>JANHMN010000021.1:25603032-25617364 GCA_030674055.1 Rhabdomys pumilio
TAAAGACTTGCACATCCTCTTCAGCATCTTTGGCTTATTTCCATGTGTATTATCTTGCCCCAGTATCATTAGCTATGGTGATTTTGGACTCTGGTTCTATCCAGAATCAGCTCAGAGACGAGGCTCATAGCTTAGAAAGTCTCCAATCTGATACTCTAGTCAGATGCTCTGCAGGCAATCTCGTATTTAGTCTAAAGTTTCTTCCTTTCAGTAAAGGAGGAACACATTGCTCCATGTCTGTACCTGACATGAAGTCAGAAGTGGGCTGGAATAAGTTCTGGCTTCTCCAGTTTGCTTTAGGTCACAATTTCCCTCAAGGAAGAAAGCTTTTATTTTATTTTACTTTACTTTATTTGAAATAATGCTAACCTAGTACTTGTTATGTAGACCAGGCTTGCCTTGAATTCATAAAGTCCTGCCCGGCTCTGTTTCACAAGTGTTGGGAATAAAGGCATGTGCCATCATGCAAGGCTTAAATATTTATATTTAAAGAAAGCCCTTAAGTCCTACTTGCTGAGTTTTTTTCCCAATTTTATTTCATATGTACTGCACTTCTAAAATATTTTCAGTGTCTGGTGGTTTGACTAAAGATGGTGCTCATGGATCTATAGGGAATGGCACTATTGGGAGGTGTGACCATGGAGTGGGTATGGCTTTGTTGGAGGGTCACATGGCTAGAGGTTGGGTTTTGAGATCTCAGAAGCTCAAGCCTTTCCACTACCTGCTGATCTGACTGTAGAGCTCTCACTGCCTTTTCCAGCACCATGTCTGCCTGCATATCATCATGCTTCCTACCATGATATTAATGCACTACATCTCTGAACTATAAGGCAGCCCCAATTAAATAGTTCTCTTTTTAAGAGTTGCCTTTGTTATGGTATGTCTTCACAGCAATGAAACCCTAAGACACAGCTCAAGGGTTCCCTAGTCCTTGTAGGAAAACGTGTTTTAGAGAGTTGCTGACTGCTACTTCTGTCATTCCTTTCTATAATATTTAGACTGGCTTGTATTTTACATAGTGAGTTGTATTTACATCTGTCAGCTAAGAATTAAGGGATGCTAAAGCTTCTGAGGCTGCCACAGAAGCCAATAGAGGGTCTACAAAGAATACAAATATAACTGCATCATGTCCATCATTTATTCAGGTAGACTGACTTACCCCCATTTCTTCCAGCACATAATATAGACTTTAATATGAAACAGTTATTACCTTAGATAGTAGAATAGCCTGTTCTCTGAGATCTCTACGGAGTCTTTCTACATACACTGTCTACTATTCTATCAGTTATATACTGTAGTATCAATATTCCATGGTGGTGAGAAGAAATTATCATATTGTGAGCCAGCTCTTATTCTGGTGGCCTTCTGAGAGCTACATGCTTTCATAGGGCTCGATGCCACATTCTACAAAGCTACCACAGGACCATGGCCAGTGTAAGTAACAACAGAACTCAAGACAAATCTGCTCATATTGTCTCTATGTTTTTCAGATAACACTGTGACAATTCGATAAGTTTATAACAATCTGTAGTCTGATGGGGAGAATACAGTGCCTCATCGCTTTTCAGTAAGTACTTTCAGTTTCATAAAGTAGAATGAGAACCACCTTTCAACTACCAACAGCAAAAACCGAGTCCAAGTTATATTACCAGGAGAACTAGTATGTCTATCAACATTATTCATGATTCCTCTCTTCTGTCTTCAATTCTTTATTCTTTATTTTGAAATATCTTGCTCAATTATGAGTAAGTGGAGGTGAATTTCAGATTGTGGTATCATTGAATCTGCCTCAGATACCCCTAGAACATGATATCTATCTGTATAAAAGAGCTTCCTGGTTCAAACAGTCTACCTTAATCACCATCCTGTATTCTCACTAAATATTCAACGCTAGCCCTATATCAACAGTTTATCATAGATCCCAATAATGCTATCTGCCCACTAACAAGGAATTCTGCATTAATCTATTCTGCAAGATACTGAGTATGGGAACCTTTATAAAGAGCATTGGTTCTCTATATGTATTACAAGTGTGGATTGGTGCTCATATGATTATGATGTTATTGTTGATAAAACCCTATGCTGGAGTAATGTTCACATAGAAAAAGTCAGAGAACACAACTTTCATGCCTGTCCTGGCTTCCTGCTCTGATAAAGTCATTGGTAGTCAATCACAGGACATATACTAACCTTATGTACACAAATCATCTCTTAATGGCCCTATGCATAATCACTATAATTGAATTACGTGTGTCCCTCTTTAACAGCTTACAAAGAATATTAAAATTGAAGATGTGAGCTTATAGGGACAAACCAAACTGTGTCTAACCCACAGCAGCTTCTGAAAAATGACAGGACAAAAAAAGAATCAAGAATGACAAAATGAATTTTGTCTTTTTATATTTTATAATAAATATCTAAAATATAAGTTGATTGCTTCTACCTCCTCGTTTCCTCCTGATAGCATAAAATGAGATCACTTAACAGCACTGAGATCTCCGAAGTCCTAATAAAAGAGGTATAGGATGTCAATGTTTTGGCTAACATTTTTAATAAAATAATCTAGCATGTGCTCACACATCCGAGCTCCACAGACAGTAGCCTAATTGACATATCAGCTGCTATTGTGTAAGTTATAGTGACCCTCTCCAAAAACAGTTGAGCACTGAGTTTCTCTTGGATGTTATCTAAATGAAAAGTAAATGAACAAGAGGAGAACTTGCAAGCTGGCAATTTAATAGGTTTAGTGGAACTCTAAGTCAACTAATTACACAAATGCAAGCCATCTGGTAAAACAAAAAAAAAAAATGGAGTAGGGGAAAATGTTTAAGATCTTAACTTCCCAAGTCACAGATCTATGTTTCAATCCCCACCTCTGTTCATATCAGCTGTCTTACATTGAGCAAATTAGGGAACATCTGTTGGCAGTGGCTGCTAGCTAATCATCCCAATTACGTTGACTTCTTCAAGGGTCCTGACTAGACTGTGTCTTTCAGCCCTTCTTGCTGTTAATTGTAGCCATCTGAGCTGTTCTTGCCAAACCATGAACAGAAAAGTAGTAAGTGCCATTTGACAACTGAAGCTTTCTAAGTAGGCATGTCTCCTCTATTTGCTTTAACTGCAAGCTGAGATGAGTGACAATAAAAAATATATAGAGAGAGAGATGAAGAGCAACTACTTGAAAGATATTGATTTAGGATGCCCCTTTGAGAGCACCACTAGTGACCTTTAGGTACTCTAAGCTACAGTAATTCTGATCACCTTAATGGATGCATTTATTTTTTAAAGTAGAAGTGCAGTAATGCTACCAACATATAGCATGTAGTTGTTGGGTTTTTTTTTGTTTGTTTCTGGGTTTTTTAAAAAGATGAATAGAAATAACAAAATCCCTTTAACAATGATTTGAATTAATTGGAGAAATTTTTCATAAGGCTCGGTCCATTCCACTCAGGAAAAAAAAAACAAAAAAAAACAGTAAAAGCAAACAAAACACCCAACTTTCTTTTTTGTTTTGTTTTTTTTAATTTTTAAAAATTTATTAGATATTTTCTTTATTTAAATTTCAAATGTTATCACGTTTCCAGGTTTCTCCCCTCCCCTGAAATTCTCCCATCCCATCCTTCCTCTCCATGCTTCTTTGAGGATGTTCCTCCACCCAACCATCTACTTCTGCCTCCCTGTCCTGGCATTCCTCTACACTGGGGCATCAAACCTCCACAGGACCAAGGGCCTCTCCTCCCACTGATGCCAGATAAGGCCATCTTCTGCTACCTATGTGGCTGGAGCCATGCATCCCTCCATGTGTGCTCCTTGGTTGGTAACCAACTTTCACATGTATAGATTTCCATTCTGCTCTTTCCTTTCATTGCACACATCACAATCCCAATTCTTTACTTGCTATTTCCCAATGTTAAAAGAATTAGGATCTCTTCATTGCAATTTCTAATTCAAAATGGAAATCATTCTGTTACCCATGTTTAGCAAGGTGTTTGTCATTGGCCTGCTTAAGCCAGAGCAATGAAATCACATAGCAATGGAATTATTGTCCAGGGTCCAATCCCTAACTGAGGAAAGGAGATTATCAGAACAAGTGGTTTGGGTTGAAAAGGTGTCTTAAAACAGGCCTAGCAAATGAAAGCTGCCTAGGTTACTTTCAATTAAAAGAAAAGCCAATTTGAGTTGGAAGAGTCATGGGAGATGGTAATTGAGGATGAAAATTACTAAAATTCATTTATGAACACATATAAAATGGCATAGTGATGGCAATAATAAGTTAAATGCTTATTAAATCTTTAACAAAGTTACACAGTGACATTAGAATCCCATACCACCTTTGCATTATTTCTTTCCTCAGTCATTGTCTTTCCTTCATTGTAACAGCTCATCAACAATTTTGCAGATTAAGTGACAGCCATTTATTATCGCCCTGTTTTGTCTGGGACAATATGGCCTAGCTGATTGCCTCTGGCTCAGGTCACCTAAAAGCCTGATCACTTTGCAGATAGGGCTGAATTAATTTTGAGAGAATGACTCTGAAAGAATCGTTCAGTCCCTTGTTTTTTGTCTCTGCCACTTCGCAGCTTTTATCTCCTGGAAACATCTCCTTAGTCCTTGCAGACTGTACTCAAAGATCTCATAATGGGTACCAATCTTTTCTCTTGCACAGAATATGCCTTCCTTCTCAGCAGCATCTTTGCTGCCTTTTTTTAAAAACCACATCTATCCTATTGCTGTGAGAAAACAAAAACAACTCGGGAAGGAGTTTATTTTATCTTGCACTGCCAAGTCACAGTCTAATAAAGGAATATCAAGGTGCAGGCAGGCACATGGATGCAAGAACTGAGTGCTACCTACTGGCTTGCTCCCCATGGATTTCTTAGCCTGCTTTTTTATTAATTATTAATTATTAATTATCTTTAATAATTTTTTACTGTCCAGTCATTATCTCCCTCCCCTTCTGCACTCAGACAGTTTCTCATCCCATTCTCCCTCCCCTGTCTCAAAAAGGATATCTCCACACACACACACCCACACACCCTGCCAGGCTGCCCCATTCCCTGGGACAAGTGTCTCGAGGGTTAGGTGCATCTTCTCTCACTAAGGTTAGACCAGCCAGTCCTCTGCTGTATATGGGTCAGGGACCTCAGAGCAGCTAGTATATGCTGCCTGGTTGGTGTTAGCCTGCTTTCTTACACTGTACTAGACTACTATTCTGGGGTGTCACCACCCTAGTGCATTGGACCATCCTATTTGATTTATTAATCAAGAAAATGCCCTATAAACTCATCTACAGGCAATCTGATGAAGACATTTTTACAACTAAGTTTCCTCTAGTTTGTGTCAAGTTGAAAAAAAAAAAAACAAAAGTAAAAAATAGCCAGAATCTAACTCTCACTGGGCAAAAGTGACCAGAAAACTACAACCAATCAAAATGTGTAGAGTCTAGTCCACATGAATACATCTATAACGCAACTTTCTATACCTCAGCCTATGGGATCAATACAGAAGATAGGGCAAAAAGATTATCAGAGGGAGAAGATCTTCCATGAGATTGTATTTTCAAGGAATATTAGAGCTACATTCATACATTAGAGTCTCCCCAACATGACTTCTTTTCTTTATTAGATATTTTATTTATTTACATTTCAAATGTTATCCCCTTTCCCAGTTTACCCTCCACAAAACTCCATCCCATTCCCACTCCCCCTGCTTCTATGAAGGTCCTCTCTGACTCATTCACTCACTCTCAACTCATCACCCTGGCATTCCCCTACCCTGGAGCATCAAGCCTTCAGAGGACTAAGGGCCTTTTCTCCCATGATGCCCAACAAGGCCATCCTCTACTACATATGTGGCTGGACCCTTGGATCTCTCTCTCTCTCTCTCTCTCTCTCTCTCTCTCTCTCTCTCTCTGTCTGTCTCTCTCTCCCCCTCTCTCGTGTGTGTGTGTGTGTGTGTGTGTGTGTGTGTGTGTGTGTGTAGATGGGTTGTTAGAAGGCCTCAACCTTACACAGATAACCATAGACAAATAAGAAGTCTAAGAACTGGAGAAATAGTTCCCCTAGGAAGAGTACACCAGTTGGTTAGTTGGTTATCCAATAACAGATGATCGGTCAAGAAAACATACATGCAAGTACACCTGCTGAATCATAGAGATTAAGCAGGTTAGATATTTATATTAGATATTAGATAGTATTTAATAATATATATTAACCATTGATTACAAAAAGGACATGCATTTGAAAGACAGCAAGGAAACGTCTATAGAAGCACTGGCAGAAGGAGGAAAGGGAAAATGATGTAATTACATTATAATCTCAAAAAAGAAAATGAAACTCTTAATTTTTTTAAATGAGCTACTTTTACGTGTCCTGTAATCAGGTTGGGTTCACCACAATAATTCAGGATTATCTCCCTGTTTAGAGATTTACAACTTTGAGCTCATCCTTATTTCTAATCAAAAATACCACAACCTTTCTGACGTCAGATTCAGGATGTCCATAAAGGCCTCTCAGCCTTTGGTCTCTTTGGTAAGAGTATACTCTTTTATTTTTACCAAAATGCATTTGGCTCTTTCAAGATTGCTGTAGGAAACATTCTCAATCAAAATATGACATTGTTTTCACAAGAAAAAGTGTCAAATTAATTTCAGTTCTTTATTGATTTCATTAGCATGTCAGTACTCTGCTTCAGTCCTTAGGCTTAAAAAGTAGGCAATAACTCAATAACTCATACAATTAATACAAAATAACCATTTCTGTTCTTACATCTATGCCTTGTAAAACATTTGACTATTTTATTCCAGAAGTTTTTATTAAATGAGTTTTATAATTACTAATTTATATTTTATTTAATCAACATTAAGTATTACCTGAACTGCAATGTTTTGAAATAAACTCTTATTTTAGATTGGATAAACTAAGCTAATTAACCTATAAAATAACTTACAATTTTTTTTTTTAGTGAAGACTTAAAATCTATTTTTGAACAATTTTCAAGTGTTTATAATACTTTCTTGTGAACTACAGTGGTCATGTACATGTCTTGAATTTATTCTTCCTGTTTAATAGAAAATTTTTAACATTTGAACAACATTTCCCCAGTCCCAACTTGCAACCTCATCCAGATAACTACCACCCTACTCTCTACCTCAATGAGACATTTTAGATCTCACACCCAACTGAAAATATTAAATACTTCTGTTACTGCCATATTGCATACTGTATAGCATCTTCCAGGGAAAAGTGATAGCTAAGGCATGATATCTATATTAGTTAAAAAATGTTACATTTTACTGAGTAGAAAAACAAATTAAATTGCAATTTATTGTTAGTAAAGATAAAACAGGCTAAATTAACAAGCAAAGGGTGAGTAGTGAAGGCCTTTAAAAAAGTACAAAAGCTGACAGAAGTTAATGTGTTTTCTTATTTTATAACTGCCTTTCCTTAAGACAGATAACCTCTATGCATTTAATACTCTTCATAATATTTAATGAATAATAAATGATACATTTTTTTTAATTTTCTTCCCAATATCTGAGGTTTTTTATGCTTATCCCATCATTGATTTATCTGTAAAATAAAATGGAAAATTCTGTGAATGGTCAAATCAAAACTCATTAACAAGACATTCATGGCTTTCACAATTTTAGACTTTGAAAACCCTTTCTCTAAGAAGCAATATTCTATTACTTCTTCAAGTACAGAACAACTCATTATCTACTCACAAATGACTTTACCTTTCTTCTGAAATCATCAAAAAGGCAGCTCTGTTTTGCACATTATTTTAAATTTAAGAAACTCTGGTGACTGATTTCTTCAAGAGGCCAGCTTTAGTTTGAAAGTTTACCTTGACCTTTTTCTTTTATTGCCTGTGATTGTCAGATAACATTGGAAAAAAACAAATTTTTTGTAAAGACAGAAACTGTAAAAGACATTAATCACAACATAACTTGGAGAATAGGAGCAATGGAGACAAGCAACATGAACACTCTGCTCCCCCTAGCTGGGCAAGCATGGCACAGGAGAAGTAATGGAATGACACAATAGGGAAAGGACTTCAATCACCCCAGTGGTTTCTGTAGTGGCAAGGGTCATCTGATTCTAGAGAAAAGAAAGGTGAAGTGTTCAAGTGTGAGACATTCAGACTTTTACATCCCTTGGTCACTTTACAGAAAATGCATTTTTCTTGTGCTATTCTCTTTCTGCATAAGATAAAGTTTCGTGTACACATTAAAGCCTTTAAACATCGTGAGAGCATCATGTTTTAATTTTCATGATGGCTTGTATATGCTTGGCTCCGGGAGTGGAACTATTAGGAGTTGTGGCCCTGTTGGAGTAGGTGTGTTATTGTGGGCATGGGCTGTAACACCCTAGTCCTAGCTGTCTGGAAGTAAGTATTCTGCTAGCAGCCTTCAGATGAAGATGTAGAACTCTCAGCTCCTCCTGTACCATGCCTGCTTCAATAGGGCCATGCTCCCACCTTGATGATAATCCACTGAACCTCTGAACCTGTAAATCAGCACCAATTATATGTTCTCTTTATAAGAGTTGACTTGGTCATGGTGTCTGTTCACAGCAATGGGAATCCTAAGACAGTTTTCTTCTTTCTTCTCCCCTTCTGTGCTCATTTTAATTTCAGATGTTCACTTGTGCCTTACATAAACAAGAGATGAGCAGAGGTTATATAATCAAGTTACTTCTAAATGCCATTGTCCTACTTCTATGTTCGACACATTTTTGAAGCTACTATTTGAAATTAACTTGCTCTTTTATGTGTTAATTCATGCATAGTTGTTATATTCCTTACAGTTATATCACATGATTCCCTCAGTCCTCAAACAGACTCTCAGTATGAGTCATTTTATATTTCATCTTGTTAAAATAACTGTGGATGCCATGAACGCCAAATACTAAGTGCACATATATATGTATATATATTAGTCTTTCCATTGAAAAGGAGGAAAAACTCAGCCCTAAACCCAGGTCATCATTTTACTAAAGGCTGATCTTGAACAACATGTGCATTTTATTTCAGGTAAATATCTTTACTAATGTTTACAAACACCTTCGTGATGGATTGTGGTATTTTCTGCTTTGCTGAAAAGTTAGTCACTCTTTTAACAGATTTTTTATCTTTTCTTTCAGTAGTCCGAAGGATCTTTTCTTAGTCTCCTTTTAGAGGCAGAATTGAAATACACAGTGGACCTCATCTTTTACATGCAGGTAATATGATGAATTTAGATAGCGTAGCATTTGATGCTAAGACACTGGGATTCCAAACAGCTATGAAAGGAAAGTGCCGAAAGTGGAGCTCAGTCCTGCAGCTCATACCATGCATAGCTGATGTCCTGAGGTTCTGTTCTCAGGGGGCAGCATGGGAAAAATGTCTATTTCTTGTAAAAGGAAAGACTCCCAAGCAGTCTCAGGTCTCCGCACCTAGAGTAGAGGCATTGATTGCACCACATGCTAAAGAAAGTGAGGTTGGAAACGTGGTTACATATAAATAATTCTACCACACATGCTGCAGTTGATCAAATGGATGTACCCCCTACAGCTTTATCAAATGCCATCCAGGTCTGAGTTACATACTCTTGCTAGAATAACAACCCAATGCTTCTAAATTGTCGATATATGGAAGAACAGGGTATTTATTTTGTTTCGGTAAAAATACCCATGTCTGTCCATGATGGAGATAAATATTCACTGTGTCCTTGTGAGAAGGGGGAAATCAGGCTGAAGAAGATCTCTCCTGACAACAACTGCCCTGATAACAGAGAAATTCATCAAGGTGCACAGGAAAGGATCACATCTGAAGCCCTGCTTGACAGGCCACAGACCCAGGATCTTGCTTTCCTCCTGGCTTCCTTTCTAAAACAGTCTCCCCTTCATACACATCCATTTCAGTCATTTTTACAGCCATCATCTTGGCACACAGTCTGCATGTCATCCAACTCTTATACCTCTCCCGTTGTGTAACATGGAAAGATGGTGGTCATGTCCAGTGTCCTGACAGTTCTACAGTAAGCCCACCTCACTGCACATTTAGACCTGCTCCAACAGGCTTTGATCTTGTGTAATATGGGCAGATGGTGGCCACATCCAGTGTCCTAACAGCTCTAAAATGAGCCCACTTCACTGCACATCTAGGCCTGTCACAGCAGACTTTGCTGTGAGCCATGTGTGTATCTTTCTCCTTTTGTATACTTTTCTTGAAAAGTAGATCTAGGGGATGATATCTGAGCATATCCCTCCACCTTGTAAGTCTTCACAGCTCCTCCATCATGCCTGTGGCATTTTGAGGTGAGCCACTGCTCCAATTCCACCCATTGCAATGGCAGCCAAATCACACCCCATTCATTCCTGACCTGGTCCTCATCTCACCTCCAAACTACTCAGAGGACATAAACCATCTCTCAATTTTCTGAGGTCCAGATGATGAGCTGACACTTGGAGGAAAAGTAGAGGTGAAAGATCCTCTTTTGAGCATCCTCAGAGAGTTTTAGCTATTCAGATCCACATAGAAAGAGATCATGACTGCAATCTGGTCTTTGAGAGCACCATATATTCTAGGGACGTGAAGCAATGGCATTGGGAGTCCTCTAAAGTTGAAGAGGCCCATACTCTCATAGCAGAGTGCTGTCTCTTTAAATCTTAGGGTAGAGATGGTCTCCTTTCACAGATATGAGCTGGGTTTAGTACTGCTCATGCTGGGAGATGAACATGGTCAATCAGAAGGTAGACTGTTTCTTCTGGCCAAACATGGAGGCATAGATCACCTGTCTGATTCTTTCTGTTCCCGGGAAATCCTAGGCTATTTTGAGTTTAACATAGGGAACCACTGGTCTTCAGGCCACTGGGGGTCTATGATTCAGAAGTGCCTCCATTTCCAGCACATTCTGTGCACATACCAACTATACTCTCTTGATTCAAAGATCACTCAATCTTTGACAAAGGAGCTAAAACCATACAGTGGGAAAAAGACAGCATTTTCAACAGGTGGTACTGGTTGAACTGAAGGTCAGCATATGGGAAAATGCAAATAGATCCATTCATATTTCCTTGTACAAAACTCAAGTTCAAGTGGATCAAGGACCTCCATATAAAATCAGACACACTGAAACTAATAGAAGAGAAAGTGGGGAAGAGCCTCGAACACATGGACACAGGAGAAAAGTTCCTGAACAGGACACCAATGGCTTATGCTATAAGATCAAGAATTGACGAATGGGACCTCATAAAACTGTAAAGCTTCTGTAAGGCAAGGGACACTGTCAATAGGACAAAATAGCCACCCACAGATTGGGAAAAGATCTTTACCAATCCTATGTTAGAACTGCAGTTTTAATATCTTCAGATAGGAATCTGACATTAGGCTAGAACAAAGAAGTAATCTCAGGCAGGAATCTAAATATTAGGCTAGATCAAAGAAGTACTTTCAGACAGGAATCTAAATTTCAGGCTAGAATAAAGAATTAGGCTTCAGACATGAAAATGACGTTGGGCCAGTACAGGGAAATAGGCTTAGATATTTGATCATCCTGATAAGCCCTTAGAAACAGTGATCACAGGAGTGTTTACATAACTGGATTTAATGCCTTGCTTGTTCTTTGACTATTTGTGTTTGTTATCTTGCTTGTTCCTTGACTATTTGCAAGGTATTGTAAATAGCTAGACCCTGAACTTAGAGCTGACCTTAATACATGCATGTAATCAAAATGGTATAAAAGCATCAAAGAGAAAGGAGGATGGAATAGGGGTTTTAAGGAAGGGAAATAGGAAAGGGGGCTGGCATCTGAAATGTAAAAATTAAAAAATCCAATAAAAATAGCTTCAATCCAGGCATGACTTTAGATACTTTTAATCTGAAGACCTACATAAAAACAGTGGAAGAGAGAAGGCTCTCTTCTTCATCTGTTTGCACTTACTTACCTGCATATCTGCTGGAACCTACTTCTTCAGGTTTCCAGTTTATACAGAAGACCAGCTGAAACACCTAGCCTCATGGGACTAAGCAATTTTTAGATTCTTGAACTTCCCATCCACAGCTGCCCATAGCTGGGTTAGTTAGAATGTAGACTGTAAGTCATTTCGATAATTTCCCTTCATATATTGATACATTCCATACATTCTGTGACTCTAGAGAACCCTGGCTAATACAATAACAAACTTGGATTTTTCTAAATATTTAAGATTACAAACTCTTTTTACATATAGATGAACTGTCCTGTGGTCTTGACTGAAACCTAGATTTTTTTTTACAATAAAATTACTTCACCAACAGCTATTAATGTTAGCAGTACAGACTATTCAGGATGAAATTATGAGGAATGTCCAGAATTCCAAATTCTTGTAGTCAATTCAAGACCTTAGTTAAGTTGATCTCCATAATCAATTCCCAGTGCAGCAAACTCTGTTAGACCATGATGAGAAAATGTGTTTAAGCAACACCAAGAGTCAAAATAGGCTATATTATTTTTTAAGAGAGAACATTAATATCTGGCCAAGCTAATATTGCAAATCTTTTAAAGCAATAAACATGTGGTTCACCACTAGGTTTCCTTTTGAAGAAAATTAATCTAGTTATTTTCAATATATAATTAGAAACACTTCCCTCATAAACAGGTCCTTATGCCACCTCAGATTTAACAAGTTTAAAAATAATGCGACTGATGGAGAGACGGAAAATGTGAAGGATAAAAGAAATTGTAGAAAAATAGCACAAATTATATCGACCCTTAGATCATGGCTTAACCTTCTGCAGCCAAGGTCTGAGCTTAAAAAGTGAAAGAGGATGTCCTCAGAAACAGCTTTGACATCTCAGGAAATAGCTCAGTGTGACTCATCTCCAAATGAGGAAAAGTCTCCACTTAAATATGAAGCATAAACATAAAGAAGTCTAGTAACTCAACTCTCAAACAATGGAACAAAGAAGATGAAAGCGTAACTTCACCTGTGACATTTGATCCTCTGTTTTGATGCATTTCTCAGAGGCACACTTTGAGCAAGAAATCTAAAGTGATCCTTCCTCTTGCTTTACTTTAGCCCCTATTAAAGAATTGAGGCTTCACAATAGAATAATCTTCTCAGGCACCATTCAAAAGTATAATGTTGATTAAAATAAAAGAAAAAATTTCACATGTTCTCTGTGAGAATATTGCTTGTAATATGAATCTTGTAAATACTTTTGACACTGTGTGAATGAAGGGAGACATTTAGAATCCAAAATATTGCTTTGGGGCTGAAAAAGGTAGGTAGTCCATCATAGTTATTCTAAAAATATTCCCACGGATTCTTTACAGAGGTGAATGTTCTGCATAAAGTGAACATTCATTGCTTAGAAAATGGCAAGTTTTGCTTCCCAGATCATATTCTGTCATGTAGGATGACATCCTCTGTCTCTCATTTACAATCACATTGTCTTTCCAATTTAAAAATTGCAACTTGAAAAATAAATAAATAAAACCTATATAACCCTATTGCTAGATTTTACTTTTGTTAATGTAGTTGGAAAATAAATGCAAAAAATGAGAATTATATCCATGTTTCTGATTGTATTATTTGCCATTTGCACATGTACACATTACACATATATGATATTTTTTAATTACAAATGTCACTACTTATTCTAAGATTGCAATATCAAAACAGTTCATGATGCTATTATCAAAGCACAAATTAAAAAAAAATTAAAAATTGAGAGCTAGTATTACTAAGTAGTTACACATACAATTTTTTAAAGCCAGAATATCATCATCATTAAAGATCTATAATCGCAACCCAGCAAACCTAATAACAAATTATGAACACAAATTAAAAATGTAAATGAGTAACTTACATGTTTTTCTCTTCTGTTGCCATAGTATTTGGTAAAGGCACATTATTATTATTATTATTAATTTTTGGATTATGGTCGTCTTGTCATTTTTAATAAAACAGTGGACAGACCAAAGTCTCTGGAAATTTCCATGGTTCATGAAGTTTTAAATTACAAATTACAAATTTTCACATCATCCATCTTCCACTTTATAGCTGTTGGAACAAAAATCTATTTCTAAACAATTAGCTCAGAGCATGCTCTTCCCTTGCTGTTTGATTCTGTCAGTATGATTCTTGAACATAATCCGAAGTCTCTAAGCCAATGCCTTGGCTACTTCTCAAAAGAGTTCTAAATATTTGCTCTTTTTCCTGAACCAATTATGCATTGGCAGATGCTCCAATAGTACATTATTCTCAAAGGCTTCATAGTTTCTTTCTTTCTCCTCTCTCTTTCTTCCTTTCTCCTCTTTCTCTCTCTCTCTCTCTCTCTCTCTCTCTCTCTCTCTCTCTCTCTC
>JANHMN010000021.1:25617374-25675805 GCA_030674055.1 Rhabdomys pumilio
AAAGCTAGGAGAAAGTAATGTAATCTAATGACCAACTAGTCAGTTAAATGTCAGTCAAAACCTGTGAAGTAAAGACCATAACTCAACTTACTGTCTATGGGTTATAATCTATTGCCTGAAAGTATCACTATAAGAGAGTTTATATGTAGATATCAGTAATATAAAAAATATTCTTTTCAAATTATACACTAACAATGCCTATCACAGAGACTTATTTCTCCTATTTGCTCATATATTTTTCTTGGTTATTTTTTTAATGGTTATTTTTTGTGTCATATTTCACTGCTGTGTCTCTACCTTAGGCAGGGATGACTCTGTGGTGTGTGTGTGTGTGTGTGTGTGTGTGTGTGTGTCTGTCTGTCTGTGTGTGTCTGTGTTGTGTGTGTGTGTCTGTGTGTGTGTGTCTGTGTGTGTGTGTGTGTGTGTGTGTGTGTGTGTGTGTGTGTGTGTTGGGAATCAAACCTGTGACCTCAACTATGTTAAGTATTAAGCCTTTAGCAGTTCTTTAATAGTTTCTGTTGCCTATGCCGACAATTAATAGATTTTTTTCTTTGCTGCTTCTCTTTGGATTCTAGAACATTATCTAATTTTCTATATAATTAACTCTATATCTTACATGCATCTTTAAAGTCTACAACTGAAGTCTGTAAACTGTTTTATCCCAATCTTTCTTGTATGACCATTTTACTGTGATACACTCAAAGTGCTTGAATTTTCACCTCTGCCAAACCCTTTTGCACAATTAGTTTTATAGCTCTTTGATATTTTCTTACTATGTCTTCTTGTTATTTTCCTTCACACTGTTATTAGATGACAGGAAATTAAGTACATATCAGATGAGGTTAGAGCTCTTTGGAAAATCTTTTAATATCTCCTTATTCTTCAGTTCAAATCTCCAAAACGTATATACTAAGTCTTTGCAAAGAGTGATTCATGGTTATATTTCATGTCTTCTGCCTTCTCTTAATTTCTTTTATCAACCTTTTCCATTCTGTAATTCACTAGTTTTCTACTGATAAGAGTCACAGAACATGATTTTATTTCTACCTGACATACTGCTCTCCAGATTCTGAATATGGCTAACTCTATCAATTTTCTTAAGTTTTATTTCAAATGTCACTTCCTGGATGAAACCTAATTTAAACACTTTGTCAATATTCTTTATTCTATAGTTAGCCTATTCTCAAAAAAATATAAAAACATGGGAGAAAGAGGCAGGTGTAACTCTGAGGTAGAAGCCAGCCTGATCTGCATAGTACGTTCCAGGACACCAAAGCCACAGAAAAACCCTCTCTCAAACACACACACACACACACACACACACACACACACACAATTATATGGAGACCAGCTAACAGTTCAATTTGCGGAGTAAGTTGTCTGTATCTATCAAGTGGATTCTAAAGATTATACTCAGTTTGTCAGGCTTGACAACCTGCTAATCTATCTTGCCACCTACAGTAGATAGTCTTCGCTCTTAAAACACACACACACACACACACACACACACACACACACATAGACACACACACACTACATATAATATGATATATAATTTATGACATAATATGGAATGTGTAATATATAATTGATATCTGATTTATAATATAATATGTATAAAATGTATATATTTAAAAAATAAATGCATACGTGTATATATTATATATCTATATACATCTATATATCCATATATAATACATACATACACACATGCATACACACATGTATATGCACATATATACACACACGCAAATACACACACATACAAACACACAAACACACACACTTTCTAAAAAATAAATATTAAAAATTTGACATTTAGGCTATACTCGGGCTTACATTTCAGGTTTGTGTCTTTGTACTAATTCATAAAGGAAAATCCATGTTAACCATTTGTATGTATGTATTTTTTAACTTCTGAATTGCAAATAACATTGCAATCTGTACCTCACAGATTGAGAAGATTATAAACTGAAATGAGTGAATTAATTGAGCAGATTTTGAAACTGGTTGATAAGTCTTCCCTAAGCGTTATTTTACCATTTGTGTAGATGCTAGTTCATGTATGTGGTCTTATATGACATTGCAATATTAGAAATAAATCCAATGCCTAGCAAACTGTATGAATGTACAGAGTAATGATTCAGTGAGAAATTATACTAGAATGGATTTAATAACTCACTCTAAAATGAAATTTCCTTTCACTAAGAAAATTATTGGAATTCATTGCCCTAATCACTAATCACAATCATTCACCGGTGCTTATTGTATAATAAACCATAACTTCTTACACAACTATATTCTCATACTTTTCTTAGTAAGTATAAAATGTTTCAGCTGTGAATCACCAAATCTATTTGTAAGTCCTTTTTCCTAGCTCTCTACTTCGTCTTTTTCAAAGTTCCCTCTTCCACTGAGTCTCCTGTTATTTTCCATTTCATCAGAATCTTTGGCTGTTACTTTCCGATGTTTGATCTTTGAGAAACACTGATACCAAAGTTCCTCTGAAAAACTCATCAGGCAAACGTTTTATATTACTGCTGTTGTTGTTGTTGCTGAGATTGCGACACTTTCTCTTGACCTCTGCATGCTTGGGCTTTGCAAAACAACGTTTTAGGCTTTGGATCACAGGACTTCTTACTCTTTGTTTTCCTCTGTATTTACTTTGAAGTATGTCTTTGAGCATCTCATATTCCAAGACAGGTCTCAGGGTTCGCAGCCTTCAAAAGGACTGAATTCTTCGCATTATTTCTATTGGATGACCCTTCCCTCTCTGGGCTGCTCTGAAACATTGTCTACACTCACACGGTATCATATCTTAAACTGCCTACAGGAAGACTTTCAATGACTTATGTGTTCTCAGTCTATAGCAGAACAAAAGTCAATCCTAATTGTTAGTACTCATATTTAATAATGTGTTATGTAAGTAGATGCTGCCTGCCATGTGACATTGATGAAGACAATGATGAAGAAGATAATGATTTCTAATCTTTTCCAACATTCCTACCTGGCCAAAACACAAGCTTCATCTCTAAATATGTTAGCATTCAGATGAATGAAAATGAACTTTTTACCATTTCAGTTAGGCTATTTAGTCTGTAAAATCAAAATACTTGATGAACTAGGCTTTCATAGTAGAGGAAACATAACACTTAGGAAAATTCTTACTTCCAGACCATTTTACAGTGATGCTTAATGAAATAATAATGACATATTTATCTCTGATGGGATAGGATTATCAAATGACCAGACCTATGATTTATGCAAATTTATGCAATCAGAAGAGAAGATGAAGTTACCCGTTATAGATGAAACTGTAGAAAGTTCAAGGAATTTTGGATGCATTCATTACTCTAATAATTTAGCTCTAGAATTGAATGTGCAGTTTTACAAACATATATCCACCAAGAGATTTGGAATTTTTGTTTCATATGTCCATAAGCATTTGCTCACTTGTCACTGTGTATGTTCTTCCTACATGGATATAACCTGTGGTCCCATCACAGCATTAGTCCTGATACAATTTGACTATCGGCATCATCCCACACCCATATGTAAGAAATGATAACATCCTTTCCTTTATTGTGATAGCACTAAGAGACTAGATAAAGACAGATGATTACGTTATAAAAGTAGATGCCCATTAGTGACCTCCTGTTTTTAATGTGATGCCATGAGGTACCATGTAGGTGGCATCTATTGAATTTGATCTTAGACTTATTGGCCTCTATGACTATGAAATAAAGTGAATTTTTTTTTTAAATTTTCTTTCTTTCTTTTTTGAAACTCAGTTGTGAAAATCTAAGTATACAATGAAAACTAGTTTAATGCTATCTATGGGATAAACAGATAAAATCAACAGAATAAGATTATGTTACAAACTTTAAATCGGAATAATCTTTTTCCATGATTCCAACACATGGTTATAAATAGGCTATGGATGGATCAGATACAAGCAGAATTATTCCTCCAATGTTTGCATGAAGAAACAGAAGAGGAGAACCTTTCTTTCTAAGATATGACTTTTAGTCTGGCACAACCAGTTCTGCATGTTGAAAGGACATTAGGGAGATATCTACCTAGACGAAGAAATGAACCCAAAGGGAAGAAAGAGGAGATTAAGAACAGCTGTGCTATATCCCATGATTTCCGTCAAGGTCTTGGAGCCAATTTTACTCAATGTTGCTGCAAAACTGAGTTGATTTTTTTAAGGTGTGAGGGCACTTAAATTTCCTTTCCTTGTTAAGCTTGTTCCTAAGGGACTTTATGAAATCTTAAAACCAATATAACATCATCTAATAAAACTGGTATATTAAATATTATTAAATAGAAATGTCATTTCTGCAGAGAATTTTAATTATGGAAATGAAGATACAACTTAAAAAGTAACAATAAAGACAAACACTAAAGCAGATCTATAGATGGGCACCTAGGGTACAAGAAAGTTCTAAAATTAAAAAAATATATTACTGTTCCCATAAAAAAATTAAAAATCCAATTATGAATTTTTGTCTATAAATAAACTCTGACGTCTAAACAATGTTTAGTTTTTTTTTTTTTTGCTTAATAAGGTATTTGTATCTTTATCCTGATACACAGTTTGAATATTTTAACAAGCTTATATTTGCATTTTTACTAAAAGTCTATAGAAAACTAGAAGCAAGAAGCAGGATTGGTTAATATTCTTTCCTGAAAAATTCCTTCAAAAGGAAATCAATTTCTTATAGAATACGAAGTGAAATATAAAATTATTAACCATGTGGCATGCTGATGCATATTTGTCAATCCTGGACACAAGAGTCTAAGGTAAGAGGATCACAATTTTTCTTTTAATTTAATTTAATCTTTTTCTTCGTTTGTTTGTTTACACTCCAGATTTTATTCTCCTCTGGGTCCACCCTCTGACTATTCCCCATCCCATACCTCCGCCCCCCCCAAACCCCTGTCTTCAAGAGGATGTCTCCAACCCCCACCCCCACCCCACCAGAACTCTAAACTCCCTGGGGCCTTCAGTCTCTTGAGGGTTGGGTGCATCTTTTCTCACTGAACCCAGATCCTGAAGTCCTCTGCTGTATATGTGTGTTGGGGTCTCATACCAGCTGGTGTATGCTGCCTGGTTGGTGGTTAAGTGTTTAAAAAAATCTCGGGGGTCCAGGTTAATTGAGACTGCTAGTCCTCCTACAAGGTCACCCTCCTCCTCAGCTTTTTCCAGCTTTTTCCTAATTCAACCACAGGGGTCAGCAGCTTCTGTCCATTGGTTGGGTGCAAATACCTGCATCTGACTCTTTCAGCTGCTTGTTGGGTCTTTTGGAGGGCAGTCATAGTAGGTTCCTTTTTGTGAGCGCTGCATAGCTTCAGTAATAGTGTCAGGTCTCTGGGCCTCCTCTTGAGCTGGATCCCATTTTGGGCCTCTCACTGGACCTCAGACTCCTCTCCATTTCCATCCCTGTAGTTCTTTCAGACAGGAACAATCACAAATTTTTATACCACCCTAACCCACATAGAAGAAAGAATAACAATTGCTATTCTCTGTTTACATATTAAATATATGTAAAAAGTATTTATGATAGAAATTAAAATGAATAAAGACAGGATATAAGGCCACTATTTTGATTAATGTGTACTAATTATACAAAATAGTTTTATTCATCTTCATATCTCTATATATACACATATGTGTTACACCTTGATCATTTTCTAACCCTACAGCTTTCTTATTTCTGTTCCTTTTTCCAATGATCTTCTTCTTTTATAATAGTGTCCTCTGACATATGTAATTACAAATGTAATCCTCCCATGCCAGAGTCCACAATTAAGAGCAAACATGTAGTGTTTCTCTTTCTTTGTCTGGCAAGTTTCATTTAACCTGATGGCCTTTAGGCTTGCCTATTTTCCTATAGATGACATGAGTTTCCTATACACGACGTTTCTTTTTATGGCTGAAGAAACCTCCGTTGTGCATGTTTGGCACATTTTCTACCTCCATTCACCCAGAATGAGCACCTAGGCTGATTTTATGCTCTGATTGTTGCTAAGAATTCACAAATAAATGAACATATACAAGTATCTCAATAATATGCTGACATGATTCCTCTAAATATATACTCAGAATATTGTAAGTAAGTAAAATGTAAGATCTTTACTCATTTCCAAAACAACTTGACTAATTTATATTCCCATCAACAGAAACACCATACCCACATCGACATTTATTAATAATTTTCTGGATGCTACCTATTCTGGGGTACAATAATATCTCAGTTTAGTTTTGATTTATGTTTTCCTGATGGTGCTATGTTTTGATTGTATTTTCATGTATTCTTTGGGTTTCTTCCTTTGAAATTTGTATGCTGAAATATTTGCCAATTAGATGATAATTTATCATTTTAGTGGTAGAAATATTTTTAGTTATTCCTATATTCAGTATGGAGAGCCTCTATTACATAGCTATGTGGTGATGATTTTTGCCATCATGGACAATTTTAAATTGATTGTTTCCTAGCTGTGCAGAAAATATAAATTTAATGACTTCTCATGTTAAATCCTTGCCAGTTTCCTGAGCTATTGGTGTCCTATTTATAAGAAAGTAATTGACAATATCTTCAAGTATTTTCCCCTCGTACTTCTATCATTCCATTTCTTAAAGTAAGTCTTTGATTTATCATAAGCTAGTTTTGGTACACAGTCAGAGTTAGGAATCAAGGTTTAGTCCTTCACTTAGGTGCATGTTCCATAAACCAGGATATGAACAATCTTGCCCCAGGTTTCTGCCACTGTAATTTTCTGAACCATCACATGAAGCCAAATAGCTTTGTATGTCTGAAACCATGATCTAAGATAAATTTTTTTTCTCTAAATTATTTGTGTCAAGTATTTTGTCACAGGCATCAAAACTAACTAATTCAAACAACTAACTTTGTAGTAATCTTTCATCATACAGAAAACAAACATAAATAAAATAATTTATATAGAATAATATAAATAGAGAGTAATTTGTGACTACACTAAAGTAAATAATATTCATTATGTTCATTTTGACAGTCACATTAATCTAAGAAATTGAATCTGAGCATGCTGTCACAAGTCTGTAAACCAATCATATTTATGGCACAGGCAAGAGGAACTGATTACAAGTCAGCCTAGGTTATGGAAAGGGTTCAATATATAACAAGAATGATTATATGTTATTAAATAAAGAGAGTGGACAAATTAAAAAATATTAAAAGAGGAATCACCAAGAAAGTATCTTTTCTTTCTGAATAATAAAATTCTACCTGCCTTGTAACATTAGACCCTGCCAGCAAATAACTTTAAATAAGTTTTCAATGATTGAAACTCTCAAGCAGAGATTTTGATGTGATATTGTACATCTTACATTAAATATCATATATACATATACATATATAATAGAGAAACCTAATATAATGAAATGATTGTATTACACATTGAAAGAGAATATAAGAGTAGTGTTGTTAACATAAAAATTATTTAATATTATTTCAATCCTTGGCTTAAAATAATGGCAATGTAATGAGATATGTTTCCCAGTGTTATATGGGTTGAACTCTCATTCATTTTAAAGGGAATTGTGACAAAATACTTAAAGCAATTTTTTTCAATTAAAAACAATAACAAAATCACATAACCATTTATGGTTTCATTTAAAAAATATTCCAACAACTAATATTTGCCAAACTATCTTCATTCTAAACCGTGGGTTTTAAAATGCAGAGCTGTCCTTTAGAATATTGAGTGTATTTTTATCACGCAAATCTATAACACAAAGTCCAAACATAAAGATATTTTTATGTGAAATAAAATAGAGTTCACATAAGTAGTACTTCTTGGACTTTTATTCTAGCTGTGGCAAAAACATTAATTGTGAATTTATTTTCCTTACAGATTGTATATTTTTTCTGTGAACTGTCTGCCCTCACAGGTGGGCTGATTTGAACAATTCCTTCTACAGTGATAATAGAGTCAAAGGGCAAAACATTCTGAGCCTGAACTAAACCTAACCAGCATGAAAAATATCAAAATGTATGCAAGAACGCAGAGAATGGTTGCTAATCTTATAAAAGCAAAATATAAAACACACCATAAAATTGCTTTAAGAAAATAAGCCTGGTGTTTGTCTAACATACCCGTTGAGTCTGTAATAAATGCATTAGCTACTTTCAAATCTTAAAGCAAGACTTACATCTACCGAGTGGTGTCAGGCCAGGAAAGAAAGTATTGTCATGTTTCCCAGGACAACCACACAGAAGAGACCATTTGTCCTACTTAGAGAATAGTGACAAACAAGTACAAAATTGACAACTGCAATTATTTTTCTAAGAAGAAAAGAAAGAAAATCAAGCCAATGCTGGACACAAGTTTCCAGTGGAGGAATGGAGAATTGACGCAATTATCTGGATAATTACAGCTCAAAAATGTAAACCTTTCTGCTCCAATATTTATGTACTTCAGGCTAAAATTTACTTGGAATTTTCACTTTCTGTGACTGTGTTGCCATATTTCATAAACTTGCATTTCTCCACAGAAATGCTGTACGGTTTTACCAGATCGCCCTGGGGTTGCAAGCAACTAAGGAAAACAACCACATAGCAACAGAACCATCTTAAACTGTAAGCTGTCATGACATTCCATAAGGCGTTGAGGCTTTATCCTATGCCTAAGAGAAAGCCATCAACATAATCAGATTTCATTTAGAAAATGTTTCTCTTTCCTTTGGATGAGCTATTTGTTTTTGCATACAACTTGACATATGCAAAAATGTTGAAAATGTTATAACTATAGAATAAAGAAATATGGGAGAGCCACAATATAGATGTCACAGTGAGAGACCATGAATGTACCGTGAACTTTCATTCTTTGCCACTTTCCCAGATTATTCTCTGCTGTCCTCTCAGCTCATGATTTTGGTTCAAGTGGAATTTTCTCTGTGAATCACTAAGTAAAATCCCAGACTATTCTATAAAGCAACCATTTCTGATTTTGTGCTCTATTAGATCTTGTGTATATTTCACAATGGGATGCAAAGAAGTGTGTGTGCCTGTGTGTGTGTGTGTGTGTGTGTGTGTGTGTGTGTGTGTGTGTGTATGTGTGTGTCTGTGCGCGTGTGTGTTCTCCTAGCCAACATTCCTTTAATTAAGATTATTGAGAGTTGTTATGCTGTATTTGGTTAATATCCATTGGTGGTCTGCTTTCTGTTGGAGGGATATGCAAGAGGAGTGGATCTGAGGCATAGGATAGGGAGGAGGAGGATTGGGAGCAGTGCAAGGAGGGAAAACTATTATCCGGATGTTCTGTATGAGAGAAGAATAAATAAAATGAAATGAAATGAAGTTAAAAAGTCTTTAAATTGGAAAACAAACGTTTTGTCTCCTGTTTCTCATATCTAAGATAATGTTTGTTTGTTTTTTATTGGATATTTTATTATATTTCAAATATTATCTGCTTTCACAGTTTCCTCTCCACAACCCCCATATCCAATCCCCCCATCTCCTGCTTCTATTAGGGTTCTCTCATACCTCCGCACCCTGGCATTCCTCTACCCTGGGGCATCAAGCATTCACAGGACCAAGGAAATCGCCTCCCATTGACTCCCATTTACACCAGACAAGACCATCTTCTGCTTCATATGTGGCAGGAGCCATGAGTCCCTCCATGTATGCTCTTTGGTTGCTGGTTTAGTCCCTGGAAGCACTAGCTGATCTCGTTGATTGATATTGTTGTTCTTCCTATGGGGTTGCAAACCCCTTCAGCTCCTTTAGTCCTTTCTCTAATTTCTCCATTGGGGTCCCTGTGCTCAGTCCTATGGTTGGCTGTGAGCATCTGCATCTGTATTTGTCAGGCTCTGACAGATCCTCTCAGGATACAGCTATATCAGGCTCCTGTCAGTATGCTCTTCTTGGCATCTGCAATAGTGTCTGGGTTTGGTGACTGTATATGGGATGGATCCCCAGGTGGGGCAGTCTCTGGATGGCCTTTCCTTCAATCTCTGCCCCACTTTTTGTCCCTGTATTTCTTTTAGACAGTAGTAATTCTGGGTTAAATATTAGGAGCTGCGTAGGTGGCCCCATCCCCTAACCAGGGGATCTGGATATGATCTCTGTAGGTTCTCCCTCCCTTTTGTTAGGCATTTCAGCTAATTTCATCCCTGTTGGGTCCACGGAACCTCTTGCTTTCTTAGTATCTAGAACTTGCTGGTGGCTACCCCCAGTTCTTCTTCCCCCGTTGTTACACAATTCTGTTCAAATTCCTGACCCTCTGTTTATCATCCCTGTCTCCTCCCATACCTGATCCTGCCTCCTTTTTTTCATGTTGATCAAAAATAAGAAGTCTATTTGGTAAATAGTTAATTTTTATATTTTTCTGATAGCTTCCTAAACATCACTCTTAAGAAGATGTTTCTTTTAGCAACTTTCAATGAGCTGTTGTGCCTGAGTGTTAGCATCAGTGGAATAGTTTTCGAGGGTGGAGTGAGAATTAACAATAGGAAAGGCAGAAAGAAGACATAAAGGCCTGAGAGAGAATTGGGAGGGCTGTCAGTAAATACTGTAGCCTTGAGTTTAATCAGTATGGCCCTTTTATATCTCGTAATTTCATGGGAAACAAGACCATAAGCTAGTAAAAATAAAGGCGACATATACATAGGATATTTGTTTCTATCTGGGGGCCTCTCTGTTCTTTCTATCAAGTTTAGTAAAACATTCAGCCCCTGGCCTTGAGCCTCAGGTGTATCTCCTTTCGTCACTCTATGTGTCAGTAGGCCGGGAAATCTGCCAGTGGACCTTGACCTGCCTTGACTCTGCCTGGTAGGCAGACTTTTACAGACACAGACAAAATGGCTTCAGACACTATTGAAATGATACTGTGATATTAACTTCTTTAAAAAAATGGGATCTTATGATAATCATAATCTGTCCTCTGGGACTTCCTCAATGCTAGGCACATGGATAAATAAACATAGGAAAAACAATGATGGGATTATTTATTTTAAATGGAAGAATCAAATGAGTTTAAATCTCACCTCTGATAAGTGTGGAAATCAGGATTCGTACCCACTTTTGGGCGTCTTCCACTTTTACTAGGCTAGGATATGCAAGCTTAGACTGAGACACTCATCAATGTTACATTTTCTTTCTGGAAGGATCATGTAGAATGGGTCACCACAGATGAACTAAGATGGAAAGAAAATGTTTGAGAAATGAGAAGACAGTACATTTGGGAAAGTCTTGGCCCAAAAGCCATTTCAAATATTGGAATATTTTTATAAACGTACCCACATTCTTAGCTTTGTGTACCACACATGTTCAGTCTTTAATGCTTAGAAACAAGAGATTTGACTCTTAAAGTATTGTAAATCAGCTCAGGGCAAATGTCTATATCTTTGAATAAAATGTATCTTTTATATTCTTTGCTTTGCTGTTAACTACATGGGTGTCATAATAACTAGTAAATCGCTGAAAGTCCATTATTTTTTTTATAATAGAAATCATGATCAGTAAAAGATAGGCTGTGGTCATCATCCAAAACAACTCTTCAGGAGATTTACCATCTCTTCCCACAACAACTGCCTCTCGCATACAAGCAAATACACAACTACCAGGTTCATAAAACTACCAACTAAAGCAGTGTTTTGTTTTGCTTTGTTTCTGTTTTTCAATTTTCAGAGACTAAGCAGCTAAGATAAATATTCAAAGGAAAACACACCTGAACATGCAGAACAAGAATATTTCCATCATGCTAACAGAGGGAAGACACACTTCACACCTAACTACCAGCTTAACATCCTGATGCTGTCATAGCAAAGGACTGCAAAACGGGTTGTTTCCTATATTGGTTTGTTCTCTTGTAGTTCTAAAGGTTACATGCTCTGAATCAAGGAGCTAGCCAGGCTGTTGCTGGAATCTTTTATAATAATCACCAGCGCATTGATTTATTTAAATTTAAAATGAGCTCATTGCGTTTATTCCATCTCTGGTCTGATATATTTAAATATTAATATATACAAACCATACAAATTTTTCTACATAGAAGTTATTTATTATGAAGGCTCTTATCTTTATCTCTTCTGACTGCTATAACAAAAATAAACTGGATGTCTTATAGTTCTGAAGACCAGGGATGACAATTTTGCCATGGTGACAATATTTCCAGGAATGTGGTGAAGGACATTTTTTGATTTGAGAGTTTACCATTTTCTTATAGTGACATTATGTGGATGAAGGGATTATGATTTCTCTCTGGGCTCTTCAAGAGCATTCAGGAAAACTTCTGTACTTATAATCTTGTTGCCTGCCAAACATAGCCCCAAAAGACCATCCAAACTTTAATGAAAAGAGTTTCAACTAGTGTGTTTGGATTAGGTTTGAACATCCCTTCAGTTGTACCCAGATTTTTTAACTCTAGGTGTTTTGAGTAAGACCATATCTATTTATTTATTTTTTCTGTCCCACAAATAACCATGAGTTTTATAAACTTTCCACTGGTAAACACTATTTCTTCTCCCTCATTTTTTTTGTATTCTTTTTATTTTTATTGAAAATAGTTTCTTCTTTCATATAGTACATCTTGAGGACAGTTTTCCTTTCCTCCACACTAACCCTCTTACCCATATTACCCAACCGTGCTACCCCACACCTCTGCTGCTATCCTCCAGATTCACTCTACCTCTGTTTCCTTTTCAGAAAGAGCGAGCCTCCAAGTGATGCCAACCAGATAGCCAAACAGGACAGAAGAAGATCCAATAAGACTAAAGCAAGCCTTCCCTCATGTCAAGCTGGACAAGGCAACCCAGTGGGAAAATAAAGAGTACCAAGCAGGTAAAGCAGCCAGAGATACATCCTCTCCCAATGTTAGGAGCCCCAGAAAATTACCAAGCTAACAGCCATAATATACACAGAGAGCCTGATACAGACCCTTCACTCCAGCCTTAGAAAAATTCAAGTAACCTGTAGATAAATGTATAAGACTTAAATCTTTCATTTTGGTTCTTTTTATCTGTAGATCAGTATATTATTTACATAGATAATATAAAAGATTATTCCTAAACTCTGTGATTTTTTTCCCTTTAGAATAAAAAAGTGACTAGGGTGTCTATAAGAAAATAGAATTTATGATAGATAAATGAATTTCAATTGCACCACCCTTTCTGAGGATGCCTAAAGTAATTGATGAAATCTGTGAGCACAACACAATGACTTTATCTACACATATTACAAATCCCAAGTCTCATTTGTAAATATACAGAAGAGGTTAGATTATCTTTCCTTACCCTCTGTCTTATGTATATTCATATGCAGCTTGTCAGCACACACCCTGACTCTGGAGGACTTCTGCAGCTACACACCCATTAAAATGGCATCTTGTTATGGAAAAAGTATCCAGAACATATGTATACTGAGAGTTTTTCTGGTTTTATTCTTCTCCAGGATTGGGTTAAATAAATAGATCATCCTGCACCAGTCTACAGAGGATTTTTACTATTTATTTTTATTAATGTAGGAAAATGCCTGTACATATATTCTCACACTAAGCTAATTCCCTATCCATCCCTAAACAACTCTCCATCCCTACCTCAATTTCATAGCATTTCATATACTTAGCAACAGTTTTGATGAAGATTTTGCTTATACCCAAACAAATTCTGTATTACATATATATTCCATTGCCCTCACTTATCCATTATTTAAGTTACACACTCAAAGACCTACAAGAGTCAAGCAAAATTTCATCTTACAAAAACCAGGTCTACTTCCCACCAGGTTATATTTGCTTGCGTTTTGAGCATTTTTGTATTTTAGCTAAGATCCTACCCACTTAGGGGTTCCAGAACTTTACACTGGATAAAGCATCTATTTCTAGGGAGTCATTTACATTTAAACTATCAACAATGATGAGAATTTGTATTTGTGTAATCGTTCAACATGCTATTTATGCAATTATTGTCAAAAGAGAAACAAGCGAAGAAAATGCCCTGCATAATTCCTTCAGTAAATGCTAAAGAATCAAAAACATCTAAAATTTTGATGGCTCTAAGGGTGTTCCGATGATTGGATTCAAATATCCTCTGTCATTATAGAGAAGAAAGCCTCCAAGACTAGCTATGCAAACATGTAATAGAGAGAAATTCAAAAGACATCCAAGATGATGGAAGACTAGAAGGAATCTGGAAAAAGGGTGGAGGTTGTGTAGTCAAATACACCAGATCACTTTTCTAAGTCTGAGATCATATTCTATCAAGAACTATCATCTCCTGTATTACTCTTCCTATTACTGTATTTTATGACTGTGAAACACCTGCTTAACTCTCTTGCTTGAGACTATATTCTATACTACATGTGGTCATATATACTGATGCTGAACATCATGGCACTGTCTTAGGTTATGTTTAGGAATATTATATATTAAATACAATGAGTGGAAAATGTTTACAATAAAGAATTATAGCAAGAAGTTATTATGTGAGCCGGAGTAGTTCATTATAAGTTAAAACCAGTCAGATAACAGAATGTTTGTTTTTCCTTGCATAATTAAATCTTGTGTTTGTGTGATATTTTTCATTTACATGTGCCAGAACAAAAGGTCATTTGTAGTTTTGAGTTAGCATGAACACTCTAAAATATTCTTCTTCTTTCCAAACCACCATGACAACCAAGTGATCTAGCCAATTACTCTGGCCAATTATAATTCAGAAATTCACATTTGTGTTTGCCAAAAATTTGCCATTTCTTTTCTGCCAACTCTTTCCAATATTTATAATTTGCTTTAATTTAAGTCTTGATTCCATGATTGTCCTTTTTGCATGACATCCTTTTGTGATTCTCATATAAAGTGACCATAAATTACTTTTGATTCATGACAAGAAAATATTAACTTTATAATTTATTTTCTCTGCATTTTAAACCCGACATAACTTTAAAATCGTTTCTCTTAGTCTCTTATCATGTTCTTCCTAGATATTTAACTCTTTCTTTATTTAAGTAATACATACATATAACTTTTTCATTACAAAAAAAAATCCATGTTGGGCCAGAAAGATGGCTGAGAATATAATCTACCACCAAACCTGAAATGCTGAGTGTTTTATTTTTATGACCCACATGGTGAAGAAAAGAACTGACTTGGAGAAGTTGTTTGATGACCTCTATATATGTTCCCCAGCATTTACACACACACACACACACACACACACGCACACATTTACACAATTTATATGGTTTGGAAGCATAAACTGAACCAGACTATGGAGGCATAGTGCTTACTGGTTTGTTTTCCTTGGCTTGCTCAGCTACCTCTCTTATACAGTTCACCCTGTATGTAGATAGCATACATGCATAAATTAGTAATCATGACTTTGTTCTACAGTAAGACTCATAGGCCAATTTAATGGAAGCCATTTTTCAGTTGAGATTCCCTTTCCAATGCTGTGTCTAGGTTTGTGTCACATCAACAAAGAAAAAAAAACTTGTGGTTTGTATGTGGTGATAATTATGAAGCTATTTCCTTTCTTCTACATGCCGATGTCCAGTTTGACCCTCACCATATATTGAAGATACTGTCTTTTTTTCCTTCGTGTATTTCTGGATTTTTTTTTAAACCAAAAATCAGGTGTTTATATGTTTGTGTATTTATATCTCCTTCTTTAAGTCCTTTGATCGCCATGTCTGTTTTTGTGCTCGTACCATGAAGTTTTTATAACTATAGCTCTATAGGGGAACTTGAAATTAAGAATAGTGAGAACTAAACAAGTTCCTTTATTTCTCAGGATTGTTTTAGCTTCCCAGTTTTGTTTTTCCATACGAAGATGAGAATTTTCTTTCCAAGATCTGTGAAGAACTGTGTTCAAATTTTGAGGAGAATTATATTGAGTCTGTAAATTGCTTTTGTTAGAATGGCCATTTTTACTATGTTAATCCATTAGCGTGGAAGATCTTTCCATCTTCTGATATGTTCTTAGATATCTTTTTTAAAAGGTCTTGACATTTTTATCATATAAGTCTTCTGATTACTTGGTAGAGTAACCCTCAAGATATGTTGTGTTATTTGAGGGTACTCTAAAGGGAGTTTTCCCTGATTTCTTTCTCAGTCCATTTGCCATTTGTATATAGGAGTGCTACTGAAATTTTTAGGTAATTGTTTTATCTAGCTACTTTTCTGAAAGTGTTTATCAGCTGAATGAGTACTTTGTTGGAATTTTTAGACTTGCATACGCATCCTGTCACATTATCTGCAAATGAAGATACTTTGCCTTCTTCCTTTTTCTTCCTTTCCAATTTGTATCCTTTTGGTGTCCCTTGGTTATCTTATTGAACAGACTAAGATTTCCAATACTATAACGAATAGGTATAGAATAAATGGACAAACTTGATTTGTTCCTGATTTTAATGGAATTGCTTTGAGTTTCTCTCCATTTAATTTGGTGTTGTTATAGGTTTGCTGTAAGCTTCCTTTATTATGTTTCCTCCTAAAGTGGAGATTCAATTCCTAGTATCCACTTGGTGATTCATAACCATTTTGAAATTAATTCTAATTTCAAAAGATTTGATATCCTTTTGTGACTTTCACAGGCATCAAGCACACACATGATACACATACATACATTCAATCAAATCATGGACAAAAATTAATAAATCTAATTAAATGTTTAAAACTATCAAAATTCTCAATTAAAATTTAAATGCATCATTTCAGCTCCTGCTCAACTCTTTGTCCCTGCATTTCCTTTTGACAGGAAGAATTACAGATTAATATTTTGAGGTGGGTGGGTGGGTGACCCCATCCCTCAACTGGGGACCGTGCCTATCCACTGGATATGGTTTCTATAGGTTCTATCTCCCCTTTGTTGGGTATTTCGGCTTATGTCCTCTCTCGTGGGTCCCGGGAACCTCTTGGATCCAAGGCATCTGGGACTTTCTAGTGGCTACCCCAAGTTCCCCCTCCCCCATTGCTATATACCTACTTTCAAATTCCTGGTCCTCTGTACTACTCCCTCATCTCCTCCCATATCTGAACTGGTTGCCCTTTTCCTCTCCCCCTCCATTCTCCCTCCCAGATCCCTCTCTCTCTCTACTTCTCAGAGATTATTCCAGAGACTGCCCCACCTAGGGATCCACCCCATCTACAGACACCAAATCCAGACACTATTGCTGATGCCAAGAATTGCTTATTGAAAGGAGCTGGAGGTGCTGCCATAGCAGAACCAATGCAGATGCAGATGTACACAGTCAAACATTGGACTAAGCATGAGATCCCAATGGGGAAGTTAGGGTAAGGACTATAGGAGCTGAAGGGGTTTACAATCCTATAGAAAGAACAACAATATCAACCAACCAGACACCCCAAAGTTCTCAGGGACTATACCACCCACCAATGAGTACACAGGGTGTACCCATGGCTCCAGCTGGATATATAGCAGAGTATTGTCTTATCTGGAATCACTGGGAGGGGAGCACCTTGGTCCTGTGGAGGCTTGATGACCCAGGATAGGGGAATGCTAGGCCTCTGAGGCAGGAGTGGGTAGGTGAGTGGAGGAGTACCTTCATAGAGGCAGGAGGAGGGAGGAGGGGGATAGGAGGCTTGTGGAGGGAAAACTTGGAAGGGGGATAACATTTGAAATGTAAATAAATAAAATAACCAATTTTAAAAATGCATAATTTCATTGTTCTATCCTGTGCTTCATATTCCTGGATTCTTAACACTAAATGCAATGATGTAGAACAGTAATATTTTATCAGCAATTAATCGTTTTATTTTCACATATTATGGGCAACAAAGGCCTTAAAATACTAGTGAAAAGGGAATGTTCCTCCTCCCTTGTCTGTCTCCTCAGTGATCTGGGCACACAAGACCTCTTCCTGCTGTGCTATCATTTAGAGACTGTTCCTGTCCCAGAATTCCAAGGATATGGAGACTTGGGGTCTGATTGCCTATTTGATATTGATAATCCCAACTCAAGCCTGAGATGCAGCACTGTCTGTTCTTTGAACAACTAACTGAGAAACACTCACAATACAGTGTCTAAGTCACAACATTACTTTCCCAGTAAGAGGCACCATGAGCTATAACTTTCGCATCCCTCTTCTTAACTTTCACATTGTGAAGGTATAAAATCATTACTGATACCCAGAAAAACATTGTATTCAAAATTTTTGCATCCCTCTTAATACTACTAACCTTACGTTTTTGATACTCAATATCGCACAACTTCTTTTACAATAACTTGTTTATTCCTAGAGAAAAACATAACCTGATAAAGTTCTATAAAATATACACAGAGAGGGGGGTGATTCTAAACATTGAAAACTCAGCAAGGGAAAAAAAATAAATCATACTAAAGTTTAAATGAAACCAAAAAGAACATTTTGTAAATAAGTAAATCCTTCCCATCACAGAATATAATATTTTAATATAATTGAATCCTTGACTTGGGGGATGGCCATGTAACTCAGTTGGCATCATATTTGCTTAGCGTGGATATATATATACATATATATATACACATATATATATGTGTGTGTGTGTGTGTATGTGTGTGTAACATGAATGTATGTGTATGTATAATGTGATATATATGCACATTATGTAAATATATATGCATGTAAGTACATTATATTATGACTAATTTTATGTGTTACTTGGACAGAACACAGTACTCAGAGATGTAATGGAATATTACATAATTCTGGTGGATGTTTCTATAAAAAGTTTTGAATGAGATTAGTATTTTAAAATGTTGCTTTGAATAGCATAGACTGTATTCCCGAATCTATACTGAATTGGACAAAAATCATGCATAGAAAAGTGAGATTATTTTCACTTAGATGGAATTCTGACAGCATAGAGCCTTTGTACTTGCACTGAAACATTGCTTTGTTCAGGCCTGAAAGCCCTGTGTCTTGAACTATAATATAGATTTTCTACTTACCCATCACTTTAATCATATAATCTTTGTTTAAGCATATGCATGTTCTATCCGTACCCTTTATATGGGAAGACCTGAATTTTCTAACAAGCTTATTTTTAAAAAGAAGGTGTATTGGGGGGGAGAGAGAGAGAGAGAGACAGAGACAGAGACAGAGACAGAGACAGAGACAGAGACAGAGACGAGACAGATTTTGACTTCCTACCTGAGATCTCAAGTAGGCATAAGTAGCAGCATCTACTATGACTGTCTCTTCTACTGATGACTGCCAAAGTAATGTTTGCCTATGAGCTGATTCCTGATAGCAGAATTGTACTTGTCCATTCTGGTAACAACCAAATGAAGTCAAATGCACCATGCCATGGCCAAGACAAGTAAGTGGAAACAAGGGGGCAAGTTTTAAAGCAGGTGACATTTTTCTCCACATTACAAACCTCGGGCACAGAAAGGCAATGTTCCTCTCTACTGAACACCAGACTGGAAAGTCACCAAAGCAGAATTATTGCGAATCCCAAAGCACTAGACCTAGTTTGAAAGAAAGAAAACATTTTCTGTTTCAATGGGTTCATATCTGCTATTACAATAAAATTAACCTTAAATGACTATCTTTGGTGGCTGAACTAACATCCTTTCTCATAACGCATGACTGTATGAAGAAGAATGTATCTGATATACTAATAAGAAACATATTAATTTTTTAATCTCACCCTAGGGAACTGTCCATCAATATTTCAAAGTGTCGTTTACCTACAAAAGTTTACCAATCATGGAAAATTGTTGAATAGAGAAGGAGAAAGTCACAACTGGTAGCAAATAATCTGAACAAGCATCCTTCTGCATTCTCTGTGTTATACTGACTTACTCTCTGTGAGGGTTTTACAAGCTTCCGAGTCGTGAAAAAACTGTACCTGATTAAGGCAAGCAGCCCTAAATCAGATATTGTTCATTCATTAACCCAAATACAAACCAGCACTAACTTATCTGGAGAAAATAGATATTTTTGGACATTACACTACGGAGGATAATCTATCCAAAGACATAAATAAAAGTTAAGATCCTGATAATTCTCATGAAAACTTCAGTGGATCCCCTACCTGCCACTTATGGAATATCAGGTTGTAAAGTAGAAAAAGTAAGGCAATGTAGAGTAGTTTAACATTTTAGGAATAATATACTTTTCAATGAAAACATAATCCAAAATATATTTACATAATATATATCAGTTTTTAAAGTAAAGAAATTAAGGCAATGCAGAGTAGCTTAACTCTTTAGGAATAATATAATTTTCAATGAAAACCTAATCCAAAATATATGCATATAATATCTACCATTGTGATACATTCTTAGTTAATGTATCAGCTTTCTTCTTATGTGTTAAATACCTTGTACAACATTCAAGATCATAATTTAAGAATCTTAGAAATTAATGCATGTGAGAGGAAAAGAAAAAGCAGTTCCTTACTCTAATCTACAGAAGTAGGAGCACTGGCAATTTCACTTAATAAGCACTAATTGATAAAATTCAAATTTACAATCATTTTTGAAGTATCGTTAAACTGGTGCATTGTGTATTAGCAAAACAAAAGTGAATTGCTGAAGTATGTTAGATGTAGAACTCTAGAATTCCAGTTAGGAAAAATAAGAACATGAGAAGGCATCAAATGAGTAAATCTCAGAGTACTTCATGAAACGTGGTCTTTGAAACTAACACACATTTAGAAAATGTATTCCGGAGGTTGTACAATGCAGTGTGCCTGCTTGACAAATGTGGAACAGAAACCTGCAGTGGCTCACCTGTGACTGACCTCAAATAACACACAATGAGGGAGTAAAATATACTGACAAACCATGTAAGGTTTTAGGTGAGTATTCTCACACATATCCTCTGGCAAAGAGTTTATAAAATATATATAACACATGGATTTAAGAACATTTCACCAATCCCTGACAGACAACTAAATTATATTGAACTAACAATAGCCTCCTAAAATGTCAGCTAAAAATAAAAACAAGTACTGAAAACACAATAAACAAAAACTAGAAAAATCTCACGGGCCATAAACACTGCAGAGAATAACAAAGCTGTAGCAGTAGTTAATCAAGACTGCCAAACAATAAGCAATAGCATAAAATCAGAGGAATAGAAATAGCAGCAAACATTGAAGACTTGATAAATCTAACACCAAAATTGATGCATTGTCCAGGATGTCTGGCTTCATGAGAAAACAGAAACAAACAAACAAACAAACAAACAAATGCAGTGTATAAGGAGTGCAAATAAGCCAAACAGTTGAAAAAAAAAAAACACATTAGAAAGAAAAACCACCAAGAGATAATGTCCCAAAGTGTTAAAGGAAAATTCACTAAAATTTAAAATGCTAAAAGCAACAATTTAGTGACATAAATTAGAAAACTATCGAACAGACATTTTGTGTTTGATAATACAATAATTTAGCTGAAAATTCAGTAGAGGTAAAATATCAGAAAATGAATCTCTCAACTTGATCAGAGATGAATAGAAGTTAAGCAGTCACTAAATAGAATCAAACGAAGGAAGTAGGTACAGAGCTTGCGGTGTGTGTAGTGTTCTGCCAAACACACCAACATACATGTAATTAGAATTTGAGAAAGAGAAGACAAAAGGAAAGGTATAGATAAATACTTAGAAAAAGGCTTCACGAATCTGCTTACCAATATTGTTCTATCAACTCATAAAACTGAGGAACAAAAAGGTCAAAGAGAAACACACATGTTACACATACTGAAAAAAGTTTTAAAAAGTATTTGAGAGACACTTAAGGGATACAGAAAGATTAATAACTGGCTGCTCAAATATTGCTGAACAAAAGTGACAAAGGGATAACATTCTCAGTTTTAAGTTGTAAACTAAGAATTCTGTACCCAAAGTCCCTAACAAATATGAAGCAAAAATTAGGACATTTCCAGAGAAGAAAAACCCAGGAGACTTAGCTACTACAAAATGTTCTGAATAAGTAAGCTAAATTATTACATTTAGGCTCAAATGAAGTATTTAATGGAAATTGAATCCATATGAATACATTTCTAAAAACATACAAACTAATAATGCCATTATGATAGCTTAAACCTATTTTAAATTTATCTCATTTCTGTTTATTTTCATAAATAATAATGTGTTGAATAAATAACTGTTGTTGATATGAAAATTGTATGTAATATATTTATATAATGGTATAAAGAGGGAAAAAATTATTATTATATTTAGAGAAATGTATTACTATTAAACTGTTGCAGAATATTTAATCACACTGTGACGCCCAAGATGGTGTTATTTAAGGAAAAAAAAAACTGTTTCTAGTTATGGTGTGGCTCATACCTTAGCAGACACCTTTAATCCCTCTGGCTGGAATACAGACACACCCTTAGTACACACCTTTTATCCTATGTTTTTAGGATAAAGTCAGTGTGTAGAAGGAATCACCCAGGTTTGAAAGTAATGTCTAATTGAATGACAGACACAGTGATGAATCAGAGAAAGATATGACAGGATAGGAAATGTGCAAATCTCAGATGAACATTGAGAAAACAAGGGCTACTTAAGAGGGAAGAGAAATGAGGCAATTTTACCAGGAAAGTATTATAATACTGTGTCTATAGACACAAGCTGAAGAAAGAACAAGGTAGACACTGGTAAAGACAGAAATGAACTACACAATAAGAAGTCAGAAGATTGCCGGGCGGTGGTGGCACACGCCTTTAGCCCCAGGACTTGGAAGGCAGTAGCAGGTGGATTTCTGAGTTTGAGGCCAGCCTGGTCTACAGAGTGAGTTCCAGGACAGCCAGGGCTATACAGAAAAACTCTGTCTCAAAAAAAGAAGAAGAAGAAGAAGAAGAAGAAGAAGAAGAAGAAGAAGAAGAAGAAGAAGAAGAAGAAGAAGAAGAAGAAGAAGAAGAAGAGGAATGTCAGAAGATTACAACATATTGTTAAAGTCAGTCTGAGGCCAAGCAGAAACCAAAAGAAGCCAGACTGAATCAGTTAGCTTGGAGAGGAGTTTGAGCCCAAATAGCTGAGTGGAACCACCCACACTAGAGTTCAGGAAGAAGTAGACCAGGTGAGATTATTCACAGTATGTCTCAGAGGCTGAATATATCCTAACCCTAGATAAGACTGTACAGAGGACAGATGGTCCCATGACTAGGCATAGGTAAACAGAGACATTAAGCCTTAGAGACAACAATTTCGGGCAAATAAAAGTTATTTTTACATTTATCCACATTGTCATTTTAAAAACAAATATTAAGTGTGTTTCGTGGGGCAATAAAGGAAAAAAAGAATAAAAGAACAAAAAATAGTGAAAGAAAGAAGGCAACTTGAAAAGCATATAAATATATGTATTTAATAAGAATGATTCAAGAAATGAATAAAGAAGACAAAAGATAAAATATGTAAATAACAAATGAATCAATAGACAGTGATGCTAATAACATGAGGCAGATGGCAATTAAGATGTGATTTTATTCAATGGAAAGAGTCAAGTATATAGTGATAATGACATACATCCATGCATCTTAAAATCTATTACTGGAACCATAAAAGTTCATATAAGAAATACACACTTAGACAATCATGGTGACTCATGCTGTTAATCCCAGAATTTGAGAGGCAGAAACAAGTACAATTTTGTGAGTTCAAAGCTAACCTGATCGACATAGGCAAATCAAAGCTATCCAAGGCAACATAGTAAGACTCCTTTATCAAAACATATAAATACATAACTGAATAAAAAGAAAAGAACTACAAAATCAATGATATTTTTAAGACAAGTTCTACAAATAAACCTCAAGCTCACCTAGTAGCCGGGAATACTCTTTTTCTACTTTCTGAGTTCTGAAATTGAAGGTGTTTATCCATTTTGCTCAATCTTTTAAATAGTTCTAAATAACCCATTGATCAAATTATAAATAAATATTTTAGGATTTTAAAGATTTGTACCTCCCTAAGTATCTCCATTACATTTTTCAGGTAAAATCATACTCAGAGATAAAATTTCTTTGGCTTTGTTATGACGATAGTTTATAGCTGATTAGAGCTATTGTAGATTTTGTACCTTTTACATATAAAAAAATCCTTGAAATATACTCTCAGTACACTGTGTAGATCTTTTTTACAGGTTAGTTTTCCACCTGCAGATCAAAAAGGCTTAACTTAAGAAGCTATGGTTGTCAGCATTGATCTTATTCTTGCTCTGTTTTGACATATGTAAGAAAGGTTAAGTCTGATTCACATAACAGTGTAGTTGAAAATCAGATGAATCCTGTTACAGAAATTCCTTTCAAATTCAACAGGGTATTGAAAAAAGTGGTAAAACCACATAGTGATTTGTAATAAAAAAAAATGGTATTGAAATATCCACTGTTTCCCATTTAAGTGTACTAGCAAAATGTACTTTCAAATATTTAAGTACAAAAATTGCAACAACTTCACTTTCCAAGTATTTTTGACCAACTGCTGTTGAGAGTCCAAATCTTTTGGGTTAAGACTCTGTCTTAGAGAACCTGGCCTAAGATTGAACAAACCAACAGGTCAGCGTTTAGCAACAGTTTCTAGGTTACCCCACAAGAAAACCTACATCTAGCACCAGTTTCCAGGATATTCCCCCAACAAATCTGTACCCCCAGGTTACAAGCCTGCCTCTGACACTTCACTTCCTAACATCCCCAGTCAGGAGGAAAGCAGAAGTTAAGTTTATGGTTTGGCTCGCAGCACCAGACAGTTATGTTAGAGGTCATAACAGTCCCCCAATCAGAAGTGTACCAGGCTGGATACCCCCTTCTGACCAATATAAATGCTTGTGTGAAACTGGGCTCAGGCCTCCCTCCTGTTCTCCTGCATCAGAGACAGTGGTATGGCCCCAGCTCAAGCCTGAATAAAGAGAGCCTAATGCGATCGCATTGGATTCAGGTCCTTGGTGGTCTTTTTGGGGTTCATGAACGTTTCCTGGCACAACACTGTAGGCATTCACTTCTGTAATTCTGGGAATCATACCAAAAATAAAATTCAACCTTCATGAAGACTTAGCAGTTAATTACTACTTATTATTTTTCGCTTAGTGGTACTCTATACAACTCATTATACCTCAAACAGCTGGTAAATTAAAATATTAATTGCATTACAAATTTGAAAATACTTATGATGAAGTGTTTTTTACGATAACTTAAAGACATCCTAATTAAAACCTGTCCTCAGCAAGTTCCCTTCCTATTTAAATAAATATTTATCATTTAAAATTCTTGATAAATTCAGATACAATTGACAATTCAATTTGTAAGGTCTTATTTTACATTTATATACATATACATATACATATACACATACACATACACATACACATACACATACACATACACATACACATACACATACACATACACATACACATACACATACACATACACATATACATATACATATACATATACATATGTGTGTGTATATGTGTGTGTGTGTATACATACATACATATATAATTTTAATTCCAATTTAATTGATTTATTTCTTTTAAAATATAATTTTAATGTAAATTTATTTAAATTTTTAAATATAAGATAAGCAGACAGCTATATGAGATACATTGTTAAAGAGCATTATAATAAATGCAAAGTTATAAATATAATTATTTTTCTGTTTTGTAAGTTATAAGTAAAAGAAAAAATGTCCTATTGTTTATTCTATAATACTTCAAAACAATTGCTAGCATATAAGTAGTTTTTTTTCTCAGCTGAGGGATGACTTTGCGATATCTTTGTTTGCATATATATGAACATAGTCCCCAAGCTCGGAAGTTCCGATTTGGCGAATCATCAAATAAAAAACAAAAATAAAAGTTAGTAACAACCATCAGTGCCAACGTGTGTCATAGTTTTACTTACTGCTATGTGCTTTTAGTCAAAGGAAAAATAAATGGTATATAAATGTGTGCAGTAACTATAATTCTGTGTCAAGTAAAGAAAAAATGTTAAGCAGTTTGTAGAAGATAAAATCATAATGATTGAAGGCGTCTGAAGCATGACTTGATAAAATTAGCTTTTACCCTTCTTTGTCTTTTACAAAATATTTCACACTGAGCACAGCACTTCAGCAAGATTAGTTGCTAGGGGCTGGAGAGACGGCCAGGCCTTAAGTGCACTCTTTCTTATTCCCATGGACTTGGAATTGACTCCCGGAACCTACATGGCAGGTTATAACCATTTTTAACTCCATTGACATCCTCTACCTTCTGTAGACAACAGCAACGCACAGACACGTGTAGGCAAAAATCTGCAATATATTTTAAAAAATATTATTTGCTGGTGAAACATCTTAACAAAATGCAATTTAGGGGAGAAAGAAAGGTATTTAAGCTTATAATTACACTTCTTCTTCTTCTTCTTATTATTATTATTATTATTATTATTATTATTATTATTATATTTGATCTTCCTTTACAATCCAGCCGCTACCCCCTACTCAGTCCCCCACCAATCCCCATTGCATACCTCCTCTCTTATCTTCAAGAGGATGTTCCCACCCTCACCACCATCTCACCAGACCTCCCCAGTCCCTGGGGCTTCAAGTCTCTCCAGGGTTGGAGGGGTGGGAGTCTGGGTCAGTTGAGACTGCTAGTCTTCCTATGGGGTCTCCCTCCTCCTCGGCTTCTTCCCTATTTACACGTTAAATCTCATCATTGTAAAGAAATCAAGGTAGAACTTACCCCAGCAACCCATATCACACTCATAATGAAGAACAGGAAAAAAATATAAATGCATACATTCTCACATGCTTGTTTGTGCTCGGCATGGCTTTTCTTCTTTATGCAGCTCAAGAAACCCTGCCGAGGAAATGGTGTTGTGCCCTGTGGAGTGGGTTTTCCCTCATCCATTCATTCACCCAATTTCTCCCAAGACATGACCACAGGAACGTCCAGTGTAGACAATTTCTCAGTGAGACTTTCCTTGCAGTTGACTCTCCGCTGTGTTACATTCACAAGGTAACTAAAAGGAATTAGAGTTTCATAAAATAGAAGTCCTCAAGGAGGACAAGGGACACCTCAAGCAAAGGGATGTTAGGAAAAAGAATGAAAGAAACAAAGAATGCCCATCTAGAAATTGCTTGTGTATTTCTTGGAAATCCTCAGTTTGGAGACCACAGTGTTTAAACATGAATTTGGAGAATGGAAAAAAAGCTGAGACTACATTACAAGGAAATTGTTTCATTTGGCAGAAGATGGGAGTGCAGAGCAAAACTGAGAATAAGAATCTGGAAGCCCATGGTGCCAGGTGTCTGAGGTGGTTCCAAGCAGTCTTAGCTTCCTGTTGTTTACATCCATGAGGGCAAAGAGCCATGCAGTCTTAGGGTTCTCCTGCTGGGATAAATCATCATGATTAAAAGCAACTTGGGCAAAAACAGGCTTATTTCATCCATTTTTTAAAGATTATTTTTGATATTATAAGTATAATATGTATTACTTCCCTTTTCTTCCTCTGAACCATTCCATACACCCTTTCCTACTGTTTTTGTAAATCTATTGCTTCTTCTTTCCCTACGTGTTATTGTATTCATTTATGTATACATACATGCATATATATTCCTAAAGATAACCTGTTCTGTCTGTATGTATTCATATTCTCAGGGATGATTATTTAGCACTGGATAACCACCCTGCTCTTTTCTAGGAAGGACCACCTCTCCCTCTTCCTCTTGCAACTTTCCTCGGATGCCTATAGTTCTCTGTGTAAGGTTTATTTCATAATAACCTTCCAAGTGACAGTCAGTTATTGAGAGAAGTCAGGTCAGAAACTCATGGTGGAAACATGAAGACAAATAAAAAGTCATGAAGGAGTGTTGCCCACTAGCTCATTTGTCTGGTTTTCTCGTCTCATTCAGAACCACCTTCCCAAGAGTGGCATCATCTCCTGTAGGATACGTCCACCCACACATTGGTCAATCAAGAGAACATACCACATGTTTGCCCATAAGCCAATCTTAAAGAGGCATTTTTTTTTCAATTGAGAATCCCTCCCCTCAAATGGTTGTTTCCAGCCAACCAGGGCACATGCTCTGATTCGAGTTGCCAATTTTGAGCTAAGCATGTTTGCTTATCTTTAATTCACTCTTATTTTTACCTACAGTTCCTTTTCTGTAGAGACAGGTAGAATGCGTGAACAATTCACATATGCACTCAAATATAAACACATATATACAATTTCATCCTTCAACAGGTTTACTGTTGTTGCAAGATCCGGGTTATCAATATTAAAGTCACATAATATCATTCACATCCTTATTCAAATTCACACACAAAAAGGTATTCATCACATTTTGTGGCAGTTTTGTTTCTATGACTCCTTTGACACCTGGAAATCAGTGAATAAACTGGTACCATAGTTGTGCTTATTTTATGTTTGAAATAATCCTACATATACTCAATTTTAAGAATTTACTCAGAGTTAATTCCTCCTGGCAACGATCAGTTTAGTCAGAGTGAATTCCTCCTGGCAATGGACAAAGAGACACCTTGTTGGTAGTGTTGATCTTCTATCAGTCAAGGGCAGAGCAGATGGCAGTCCTTTGTTCATTCTAGTTTAATGCCTGGCTTGGTAGCCAAATCTGGCTTATATCTAGTACTCAAAAATCAAATGAAATCCGCACTGTGCATCAAAGGAAGAGGAAAGTAGACAGAAACATCAGAACACTCACAGACCTGCCCTCTAGTGCATTCATGAGGAGGCCATAGACACCTGCTTGCCACCATGTCACACAGTATGGATGGAGGATGTCAGGGGCTGTGTGTCCATCCCACAGTAGGGACCATTACAATGTATAAGTATGTGGTGTTCAGATGGGAGAGAAAAATAAATGAAGAAGTCTGAATGCTATGAAAAGAAATGAAACTTGAGACTTGAGGGTGAAGAGGAGTAGTCATTGTGAATGGTCAGCCTGTTTGCCTGGGGCCAAGTTCCAACCCAAGAGATGCTACTGAGGCCATGCGTAAGTCTGTGGCTATGCAGAAGTAGGGGTCTGTGTCACTGTCCTATCTGTGGCTTATATTACCACTAAAGAACATAGGGATGACCCTGGTTGGGGCAGTCTCCAGGATGTCCAGGACCTGTGAATAACTGACCCCACTCCTCTCTGAATGCAGTGCTGTGGAGAGTTGACCCATCTGTCACTAGCAGTAGCTGGTCCTGCATGTCCTCGGGGTGCACAGTAAAACTGGTCCTGATGGTGAGAGTTTACGTGAGTTAGTTGCTCCTGAGGGCAAGATCATAGATCAAGCTCAGTCACTCATCTTGCATGAGGTGACATCATCCCTCTCCCTCTCTCCCCACCTGTAGTAGCAGAGAGAGCTGGTCCTGGGGTCATGAGTACCAGAGAACTAGCCTTGCCCCCTTACTGGCTATAACATTTGAGGAAGCAGGTCCTGCACCTTATCTGGGCAGCACAGTGGAGCTGGCGCTGGAGGGGTATGTTGAGGTGGGCCAGGCCCAAGGGCATGAAAACAGGAGGCCTGACCTTACCTCCTGAAGATGGCTGCATTGGATGGCTGAGCTGGAGCAGCGCTGGAGAGCTTGTCCTGGTGGTGCAGATAAGGGGGAGCGTGTGAGCTAATCAGCTCAGCTACTACCCAGGACAAGATCCAGTGCTCTGAGTTAACTCACTCTGAAATCTCTATCATTTGCAAATTGTTGGGACATGTGAAAGGGCTATTTCTGCTGTTCCAAAGCTTCAGGACCCCCATGACACAGAGCAACAACCAGATAACCAGGAGGAGTTCTGAAAAGGATCCAATATTGCCAGTGTTGCAGAAGCCAGAGATCTCAAAACAGACCAATGACTCATTGCAATGAACACGTGCAAGTGAAAATGTGTGGATACACTGTGACATACTACAGCTTCCACAATGAGATGTTTTCTTCGCTTTGTTGCTGATGGTGGTGGTGGTGGTGGTGGTGGTGCTGGTGTGTGTGTGTGTGTGTGTGTGTGTGTGTGTGTGTGTGTGTGTTATATTTTGGGGTTAGCTACAAGGGCATAGGGGAGTATAAGAGAACAGGAAGATGAGCAAACTGAGATTCATGATGTGAAACTAACAAATAATCAATAAAAGGTTAAAAAAAGAATTTAGCCACAGTTTAAATGACTACAGAGTAGTATTAAAGCTGGTAAGAACTTTTCTGGTAAGTTATTTGACACACTGATTTCTCATTTTTGAAGGAAGAGCATTTCCAGCCCACAGCAGGGATCCTCTTCACACAAAGTTTCAACAAAATGTCAGCACATCCCATGGAGGAAGATGTCAGCATTGTATCCTGTGTGGAGATGTGAAAAACGAGGGAGTTACATACTTTTCAACTTTAAAATATTGTGAGGGTGCATTCATAACACACACACACACACACACACACACACACACACACACACACACAATTTGCTTAAGAAAAATTTTACTTATTCATGCATTTGAATATGTTTATAACTTTCCTTGAGTCCCTAGCTCAAAATTTATGACTTTTTACTTTGTGTTTTTTTGATATTTTAATAGTCACTACTGTTAACACACAAAGAAATTGTTTTAATCACCAACTCTACTTCCAGTTCAACAAGACCCACTTCTCTTATGGAAGATTTCTTCTCTTGTAAAAGTAGATGCTATGCACAAAACAAACCACATTACTCACAGTTAGTCTATTTATCCATTTGGAATAAGCTCATGCAGAAGAATTTTTCCAACAAATAAAGAAGAGCCACAGCTTTTGGTCTGAGCTAAGGAATCTGTTCGACTTTGGATAAATCTGACTGTGTTTAAATGGGCTCAGAGCTCGGTGAAAATTTAAACTTGGCTGATCATTTGTTTTCTAGGGTGAGCATGAAGGAAGAGCAGAATGTTAAGGATGCAGTGTGACTGGCAAGCTTTGCATGTTTGCTTCTTCATGTAAATGGGCAGCCAGGGGAACATCTGTGTTGAAAACCATATCCCAAGCAGCCACCGCTCAATGCCAGGTCTGTCTGGTCATCCACCCTATTTATCATCAATCTAGATTATACTACTTATGAGCACTGCAGGTGTCTTTGAACTTTCACCTTTTATCTCTTTTTATGTTATTTTTTAAGCCTGCATGCAATATATTTTGATCATATTCTTTCCACTCCCATAATCCCTCCCAAATGCTCTTCAGAAACCTACTACTTCATGTTCTTTCTATGTCTTAAAAAAACAAAACATATAGTCTGTGTGATGATTTGTTTATGCTTGCCACTGGGAGTGGCACTATTGGAGTAGATGTGTCACTGTGGGTGTGGGCTTTAAGACACTCATCCTAACTGCCTGGAAGACAATATTCTACTAGCAGCCTTCAGATGAAGATGTAGAACTCTCAGCTCCTCTGCACCATGCCTGCCTGGATGCTCTGATGTTCCTATTTTGGTGATAATGGACTGAACCCCTGAAGCCAGCCCCAATTAAATGTTGTCCTTATAAGAGTTGCCTTAGTCATGGTGTGTCTGTTCCCAGAAGTAAAACTGTAACTAAGCCAGTCTGGTTTGTATTGATCAGTTACTCCTGAACATGAGGCAAGCCCTGGGATACAGTTGCTAGACTCACTGTTACTCCATTGAAGAAAACTGATTTTCATTGTCCCAGCAGCTAGCAATTGCAAATAGGTGATTGGTTAGAAGTATGACTTTGGGCTCAATTTCCCTATATCATAATGGGGTTTTGTCTAGCTCAACATTGTAAAGATCATGTATACGCTGTCATAATATGTGACTTAGAATGTGTATCAGTCCTGATCTGTCTAGAAAACAGTTAGCCTATAATAACCTTGAGTGATGTAACCCAGAATGAGAATGACAGAAACAGCACGTTTTCTCTCATATGGGGTATGTTAGTTTTATGTTTTAGACATGTGTGTTCATTTGGAATATCCATAGAGGTTAGATAGGTAGGAACCAGAGTTGGAGGGGAGACTATCTGAGATATGGGGAATAGATTGTAACGTTATAAAGAGATAATGGAAAATTTAGACGATGAATATATGGTGAGAGGAGTGGGAAGACAGCACAGAGGATGAAGATGGGGAGGAATGCCAAATAGTGAAGGCCTTCTGAAAATCCATACTGCAGCCTACAACTATAAAATCTGTCATATACAGCGTGTGATGGTTTGTTTATGTTCAACCCAGAGAGTGGCACTCTTTGAAAGTGTGGCCTTGTTGGAGTAGGTATGGCCTTGTTGAAATGGGTATGTCACTGTGGGCTTGAGCTTTAACACTCTAGTCCTAGCTGCCAAGAAGCTAGTATTCTGCTAGAAGCCTTTAGATAAGAAGTAGAACTCCCAACTCTTCCTGCACCATGAATGCTGCCATTTTCTCACCTTGATGATAATCAAGGTTCACTTCTGAACCTGTAAACCAGCCCCAATTAATGTTGTCCTTTATAAGACATGTCTTGGTCATGGTATCTATTCACAGCAGTAAAACCCTAAAACAGAGGTCGGTACCAGGGACTGGGGTATTGCTGTGATAGGCCTGACCAGACATTTGTTTAGAAGAACATAGATTTGGGGACTTTGGTTTTGAAATGCCATGGCATGTTTTAAGTGAGGCTTAATGAGCTATTCTAGAAGGAATATGGAAGACTTTGTTGCTATGTGCAGACCTGGCCTAAAAGCTTTCAGTGGAGAATTTCAGTATGTGCCCTAGAGACTGTTCTTGTGGAATTTTGATGAAGAGTGTGACTACATTTTGCCCTTGTTTGAAGGGTCTGACTGAAGCTAAGGTGAAGAGACTCAGATTAATTGCGTTGACAAAGGAAATCTCAGAAACACTCAATATAGACTTTGATCTCTCATTAAGTCTCATGAAGAGCATTTTAAACAAGCATAACAAGCTGAGAAAGGAAAAATTTAAAATTTATGGTTCAAGTATTAAAGGGGTACCAGGAAGTGAAATGGAAATGAATTCTAAGTTCTAGGAGATAACAGACTAAGGGATTTCAAGGCAAGATTCTGCCCAGCTAAATTTAGATCCAGGCATGGTGATACATGCCTTTAATTTCAGAATTACAGAAGACAGAACCTTACAGATCTCTGAGTTCAAGGTCAATCTACAGAGCAAGTTTCAGGAAAACAAAGTTTAGGCAGAGAAGGAGTTGGAAACAGAAAGCTGGTAATAGAATAAGGAAAGTCAGAATATGTTCCAGCCCCAGCAAAAAGCAGAACTCAACAGCTTCAGCCATGTGGTTTTGGCTTTAGAGTGAAAAATAAAATGGACTACTGGGACAATTGATGCTGGTTAGCTGGTACTAAGAAGTTAGTGGTAATTAAGAAGAGACCACCATCACTAAGGTAAAGTCTTCTGGAAAGTGTTTTCTGAGAGCACAAAGAAGCTGTGTTCCAGAGATGGTCTTGTTGCGGCTGTACATTGGTAATGTAAGAGTCACCCAAGTGGTACTTGTTTTGAAGACATGAAGGTGTCATGAAGAACAGCTGAGGCATGGCACTGAGAGAGGCCATGGAAGGCTATTGGTAAAAGTGCATGCATAGAATTTGAGGCTTGGCACCATGACGAGAGCCTATGAGGGGCTGTGAGTGAAGCCTAGTCATAGTGGAAGACCCCAGTGCATAGGGCATGCCAGTACCATGGGATGATCACCAAGAACAGCAGTTGCAGTGGATTGGATCATCCTGAGCTTATAATGCTACAGAGGGCAGAGCTGGAGAAGTAACTCCAGCCCTTTGGAGGAACCCAAATTATGTGTGGATCCCAGACATTGGAACAAGAAGCTATAACGTTGAAGTTGCCTTGGAGTCCCCAAGATGCTCCAGATGTCAGAGCTGTGAGATATCTGCTGAGAAAAGCTGCTAAGTCAACAAAGATGAAAACGGAGTTGGAGCTATGAAGACCACTTTGATATCAGCTATGGATTTGCATTGTTTGGAGTTTGTCCAGCTGGTTTCCTGTCTTGCTTTGAGGATGACAGTTAAGTGATTTTATGAATGTCAGAAGAGACTTTGAACTTTGGACTTTTAACATTAATGAAACTGTGATAAACTGTGGGGATTTTTGAAGTTGGACTAAATGTATTTTGCATTATGCTATGCTTAAGAATGACCCCTATAGACTAATATGTTTGAACAATCCTGTGGGGGCCAGGGAGTGGAATGTGATGAATTATATATGCTTAGCACAAGGAGTGGCACTATTAGAAGATGTGGCCCTGTTGGAGTATGTGTGACCTTGTTGAGGTAAGTGTGTCACTGTGGGTGTGGGCTGTAAGACCTTCATCCTAGCTGCCTAGAAGCCAGTATTCTGCTAGTAACCTTCAGATGAAGATGTTGAACTCTCAGCTCCTCCTGCACCATGCCTGCCTGGATGCTGCCATGTTGAAGCCTTGATAATAATGGACTGAACCTCTGAACCTGCAAGCAAGCCCCAATTAAATGTTGTTCTTTATAAGACTTGTCTTGGTCATGGTGTCTGTTCACAGCAGTAAAACCCTCACTAAGACATGGAGTTACCATGTAAAGGAGGAAATGGTAGACATTGTATGCTACCAAAGAGAATGCCCAGTCCCAGGAATAGGTTACATTTTTGAGTCCTTGGACAAATGGTCTTATTGTTGAGTTTTTGTGTGTTTTAGATATCAGGGTGACTGTGACCACATAGAATAAATTAGGTAGTGTTCCTTATATTTCTATTTTGGGGAATAGTTTGAGAAGTATTTGTAGCAGCTCATCTTTGAAACTCTGGTAGAATTCTGTACTTTTGTCCCTGGAAATTTTTGGTTGAAAGATGTTAATGACAGCTTGTATTTCCTTGGGGGTTCTGAAATTTTTAGACATTTTATCTGATCTTGATGTAACCTTGGTATGTGTTCATCCATTTGGAAATTTTTCCATTTCATTTAGATTAACCAATTTTGTGGAGTAAAAGCTTTTGCAGTAAAACTTAATGATTTTTTTTTAATTTCCTCAATTTATACTATTACGTTTCCCTTTTCTTTTCTGATTTTGTTAATTTGGATACTGTCTCTGTGTCTTTTGATTGGTTTTGCTAAGGGTTTTTCCATCTTGTAGATTTTCACAAAAAAAAGAAAGGCTCTTGGTTCTTTTGTTTTGTTTGATTCTTTGTATTAGCCTGTTTATAAATTATTAATTTCAGCCCTGAGTTTGACTATTTCCTACCATCTATTCCTATTGGGCATGTTTGCTTCTTTTTGTTCTAGAGCTTTCAGGTGTGTTATTAAGTTGTTAGGATGAGATCTTTCCAAATTCATTATGAAGGCACTTAGTGCTATGAATTTTCCTCTTAGCACTTCTTTCATTGTGTCCCATAAGTTTGGGTAATCCTTTTCATTGAATTCCAGATAGTTTTTAATTTCTTTCTTTACTTCTTTATTTCTTCCCTGATACAGTGATCGATGAGTAGAGAGTTGCTCATTTTCCATGAGTATGTAGGCTCTCTGTCATTTCTGTTGTTGAAGTCCAGCCTTATTCCATGGTGGTCTGATAAGATGCAAGAGGTTATTTCAACCTTCTTGTGTATGTTGATGCTTGCCTTGTGTTCTATTATATTGTCAATTTTGGAGAAGGTTCCATGAAGTGGTGAGAATAAAGTATATTCTTTTGTGGGTTTTGGTGAAAGGTTCTATAGATATCTGTTAGGTCCTTTCGGTTCATAACATGTTAGAGAAGCTTCTTAATGCCGTAAAATCCTAATTAACATGGAATATTTGAGACCTTGTGGCAGTCACCCCTAAATAGATGTCTTTATCATATCTATCCCCTGAAGAGTAAGAAATCTATGTTTAAGAAGAGGCAGAAAGAACTAGTGTGTGTCACTACGTAATCAGCTTTTATTCCATTCAAATTTAAGTATAAATGCTGACAAGATGATTTTATAAATGAAGTGCCTGCTGAGGAATAACAAATACTAGGAATATGATCCAAAGAAAACATGTAAAAGCAAGCATAGTGTGACAACATACCTATAAAGCAGAGCTCTAGGAGGAGGTAGGAGAGTGCAGGCCAGCTAATTTGATTAGCTTAAATTAGCCAGCTTCAGGTTCCTCAATAGATCCTACCTCAATACATAATAATATGGAGAGCAATACAGTGAAACTCACCAACATCAATTTTGGAGCTTCTATATACATGTTGAGCCCATCTATATGTGAACACATACATATATACCATACACAAACAGCAAATTCAAATATGTAATTTTGTAATTTATTTTGGAATGGTGCAACATACATGTAAATAGCCAGATCACCCATATTCCCTTTAACCATAATGATCAATAGTTAATATTTTAATACATTTGTCCAGGTGTTCTCTCTCTCTTTATCCCTCCCTACATCTCTCCATAGACATATAGCACTTCAAAGAATGTGTGAAGATGTGTCCCTTTCAGACTGCTGGGGCAAGCTAAAGATGAGATAAGTATTTTATTGTCCCTAAATGCTGCAAACACTCCAGTGTTTATTTTTTCTAAAGTGGAACATATTCGTCAGAAAACAGGTATCTATTCAACACTGAAATATCACTGCCCTCCAATACTTAGGTTCTATTCCAGATGCACCAGCTGTTATGACAAAGGAAGCTCAAAGGGGGCTACAGGAATTTTGCTATTACTTTCACTCAGAGATGATATCTACTTCTTTTGACCTGGAATTTGGACTGATAATGTGATTTTTCACCAACAAAAAAGCATGGGGCTAGGAACTTCTAAGAAAAATAAATTTGATTTCCTATGACCATTCCATTGTAAATGTCTAATTTAAGCACTCTTTCAATCAACTCAACTGATCCTAGACTTCTAACAAGAGCAGGTAAGCATAGCTAACAGAGTAACAACCTGGGATTGCACTTGTGCCTACCATCCCTGAGCAATTCTCAACTGAATTGAACTGCTCTAGTGCTATCAAACAAGAGGTGGTCTTCACTTCTAACATTTACCAGTTGTCTCTCTATTCTGAGGGTTCTCTCATTTTCTATCACTTACATACATATTTGTATTAGCACATGTTTACTGAAGCTATAGTAACCTATTGCTGTCATTATTGTGATACTGGGGTCACCTTCATTTGGCCAATCTAAATCTTTTCCAACTGCTTTGTTCCTCTCTTACTGTAGTCTCTTTCTGTTCAAAACTGACTTTTTATGCAAGGTATTTAAAGCACACATTGGAATTTCCCTAGCCCATATTATAAATTTGCTTATTTTTATCTGAATCTAAAGTGAATCTATATTTGATAGCATGTCCTAGGCTTGTGCAATTTGGGGGAAGATTTTAGAGCCTTTAGTAGAGGACCATGGCTGATGGCAGTAGATCATTAGAGATATACAGTGAAGCTGCACTTGCCTGTGGTTCTGGCCTCCATCCTGTGATTCCTAGTTTATCTTATTCCCCATGTCTTCTGTAATACAATGAACTGAACCTCTGAAACAATAACTAATACAAAACCTTTCCAAAATCTCTGTCAAGTAATTCCTAGCATTCATAACTAAATGGATGAATATATCCTTCCGTTGTTTTAAATTTTAGATCATGAAATCCCTTCATAAATATGAGGTTCTGCTAGGAGAGCAATAAAGTAATAAAAGGTAATATATGCATGAGTGACTCTACTGCGGTTATAAAAAGAAAACTTTACTTAAAAGAGTTTAGTAGGACTCATTATTTAGCATATTCAAGGCCCTAGGTTAAAGTCCCAGAGAAAAAGTAAACAATGAAGTAATTAAATCCTCTTAGAAGTGGTAAGACAACTTCCAAACTAAGAAACTATAAATCATATATGATATAAATCAATTATTAATCAGAAAACACAGAAAACAATTCAGACTCGTAATATTTCAAGGTTTATTTATATCCCAAGGGAGAAAGGAAATACAAGAAGGGAATTAAAGAGAAAATATATGGGACTCTCATGGAAAGTGTGAAAATTCTTAGAATTTAGGGAATCTCAATAGAAGAGCCTTTGGTCACTAGACAAATAATTTGTCAGTTATTGTGTAAAGACCAAAGCTAAATAGAAACAGTGTTTCAGAATCCTATGCTCACTAGATTAAAATTACTAAGAAGATAAAAGAAAGTGTTAGTATGGGCTTGTAACTATTTATTCACACAGATTTTGTTATTAACAAACAATATCTTATCTCTTAAGAAACATGTAAAAACTATTTCTATACAGACCCCATGAGGTGGAACAATTGATTTCGAATGTCACAATGCATTACATGCTCATAAAATGCTCATTAAATATGTTCACACCATAAAACACAAGTTATTCTCATGAGAGCAGCCCTACAGACACACATAAGAAACCCATCTCTAAATTAATAAATATACATTATATCGTGAGTTCTCCCAAATGACAGGAATCTTCAAGGAAGAAGAGTGTGAATTCTAACCATCAAACATACATAGCAAACAGGTAGAAAAATTTAAAAAACAAAGGTTTTTTTTTTCCATAAGAAATCTCTCAAGAAAGAATTTTCTAGGGAAAATGTACTTAGTGATTCAAGATGGAGCTTTCTACATCCTTGGAGTTACTCCAGTTGTGGTGACACAGCCACTAGGCAAGAATTGCCTCTCTCCATCTACAGACAAATTACTGTCCAGAAAAGGACACACTTGCAGAATAGTTGACTGATTATATCTGCCTAGACAGAGTAATCAGCCCTTAATAATTCTGCATCACTAAGGTCTGTCAGATGAGTTTGAGCCAAAAGGTTGAAGATTTGATGCTCCAACGTTCGGTAGTATAGGGGCTGCCCAGGTGTTCAGCGGTCTCTATAAATTGGCTAAGTTTTAGAAGCTATGCTTAGTGCTTTCCATAATTTCAGTTAACTCAGTCATTCTGGATTTCTGACAGGGTTGAAGACTTACAGTCTCATAGCCAATCCTGGCTATTTACCTTGGGAGAAAAGATCTGAGTGGATGGTTTTCAGCTGACATTCATTCTAAAGCCAAGGAAAAAGCCAGGTTCAAAACTAAGTGTTTTAGTCAAGAGAGACGACAGAGGTTCTGGTTAGTCAACAAAAGGATGGACTTGGTATTAAGACTATCTTGTACCTCACTGGTACAAATAGGAATAATTATGCTCTAATTGTATTTTGAGAGAAAAGTTTTATTTTAACAGGAAGGGTGATATGTAGGAGGAGCTAAGGGGGAAGGAGCACAGGGAGGAAAAGATGGAGTAAGGAGAGGAGAAGATGAAGTAGAGGAGAAGCTAGGTAATGAGAGAGAAAAAGAGAGAGAAAGAGAGAGGGGGCATGGAGGCAGAAGTTCACATGTCTCCACCAGTCAAAGATAGTTTACATAGCTAGGTTGGGTATTAGGTTACACTTCTGATTGAGCATTACCATACTTATAAAGTCTTTAATTAACATTAAAAAAATTGTATAAAAGCAAAATAGAAAAGGGGGCATGGGATAGAGGTTTTCTAGGGAGGGGAAATTGGGAAAGGGGATGGCATCTGAAATGTAAATAAAATATCCAATAAAAAAAAAATGGAGCTTTTTAAATACTTGACAATTTGGTTATTTGGTAGCCATATTTACTTGTTGACTGGGTTTCTACTGTGTTAATTTTGCTATTTGATACCATAAGTCTTCCAAATTTAATAGATTCAAACTTAAAAATCAAATTATCTTGTATTTAAGCTATAAGTATAAATGGTGTCTCACAAAATGTCATCAGGCTTCCGTTTTGCTTTTTTTTTTTTTTTTTTTTTTAACTTCTGTAGACTTTAAGAGGTACTCAGTTTTACGGTGGTGGAAGGACCATTGGGTGGAAATTTGAAAGTGTGTCCATTATTCTGCCTGCTGTAGCCACAAAGACATTCCTTGACCATAAGAAAATGATTAGTCAGGGTAAGAATGATATAAGAAAGTGAGGCAGAGCATAGAGGATATTTAACATCAAGGATATTAAAGGCACTATCACCAGAGGTAACAATGTAGGTGAACTGTGAGATGCAGCCTGGAGAAAATCCACCCTAAAAACAGTAAAGGAAAGAAACACATCACATAGTCTTTTAAGCAAAGGTTCAGTAATCACCGAGGGAGGGAGGAAGTCTGCTATTAGAGTAGCAGAGAATAAGAGTCTTTTCTAAAATTCATATTTTAAAGCTATAAACCCTCATATTTTCAGGATTGCCCTCCAAGCCAGTAACTAAAGTTAAAGGAGATCTAAAAAAAAAAAAAAATAGTATTCTTTGCATAACGTTAGTATCATCTCTAAAATACAAAGCAGGGACTGCTTGTGTAGGCATATTTTCTCTTAAATGTGTCACCAAAGGGCCAGAGGACTTCATCATCTATAAGCAGAAAGTTCTCACCAAAAACTGAATCAAGAACCTTAATTTGGTTTTGGACTTCAAACTTCAAGAACGATGAGAATGTGAGTCTTGCTTGCACAACCCACCCAGTCTGTGGTACTATAAGTACCTAATAGTACTTGTTATAGTACTTGTTATAGTAACCTAATAAGACCACTGTTTGGAAGTGAAAGTTGGAAGAAGGGCAGAAGGTAAATGACTAAGAGTGTGAGTTTAAAATTATATTCACATGGAGAACATATTGATCTGAAATTTGACAAATGTTTTCTCACACGTATGCTACGTATGTACTTATGTTACAGGAAACCCTAATGGTTGATAAGGGACTTGTATACAAGAGGGCTCAGTAAAGGAACTGTTGAAATGACCATTCCTTTAGAGGAATGGTTTTTATTGGATGTAAGAGAAAGAAAACATCCAGAGGCATACAGAATAACCTAGAGCAGAGAAAGGAAGAGGTAGACTGGACATGATCAGCACTATTTATGAGAAAACTGACAGAGCAAGGGTCACAAAATTCATGAGATTTATAAGGAAAATGAGAATTTCTTAGCTCACCTAAGAAAACCCAGTATCCATGTAGACAAGCCCTGGGTTAGCACTGAGGTGTATAAATAATGTCTTCGTTTGAGGTTAAATGGAACCCTGTTTGAACTTAAGCACATCATACCTTGAATGTATTGGACATCACTTTCATGTGACATATAGCCACCCTTACCAATATCCTACATAACTGGGAGCAAAGAAAAGAGTTTTCTTGGGATCATTTGGTCAAAAAAAGTAACCCTCAATTATAATGTTCCTACAAGAAAGCATTTCTAAAACAGAAGTTACATAAAGGATGCTTAGTATTTCTATCATCCTCTTAGAAAATGCAGGCTAATTGACAACCTACCACTTAAATATGGCTACAGCTAACTTTAGGAGACAGGAGATCCTAAAGTCATGGATAAAACCTATAGATGCTATTTTTGCTACATTTCTTGGTTCACTTATGAGACCTATGCTCCCTCAGAACATCTACAAGTCAAGGAAAATGAAAACAAGGACAGGAAAGCAAACTGATAACCCTATGCCTGCCAATGTCACAGGCTCGACATGCACAATGCTTGGTATATGTGAGACACAGAAGCAGAGAACCTTGGCTTTATTTCTTTTGACCTACTGACCAATGGATATCCCTGGAGGACATTATGTCACTGCTTTTCTAACTTTGCCCACATTTGTGACAACTGAGCTTTATACTTCACAATGCTGTTGTTGGTTACCAAAAAACAAAAACAGAAATAAAAAAGTAAAAAACACAATCTAACTCAATCAATGTATGTGCAACTTTTTCCTGGCGAACTGAACTAATTGAATCAGTCATGCTAGGTCAATTATTTGCCAGATTAATTCCCAAGTGAATTCCATATTGCCTAATAACTACAAGACCCACAAGAACAGGCACATAGAACAAAATAATATTCTTCTATAAGTTAGAAAAACATTATAGGCAAACGTGAAAAATTCTAGGTAAGTATAGGAATTATTCAAGAAATGAAAGTTATAACAATGTAAAAATAAATATATGTCATTTAGTTGAATCAAGAAGAAATGGGCTATGCAAAGCAACATTTTGGAAAATTCATTTAAATAAGACTCATAAAATCCATCAGAAGACGTAGCAATGGAGCAGGATATGTATCAGTGACTATGATTTAAAAGATATAGATGTAGACTTAATACTGTAGAAGAAAAGTTACACTTGACAGGAGGTAATAAGTATATATTGGCTATGTATGTAGAAGCTCTTCATTGAAAGGTAAATTAAAATTAAATAAAAGGGTTGATAAAGTCCTTCAGAGCTGAAGCCCAAGGTGAGCAAAATTTAGGACAGTAGATTTGATTGACCATGTGAGGGAAAGATTATTCATTCATGCCTCTTGATTAGCTTTCTGGTGGTTCTAAACACGACATTTCAGACAGTCCATACATCCAGAAATGAGTTCAAGCTAGGAACTTCAGGCTACAGAAGGACTTTTGGCATTCACATAACAGCCAGCATTTCTTGTGAAGTGCATTTTCTGTCCCCAAATGAAGTCATTTTCATTGTCTCTGGAAGAAGGAGCATAAGGCTCTCCAATTGACTTGTGCACATGATTGCATATCAAAACCCATGCTGGCCTCCAGATTGGTCAGTCTGTTCTCACAAATTTTTGTTAGACATAGCAAAAACCACATCTTGGCCCTTCTCACTTCCTCCTCTACCCTAAACTACTTCCATCTTTTTCTCTCTGTTCTGAATTCTTACAGATACCTCCAGATATTTTTTTTCTCTCCTATTCACAATAAAACTTTTCCCCAAATGGAGGGACCATCTTGGAAGCTTCTTCTCTGCAATTCTCATGTACACTAAACATGAGGAAATGCCATCCGGCTTGAGAAGCAGTTATCTTCAGTTTTGAAGAGACAAAGGATTAGGCAGCAAAAGCTAAGAAAACCATATAAAATTTAGAACCTAATACCACCCAGGAACTTTAGAACTCTTAAGATGTTAAACATTCCCAATAACTACAAAATTGGTGTGGGGGTTAGACAGAGACATCTGTGCTTTAACAAGCCCAACATTTCATTCTGTTTCACCCCTAAGATTGAGTGTCATTTGTATAATCTGTCTTAGAATGAGCAGAAATAATTGATTTCAGGTGCAAACTTGTGACACTTCATGAGAAGTTAACAGCCATAATTTAACTAGCTATGTGTGATTAAATATTTCAGTTTGCACATGCCTACACAATGGAATCTCATTAAAAATTATTTCTATAAAGACATCTATGAAAATAATATTTATTACAAAACCCAAATGGTAATTATTTTACAAAGCCCAGTCAATTTCATATTTTCTTTTTGTTTTTGTCATGCAGAAAATGTGCAATCTGGTGTTTAAAATGAACTTTTACAGTCATAGAGATAAAGAATGTTGATAATAAACTTTCTTGATCATCACAAGTAGCAAAACTTCTTCCAGAGTCAGTGCATTCTGCTAAACAATATGCTTTCACACCATTAGCTTATGGTATGATTTTTATTACTTTATTTTAAATGATTTCTACCCATGTTTATGTGTTTTTTTTTCCTAAAAGATATTGATAAATACGATGAAAATAAAAATCTTTAACACAATATATTTATGCATTTTCCCTAAAATATGACCAAAGTTACATACATATTTGAATGTGCTCCATTCAAAGTGTTGGTTCTTCTAATCTCCCCATAAAACAGGCCTTTCACAATCAAAGCAGAGAGGGAGAAGAGGAGGACAATGATGACAATGACTATAAAGATGAAACCTGGTACTTGACTCAATACATTGAAATTCAAATCCAGACTAGTTACAATTATAGAGACAGGCTTGGACATTCTTTAAATCTGTGATTTACTTACAGAGAATTTAGGAATCATCATATCACAGGAAATATTTTTAAACCATTTCAGATTCTTTATTTGTATGACTTAATAATTTTTGTGTGTGTTATTATTACTTTACTCTGTTATTATGCAAACTTTATTAAAGTGGATAATCTACAAAAAAAGAAGAAAGAAAAAAAGAGATAAATTTTAAAGGTATGTGAATGAGAAGATTCTTTTTCTCTGGCCAAAATGTAGGGAAACAAACATCCAAGCACATGTGGACTCCTTAGATCAGCAGCATTAGAGATTGTGGAAACTTTTCGTGAGCATTGTACTTTAGAAGGAAAGGACACTCTTTGTGATTCAAAGTCATCTTTGCTAAACCTTGAGTTTAGTTTCCTCACCCTCTACAATTAAAATAGTAAATAGTTATTGTCATTTTGAAACATGACCCTAATGACAATCAAAACTCAAGTATAAAAGTTTTCAAATTATTCAAATGTCACTGAAATTTAATTACTATTTTCTACACAGGATACCATTGGCTAAGGCAATTTTATAGACAGTAGATTCTCATATTTATACAACTTAATCGCAAATTGGTTACACAAACACATAGGTATAGGAAGAAGGAAAATTTTAAACATCATTTTTTCTTTATCACACAAACCATATATTGAGTTACTCATTCTTGCTAATAACAAAATAAAAAGTAAATGTATAGTTTATTTAAAATATTGTCAGTGTTAATGTTAAAAGTTGTATCAATAATTTTTTGTATTTAATTTACCAAATTTATCTTATTATAATTTTTTTGAGGAAAAATTATGAGACTTTATAAACAGATTGTAAAATTTAACAATTAACATTTTTTCATTGCCCTTCACCCCCAACAAAATCAAGAAGGTGTTCTATAGAGATCAGAATACTTGAAGTTACTCTATATCATATAAAACAGTGTGTTTTCCAGGCTGTTCACTGCCCTAGAAAACTCCATTTCACAAGAGCTTTCAACTGTATTCTAAAAAAAAAAGATGATTGCAGGCCCTGGGTGGACTCAGAAACTTCATATGAGGTGCCTCCCATCAGCACAGACTGACACATAACTTATTCTTGGAAAAGAAAATGAGTCAGCATGTAGGTTTATTGTGGAGGCTTGAAATTATGATGTGTGTTGTCATATTAAAATCTTATCAAGGAAACCAGACTCCAAAAGTTATCAGACACACTAGAAGTAAAAAAAAATGGTTGTGACTTCCTAGACAAGCTCTACTTCCCATATGCAAATGCTAATATCCATCCCTGTCTTAGACCTGTCTAATGCTTTTTATTTAGATAACATTAAGCAGACATGTCATCATGAGACTCTTGAAGGATGCTTGCATTATCTACAGCGAAACATAGTTTCATATTTGGCCTGAAATAACCCCAACAAACAGTATCCTCAAAGCTGCCAACTTCATTGCTTCATCATCTTACAGACTTTTGTTCCTGGGGTTTCAGGATGCTAGCTTTTTGCACTTCGTTTGACACAGTGACATTTTTCAACTTGTCCTTTTGTAAAGGGCACTCTGGGCTTAAGTGAGAACATAATCATCTTCCTGAGTGGACAGGAACTCATCCATCTCGCAGCAATGCATTCAAGAGATTTTACACCCAGATTGTGATTCTTTCCATGCTAGCAATAATGTACTTGAAGTAAATGATCAGCTTATGATTAAAACAAATTTTAAGAAATTTGTTCTGTGTAAAATCATCTTGGATCATCTAAAAACTACTGTACACCCTAATTTACTCTCCACTGACAAACATAACTGAATGAGAAATGTGCAATTAAACATAAAGAAATATATTAATATAATATGCTGCAGATTCTGTATTGTGGCATATAAAGTATACTATTCCCTTATTCAGGAATGCCTAAGCAGAGAGCAATTCTTTAGTCTTTCCAAATTATACCTACCTCTCCATGTCCCGTACCTGGTTCTCCAGCAATGCAAATGGTAATGAAGTTCACACACACTAAGGTTTTCTTCTCTCCATACTTCTGAACACATTTAAAAGGTGAGTTTTGCCAAATGTATAGCATACACAATTCCACTCTATTTAAAAATCTAGATATGTCTTACATTAAATCCCTCTCCTGCCCACAATAAGTGAATGACAGCTTATTTGCACCCTAGATCATATCTACTTTGAATTTTGTTTCTCTAAATGTGTTTCTTCTGTTCTAGAACTTCTTATGAACAGCATCAAACAGCAGAAGTTGGCACTAGAGCTGGGTGCCAAAGCCAACTTGGCATCTATTTTCACAGATAAAACTTTATTGGAACATAGTGAAACTCATTGGTGTTTTATCTGTCTGATTACATGCTAAAATGGCAGTTAACTAATTATGGCCAAGACCACATGGCTCATAAAACCTAAAATATTTACAGTCTTTATAGCAGCAGTTTGCCAATTCTTATCATATGATACGTACTCTTTGTATCTAGATACGTCCCCCTGTGCATAGTTTAGAGGTTCATTCATTTCATTACATTTCTTTACAAGGTATTGGCTCCTCATTGCTGAGTTGCTGTTGAATGAATGTGATTCCATGTGTATGAATACAAGAGAATTTATCAAACACTTTGCTAATTAAAATTTGTACTCTTTTTACAGTTTGGTTATTAATAATATTATGTACTATTGCCTAAATAATGAGAATAAAATCCAATGAGCATTTTAGCAATGGCTTTCTTTTTGTATTGTCTAAATACCTTCAAGTAGAAGTCTACTAGTTCATCAGAAGCTTGCAAACTGTACCAGGTGGTATCCCTGCTACCATTTTAAGGCAGCTCAAGTCACTCAAAATTCTTATGAACTATAGAACTGTAATTTAGTCATTTATTGTACATGTAGGAGTGTTGTCTTTTGCTTCCAATATACATTTTAATAATCACTAATTGTCTTAGTTAGGGTTTCATTGCTGTGAGGAGACACCATGACCAAGGCAACTCCTATAGAGTGAAACATTTCATGGGAGCTGGCTTACAGTTTCAGAAGTTTAGTTTATTATCATCATAGTGGGAAGCATGGCTGCATACAGGCAGACAGGTTGCTGGAAAAGAGGTGAGAGTTCTACATGTTGATCCAAAGGCAGCCAGAAGGATACTGGAATTCCACACTAGGCAAAGCTTATGTTTAGAAGACCTCAAAGCCCAACCCTTCACTGGCATACTTCCTCCAACCAGACCACACTTAGTGCAACAAGGCCATACTTCCTAATAGTGCCAGTCCCTGTGGGACTGTAGGAATTTCAGGTCTCAGTTTAAACTTAAAATTGAAAGAACTTTAGGTTTTAATTTAAGCTCAAAATTTAACTGCCCCAGGACACATCCCAGGAGGAGCACATTTCAAAGACCTACACATTCCAGGAGAAGGGCCCCAAATAAGAGGTAATCAGGAAGCTGGGCCCTTAACATAATAAACCTGGGTAAACAGAAGCCACTTAGCTAACACTCATTGTCATAAAGATAATGTGCAAATCTGAATTACCTAGAAACCAGGCCAGCGTTTGAGATCAGCCTTTGTGGTTATTGTTTAAGAGGTAATTGTATAACTGCCCTTGTGAACTCTGTGAAAATGGTATAAAAATTGCTCTTAGTTTTGGCTCGGGGTTCCTCTTGCCTGCATGGGAGGGAACCCCAGTGCACTGGTTATCAGTAAACCTCTTGTTATTGCATCGAATCCACTGTCCGTGAATGCTTCTGCTGGAGTGCATCCCCAGGTTTGGATCTTAGAATCCAACAGGACAAGCATTCAAACACATGAGTGTGTGGGGATGAAACCTATTCAAACCACTACATTAATCATTCTATGTTTCTATTTACATGTTTCTTGTCCTACACAACTACCATCTTCCAGGCAGTCCAAACTCAAGTTGTGTGCATCTCTGCAATCATATATGGTACCACTTTTTTCTTTATTTCTTAGTTCTTTAGGTACAATACAGTTTTGTTCTAAAAGTTGTTTTAGCAGCTCTAGGTATTTGGCAAATTCATGTAAATGTATCTTTTAAATTTCTACCAAAAAAACAAGAAGAGTCTAATGGAATCATCAATACTGCTTGAACCTGCCCCTCTGTTTTAAGTGTTAAGTTTACCTATTTGATGCATTTCTTTATTCATTTGTGTTTACTTTATTCTTTCTAAGAGGTACTCCAGAGATTTCTGTTTGGAGGTCTACAAATACTTAGTTCAATCCAATCATTATTTATATTTATCTCTTCTAATTTTTTCTATTTAATTTTTTCATAGACTACATTTTATTATTTTAGAGGAGGTTTCATGTATTGAGATTTTATTTCTTAGTAGTAATCTGTAAAATACTTCATATATATATATATATATATATATATATATATATATATCCACCCATATATATATACCATATGTGATATATATATGTATTTTATATGTGTATATACACATATACATACATGTAAGTAATGATCTATTCTTGAGATTTACTGTTTATTTAATTCTAATAGTAATTTCTTGATTTTTAATATACTTCATAAATCATCTGCATACAAAATGTCTACTCATATGGAATATGTTGATTCTTTAATTTTACTTTTTATATCTTTGTTCCTTCTTTCTCAAAACACCAAAGACCTTTGGTAAACACTTACTAGAAAATCTTGAGTTGTTCCACATTAAATATGTTTGTTAAATGACATTTGTAGACACTCTTTAATGAGCATGACAGATTTACTTTTATTTGTAATAATTCCATAGTATTGTTACCATAGAAAGATAATTATATTTTACAACATATATGTAATATGATCACAAGGGTTACTTGCTTTATGGGATTAGTTACATAGTTTAAAATTAGAGTTAAGCCACCTTTACATTCATGATGTTGTCTTTATCATATAAAATTTCATGCTTTGTTAGTTTTATCACAGTTTTGTCATTTTATTCAAGGATTTTCTGATGATTTTTATTCTATGTTTATGAAAATATTGAAATGTTCTTATGAGGTCTTTATCAATTTGTTTGTGAATATGTGGCTTCACTGAAATAATTGAAATTCCCCATCTCTATTTTCTATTAAGATTTATTCATTTTTATTGTGTGTATATGATGTTTTACCTGCATGTGCACCACAGGCATATCAGGACATCAGAAGAGACACTGGATATGTTGGACCTGGAATTATAAATATTTATGCTATAATAGTACTTGACTCAAATGCCTACATACACTATATATATATATATATACATATATATATATATATATATATATGTATATATATATATATATATTCACCTGTACAGAAGTGTGCATGCATATATATACATACACATTAACACATATATCTTTTATATTTTCATTCTTACAAAGCTTGAAATAATTTTACATATTTATATGCTTAATGATTTCCAGTTTGACACATAAATTACTATACTAAGAACTGCAGTTTTATTTTTAAGTGCCTTTAGTTGTTCTAAAAAGTTAAGATTTGACCTCTAATTTATCCCATGGTGGTAAGACAGTACTCTCTAAAACCTTGATGCTTTGAAAGTTATTTACCATTAGTTTATTAAATGACACATTTTATTTTGTTGAGCATTTTCTTCATACTAAAACACACAGGTTACTATGTCCTTGCTTGTAGCTTTTTGTTAAATGCAAAATTGGTCAATTTTCTTGATAGAAATGCACAGATCACAACAGTGGAGATCTGGGATATACTACTCGATCTGTTTCTGAAAGAGAGGAGATGGTAATGTAATAGACATTTTTATCTGGCTTCACATACATTGGTCTGGATTTTCTTAATGTCTTTTATAGCTCTGCTATAAGGTTACTATATATTTAGGATGTTTTTTTTCCTCCAGATGAATACTGACAAACTTGAGAAACCTTATCATGAACTTGAAAATTATTAAACATTTCATATGCAGTCAAGTTTTAATTCAGACTAATGTTACTTTTAGTTACACACATCTTTAAAAACCATTCCGTGCACCAGAATCGCAACTGCAGAAATTCTTAAGATAGAGCTTTTGCAAATCACTTATTTTATTTGAGCTTCCTTAGCATTATTTTCTTTGCCTAAACAGTTGCATTTTACTCAACAAATATTTCTGGGGACTTCATAAATCTAATTAAAACATTTTAAAATTAGCAATATTATAATATTTTGGAGGTTCACTTTGCTCAAAAACTCTCCTAATATTAATATTATAAAAATTTCACAATTTATTATTTTTCTTTAAATATAAAATATACCATTCTCTAACATTCAAGTATCATTATTTTTCTGGTTCTCATCCTTTATTTAGAAAGACAATTCTTTTATGAGTCTCTGTATTTCTCCTAAAAAAAAAACGTATTAAACGCAGCTGATAACTACCAGCTCACACTCCTGGCATTCTTTTATGAAATGTTTCCCCCTAACCTCGATTTATAATGTCCTCATGTCTCTTCCAAGTTATCCATTATGGCTTTTTGAACATGGAAAACACGGGTCACTCTTTCCCCCAGATTCCTGTTTCCTCCCTAACCAACAACAAACAAATAGCACAAATCTTTGTCTTTTGGGTGAGGCAGCTTTTCATTGCCAGTATCAATTCCTGTGTCACTGTAGTATACATGAGTCACAACCTCAACATCTCAGTGGCTTACTATACCAAATATTTACTTCTTGTTCATGTTACGTAAGAGCTGATAATTTGCTGAGACTCTGATTCAGCTGTGGCTTCATAGCGTGTATTATTCATCTTGCTCTATGGTTAAAACAATACTTACAACGTGGCCCATGCCAATAGTGACATGTACAGTAGCAGAGACCATGCATTTTGCAACCAGGGAACCCTTTTATAAAACAAATTTACCTCTAAAGTTCCATGCTATAGTTAGCCAGAAGATAATTTGGAAAAAAAAAAAAAATCAGGAGCCAATTCTCTCTAGAAATAGTGAAAATAAGGACTACAGTCTAGTTTCTTGTTTTTGCTTCCTCTGTATTTAATTATTCTTCCTGAATGCTAGCCTGCTGACCAATGGCTGCTGTGTGATCATCAGCAGATGTCTAGTACGAATGCAGATGGCAGAAGACCACCCTGTAAGCTTCCCTTTCTTTGACTTTTCAGATTGACTAATGACTTCTCAATACCTTAAAGATCTCTCCCTGCTAAAAGATGACAACATGAGTTATTCAATAAAATGTTTTCCATACAAGTATGAAAACATGAGTTCATATATTCAGTACTCATATTAAAAATTATATGTGACAGTGTGTGCTAGTAAGTCACATGCAGACAAGGTTGGATACAGGTAAATTCCTAGCTAGCATACCTCCTGAACTCGTGTGTGTGTGTGTGTGTGGTGTATGTTACATACAATTTATTTATTTTAAGCAAAAAAATAATTTTATTAATTTTTAATTAATCATTTTATTCATTTACATTTCAAATGATTTCCCCCTTCTCAGTTTTCCCTCCTCAAACTGCCCATTCCATGTCCCCTCCCTTTTCACCCTATTGATGTGCTCCTCAACCCACTCACCCACTCCTGCCTCCCCACCCTAGCATCTACCTACACTGGGACATCAAGCCTCCACAGGACCAAAGGCCTCCCCTCCCAATGATGCAAGATAAGGCCATCTTCTGCTACAAATGTAGCCAGAGCCATGGATCCCTCCATGTATACTCTTTCATTGGTGGTTTAGTCCCTGGAAGCTCTGGGGATGTCTGATTAGTTGATATTGTTCTTTCTATGGGGTTGCAATTCCCTTCACCTCCTTTGGTCCTTCCCTTACCTGTTGTATTGGGGTCCTGTGCTCGATCTGATAGATTGCTGTGAGTATTTTCATCTGTATTGGTCAGGCTCTGGTAGAGCCTCTCAGAGGACAGCTATACCAGGCTCCTGTCAGCAAGTATTTCTTGGAATCAGAACTAGTGTTTTGGTTTGTTGTTTGCAGATGGGATAGGGTAGTCTATATAGGGCAGTATCTGGATGATTTCCTTCAGTGTCTGCTTCATTTTTGTCCCTGTATTTCCTTTAAATAGGAACCATTCGAGGTTAATAGTTTTGAGATGGGTGGGTGGTCCAATTTCTCAACTGGGGCCTGTGCCTATCTGCTGATGGAGGTCTCTATAGTTTGTATCTCCCCTTTGTTCAGTATTTTGTCTAATGTCATCCCTTTTGGGTCCTGGGAGCCTCTCATTTCCCTGGCATCTAGGACTTTCTAGTGGCTATATCTACTTCTCCATCCCCCATTGCTACATATTTCTATTACATTCCTGACCCTCGGTACTTCTACCCTGTCCCTTCACATATCTGGTATTTAATCAGAGAATGAGCTGATCTCTAAAGTTAAGGTGGAGCACAGTTGAGAAAGACACCAGATATTGGTCTCTGGATTCCACTCCCACTCAAACATACACACATGCACCTTTGTTTACATGTGTACATGTACATAGCTCCTCCACTAATAATAGTAGTAAATTAATAATAATAATAATAATTGCCTCCTAGATTTCATGTCTTTACTTCCTTCTACTTAGGCAGATATTTTCATTCTTAAATCCATCAATTTACAATATCCCATAGTAAGTTCAGAAAGTGATGACTTTCATGTGATATACATTACCACTTTTCCCATTCCATTTGTCCTAGCCAAATAATGACTTATGGACAAGTTGAACATTTTGGAGATAAGGAATTTTTATTCATCTAGTTAAGATTGTGTGGATATAAGCAAAATAATATGATTAATCACACTTAACCTATTCTTGAATCAACTAGATGCTGTCTGTATGGAAGGAATGAGATGCCTCCTAAATGCATGGTAAGTGGCACAGTTTCATGTGAATGAATAGAAGGGAAGGATATGGAAATGCAGCTGTAAGGAAACCTCTGTGGGCATTTGAATGAGAATGGGCACTGTAAGCTCATATATTCTAATGTCCGGTCTCTAGTCAGTAAAGGTTTTTGGGAAGGATGGGGATGTAAGGTCTTGTTAGAGGAGGTGTTTTACTCAGGGAAGGATTTGAGACTTCAAAAGACTGGCACTTTTCCCAGCTCTCACTCTCTCTGCCTCTTCATCCCTTAACCCTAGTCTCCTACTTGGGGATCAAGATGTAAGCTCTCAGCTGTCTCTGCCACCGTGCCTTTGCTCTGTCATCATGGACTCTAATCCTCTGAAACTGTAAACTGAAATTAAACACTTTCTTTTGTAAATTGCCTCAGTTATGGTGTTTGGTCACCATGGTCACAATAACTGAAAGTTACTATGACAACCTTCGAGGACCAGTGACTCAGAGACACAACGGATCAGTATGTAGTAAATGAATTGTTCTTTACAAGTTTCAGCTAAAACTTAAACAGCCCTTTCTTATTCATTTCCAGAACTCTAGAATTAAATGTTGTCTAAGTGATTCTTAAAGATATTAATGTTAACTATTGAAATCCATATCTGTATCTAAACTTTAAATATACAAATACACATAGATTGGTGCATTCAAATTAGCACTGTTTGTGTAGGAGTATGCTGTTTATTTTGAATAAGATATCTTGTCTTTCTGTAACTTTAAAATATTAAAAAAGAATATTAAGGAAAATTATTTCTTAAATGAAGATAAATGTCATATTTGTTCATTTATATATCTAACACACAGAAAATTAAACTTCTTAAACCTGGGTGTCTAAACTCACACCTGTAATTGCAGCACTCAGAAGTGTGAGGCAGAAGAATTTCAAGTTTGAAGCCATCTGGGATATATAGGGGGTTCAAGTTCAAGCATGAGCTATATCATGAGATTCTGTATCACCACCCCACAAATATGAGAGACCAAAAAGACCCGCAAAAGACATGCTTCTAAAACAAGGAGAATAAGAACATTCAAATTTGATTACAGTTAACAGTACACAGGACCTGCTAAGCATTTGCAAGAACAAGCCACTACCTAGCTCAGGAGATACCTAGAAGGAAGAAAAGAAGAAAAAAAGAGAGGAAGAAAGAGAGGGAAAGAAGGGACAAGAGAAAAAGAGAGGGAAGGAGGAAGAAATGGAGGAGGAAGGAAGGAAGAGAGGGAGAGAGGGAAGGAGGGAGGGAGGAAGAGGGAGAGAGGAAAAGGGAGGGAGGGAGGGAGGGAGGGAGGGAGGGAGGGAGGAAAAACCAATCTACAGTGGTCTGAAAAAGCAAGAGTTCTTATTTAAAAATTAAGAGGTTGTATTTAAAAAAAAATGTTTCAGAAAAATTTAAAGAATTACTTTTTCTTTATAAATAACTGGATTTTACCAAAAGGAACACACACACACACACACACACACACACACACACACACACACACACGCTAAAAATGATCTAATACAAAGAAATTTAATGAAAAAAATAATGCTAGGTCATTCATATCACCTCCTTAATGCTGAGAGTTCTTCTCAGGCCTGTTCATTTAATTTTTTACTAAGCAGCTGGTTTCAGGGAAAACCACACTTAATGAAGTGGATCACTTCTAGACTGCTTCCTAACTCAGTCTCTCTTGAATTAATTACATCACAGAGAATCTCTAATAATTATTCTTGTTGCACAAAGTTCCATGAAAATTCCTTCCTCTGACCTTCAAGATTCTCCATATTATGATTACAGGCCGACTTAATAGCTTAAAACATGCATACTTTGCAAGATGTATCTTATAGACAAGGTGACTCACACTGAATTCTTTCCCTCTGCACAAAGCTTATACATTTCTCCCAGACACATTTGGAACTTTTCTTCTCAAAGTAAAAGTTGTGATCCATCACCTGCACAATTTAAAATCCCATCTATTCTTCCAATCACACACCAAACCCATTTTGAAGCCTTTCTTCATTGCCTTAGCTGTTAAGAGCTGCTCGTCTTATGGCTCCTGATTTCCAGCCCTCACGTAAATGTAAAATACTCTGGTTTGAACTGCCTTTATATCACTGACATTTTTCTCTTTCACGACAGAAAATTATAAGCTAATATAAAGAATCTGAAACTGCAGCTTATGCTTAATCAATGTTTAATATTACTAGAAGGAACCACCATTAGGATGTTGAAAATTCTTGTCTACATAAAATTTTAATTTAAATGGTCCCTATCCAGATAGAACTTAAGAGTGGGAAATTTTTTCTTTTAAATATCAGTGCTGCATTGGAAAGTATGGGACAACAACTCATTTTTTTTTTATTTAGATGAATGTCATAGTCTAAGGTAAGCAGGATGGATGCTTTTAGCATCATCTTTTAAAAATGAGAGAGAAGTGCATATGCATAGATACTGCATGGTTTATCCAAGTCACAGTGGAAATCAGAGCTAATGGTAGGATCAGGGCTGACATCTTTCAAAGCAGCTGCTTCATCCACTCTGATGTAATGCCTCTACGAAGCCATTTCCATGTTCTCATGAGAGTGCTTCTAATCTTTCCCAATACACTGGAAATTCTTTTTAATTTGAGTCATTTAAATACTTGAATGCTCCCACACACATCTCAGAAAATCAGATACAACAAAGGAAGACAGAGCACATAAAAATTCAACTAATTTTGCAGTGCATTCTATATTTTGTATGAATGAAATCTTAAAAATTTCTCTTTGATGTGACTGTGAGATTTATAGGATTCAATTTTCACTGCACTTCTTTTCTACAGAATTAGGTTTTACACTTCACGTGTTCATAAATATAAACCTTATCTGTGTCACCAGAATCAGCAAGTGACCAATAAATAACAGCCTAGCTATTTCATTAGCAAGTCATTTCATTCAGGTAAAAATAAGATGCCCTAAACTGATTAAAAGAAACATGTTCAATTTTCAGGACATTTGCCTGGAATCAATTTCAAGGCCTTTGGGTATCCACAATTAGCAATTTCAAACAACTAAGTAAAGCCAAATCCATTTTCTGAGCCCATTGCCTTCAGAACATTTCTGCTCTCATTGATACTATTTTAGTGAGTAATGCAGATAGAGAGCAGATACATTTTAATCCATAAGATATCACATAGCTGATATTTTAACCAAAAAGCAGAAAGTAGATTTATTCTCAGAAGTCACACCTTCAAAAACTTGTTAGCGGTCCACAAATACAAATGAATGTTTAGTCAGTCAAAATGAGCTGAGGAAGGGAAGCAGACATCTCCTAATGTGGTCCCCAGTGATCCCAGCTCTTTATATGTGGGCTGGATAGTGCCTTACTTTTAATAACTATAATATCTAAAAAAAAAAAAAATGAATGAATAGAGCTTCTATGATCAGATTGTTTTTAAAAATGTGAATTTGCTTTTGCTGGCGTTCTTTCCTTATAGCCTTCTTTACTTCAAATCTTAATAATACAAAGCTCCATATTGTACGGACACATGTGGTAAGAAACTGAAAGGGGATGTCAGCCAATAGCTAGCAAGCATCTGGGCCCACCATTCCAATACTCTGCAAGTAGCTGACTTGTGCCAGCAACCACCAGGAAGAACTGGAAACTAGGTTCCCAGTTGAGGTTGCAATTACTGTCATACCAGCCAATGTCTGTTTGAACCTTTTGAGAAGCCCCAGGAATAAGGACTCAAGAAGAAAATCCCTGTAGCCTAGCTCACAGAAACTAAAACAATAAATGTGGTTGTTTTAAGCCACCAAGTTTTGAGAGATCGGTCTGTGCAGTAACAGATGATGGATATAGGTAGTCATAAAATTCTGAAAATATTGTACAAGAGACAGAGTTCACAACTCTAGACAAAGTTAATATATTTCACTTCAAGATGCAAGATGACTGGTTTTATTTAGGCTTAGGACTTAAATTAGGAATTATAGTAAATCGTAAGAAAATGAATCCAATGGAGTCAGAAATATGTCTCAATAGATAAGGCTTGCTTGCCACCAAGCATGATAACCTGACTTCAATCCTCATAAACTTCACCATGGAAGAAGACTCCCAAAAGATGTTCTCTGACTGACACATGCATATACAATAAATAAATAAATATTTTTTTAAAGAGTTCAATAGAATAGGGTAACAGTGACTATGCTTTAAAGAGTAATGTGGCCCAGAAGGTATTTTAGAACCACAAAGGGAGCTAATCTTGTGATCAATTTGATTCCAAGAACAATAGATGGTCAAATGTGAATGCAAACATTGGTAATATTTATTTATAAATAGTAGGTCAGATTTTGCTTGAAGCTGGATGGGTCCAGAGTTTTCAGTTATATGAAACGCTTAATACAGAATAAAATGAGTTATCTGGAACATAGTTTCAGGCTGTCCTACACATTCCTATATCTATCATTTTAAATTAGTGCAGCTTTCAGTCTTTTAGTCCTTTGTAAAGAAGTCCTTTGTGCAATAGATGATGGGTGATACAGAAACTCACAACTGATCAATGTGACCAGACTTAGTGTCAGTCAGATGTTCAGTCACAAATAGGACATCTATACTCCCCTGAAGGCTCAGAGATAGACCTGAAAATTTATATGCAAACATTATAAGAATCAAATGTCATGGTAGGATGGAAGAGTATCTTATGGATATGACAGGACCACTGAAGTCATGAACTCTCAGAAGCTATCTGGAAAAGACTGCACAAAATCAGGCCAAATAACATCTCAGCATGCAAGTGAGAGTTCAACAAAGTCACAACCTTAATTCATCATGAGATATTGATAGTTGATGGTCTCTGGGGTGGGGAATGGGGGAGGAAGGTCAGTTTTGTTTAAGGATATAGTCACTGGAAGGTTCACCAAAGCCAGTGGATGATCCCATACCCACAGGAATATACAAACAGAATTCAGTGAGTTATCATTTTAAAAGATGACATCAAGATGGGTTGATGGAGTAACAGGTAGGTCTGGAAAGAGTTGGTAGTAGAGTTAGGACTGAATCTTATCAAAATGCGTCATATAACATTCTCAATTAGTAACGTAATTATCTTTTAAAATGAGTTATCTGTTTGTTTAGAGCATTAAAATCATATTATCTGACTTAACTCTCACATCTTTCATATATTGGAATAACTTAAAATAAAGATTATAAAAGCATCAGAATAACCCAAGCTTTATCCAATTAAGTGATGAAATATAACACCCATAATAGAGACAATAAGAAAAAGCATATATTTTTACTGAGTACAAGGTATAATTACATGAAATGAAGTTAGGAGATAAACAATTCAAGAAAAGGCAACACAATTAAATTGTATCTTAACTGCTTTGTAATAATTAAATATCAAAGTCAACACATAGAAAAGAATACTTCTGAAGCTATTGGACAAAGTTCTTAAAGATAAGCCATAAAGAACAAATAAAAATGCTCCCTACAAATAAAGGTTTAGAAATTAAATGGAAATTTAACTGCTTTTGACGTGTATGAATTATATGAACATTTTTCCATCAACTTCAACTTTATTCTGTTTAATGTAATCCTGCAAGTGAATACAAAATTATCTTTAGTGAAAGTACTTTACTTATGGTGGGTGTGGAGATGTATATTTCCATCACTCAAGAGACAGGTTAGTTTTAAGCCAGCCTAGACTTCCAGTTCAAGGCCAGCCAGGGGTATATAATGAGACCTTTAAAAGGAGGAGGAAGAGGAGGAGGAGGAGTAGGAAGAGGAGGAGAAGGAGGAGGAGGAGGAGGGGAGGAAGAGGAGGAAGGGGAGGAGGAGGAGGGGAGGAGGAGAAGGGGAGGAGGAGGGGAGAAGGAGAAGGGGAGGAGGAGGAGGAGGAGGAGGAGGAGGAGGA
>JANHMN010000021.1:25675905-25708251 GCA_030674055.1 Rhabdomys pumilio
GGAGGAGGAGGAGGAGGAGGAGGAGGAGGAGGAGGAGGAAAAGGAAAAAGAAGGAAAAGAAAAAAAGAAGAAGAGGAAGAGAAGGAGGACAAGGAGGAGAACAAGAAGGATGAGGATGAAGATGAGGATGAGGAACATGAGAAGAAGCATGAGGAAGAGCATGAGGAGGAGAACAAGGCGGAAGTATTTTGCTGAAGAGAATTAAGATAATCAGAGAAATCAAATTCTGAAAGATAACAGATCAAACATAAAGTTTGCTCTTCACTTGCGCAAAAAATGAGTTATAGTTTTAGTGTAATAGTAGAAGATAATGTATATATCCACCTCCTCAAAAATAATGGCCAGGAGTATTCTCCATAATGGGCAGATGAAGACATTGCAAATCATTTCACTTGAATTTTCTATCCAGCTGGCATAAACTTGCCAATTATTAAAGTTTTGAGGAAGCTCTAATATTTTCTAGGGAATTTATACATGTCTGTTCTTTACATATCCATGTAAGAGTGTCCACTGAGAAAAATATCAGACAAATTTCTTTCATGCTCTGTCTACACAAATACTTTCAGGGAAAGGAAATAAATCCAAAATTAAAATTTAATGAGTGTTTCTTTTGACCTAGATACCGTTTAAAATTGAATTAAAATCAGTTAAATGTGTCACTGAATTTTCATTACTTTATGTCTGTATTGTTTTGTAATTGGTGACATATATAATATAAATATTAGCTCATAATAAACAGAGATATTTTTAAAAGTTATATCAAAAATCAGAATGAATTCTATATCAGGAAACCTTATTAACAGCAATAACAATAACTAAATAGTCTACTCAAATCAGAAGTGCTCTTCTACTATAAAAATATAGATGAACCAAGTAACATGAAACCTTAAAGGCTAGTTCATACTAATCTGATACCCTAAAAGGGTTGGTCTATTTTTATACATCAAAATCATCAAGGATTCAAAACTGTTGATTCAAAAATACCCCATTACTGATTCTAATCTTAATTCATTTGTGTTGTGTCTAGGGAAGTATTTTCATTTACAAATATTTTGCATACAATATATTTTGATCATGTTTTCCCTTTCCCAAATCCTCTTGGATCTTACTCATCTCCCTACCTATTCAACTCTCTTTCTTTTTCTTTAAATAAATACAAAATCACAACAGTGAAAACCAAACAAACAAAACCCAATAATGCAAAAGATGCTGAAGCATTACAAAAGGCACTCCAAAACAACCAACCGCATAGATAGATAGATAGATAGATAGATAGATAGATAGATAGATAGATAGATGATAGATAGATAGATAGATAGATAGATGATAGATAGATAGATAGATAGATAGATAGATAGATAGATAGATAGATAGAATAGAAAAAGAAAAATAACTAAACAAAGACTTTATTTTGCATTGGCTAACTACTCCTAGGAATGGGACCCGCCCTGGAATATGGTTAAGATACTACCCAGTGACCCATTGAAGAAAATAGATGTTCCACTTACCCGAACAATACTTTTAAAAATGTTTTCCAGAGTAACTACCTTGACTCACGCGGTAATCATCAAAGTTGCCTGCCTTTTATGGGAATGGCCACAGGGCTTTGAGGGAAGAGAGAACCCCATGCTTTCCACAATAAACTTTATAGAACAGAAGTAAGGCTATATTTGCAAAATACAACGTAAGAGCAAATATACCATTAGCACCAAGTTTTCCTTAACTCAAATTTTTACCATTTTAATTTGCATTGACTTGAAACTTGGAGGACTAAATGGCATCAAGACTTATGAAGTAAGATAATGAGAGAAAATGATGGATTTTAACAAAAACAAACATCCTAAAAATGTCATCATTTCCTTTCCTTCTTTCATGATGGTCAGAACTAACACATATAAGACAAATGTGTCATTATAATCTTCATGTTACAAAAGCCTTAGGGATGGATGTGAGGGAGGGAGGAGGTTGTGGATAATGCCCTGTTTTTCCCAGCACACTACTGGTTAGTGAATAAAGAAACCTATACAGCATAATGTGAACGAGTGGAGTATAAACACTTGTCTCACATGGTCTCAAAATAGGTTTTTATTTACATACATGCCCACTCTCATCTAAGGATCACTACCTCCTGTGGTATTATACACTCACTCAATGCAATCAGGAAATGTGTTTAAAGGCCTGCTCTGGCCTCAATGAGAGAAAATTCACCTAACCCTTGAGAGACTTGAAGTCCCAGGGAATGGGGATGTCTGGCAGGCTGTAGGGATGTGGAGACATCCGCTTAGAGACAGAGATAGAGGAATGGAGTGAAGAATTGTCAGAGGGCAGAAAGGGAAGGGGATGTATTTTTTACTGGACTGTAAAAAATAATTAAAGATAATTTTAAAAAACATGTAAACAAATAAATGAAGGTAGGATTTCTCTATGGTCTACTTGAAATAAATACAGACTTAATAATTCTTTCACTGTATTCCAATTACCCTTTGGATACAACGAGGTCAAATAAACTAAACAAAGTCAAATCGTTGCACCTGCCTACCTAATCCTCTATTCCTAGCCTCATCAGACAATGGAGGAAATTCTAGAAACAGTTTAATGCGTTCACTGACTGTATTTTGCCTCCACTGTCCTTAATATGCTTAAGTACCTTTCATGTGCCATATGAATTCCTCACCAATGGCAATCGATTGACTATGGCTCCATAAGCTCCTGCCACTAATACATTCTGGGATAGCTGTGTTGGTCCCTCAAGGGTTATCTCTGACTTCTCTCACAGAGAGTCTGAAGAAAGTGACAAATATAAGACGGTTTCACTTTTTCCCTGGGTGAAGTTTACTCTGTCCTCAACATCTAGGAGGAAAATACTTATTTTTAAAGCCTGTCATCCTTAATCATCTGTCCACTAAGGCCACTTGATTTCTGTCTCAGCCTCCAGAGAATCAATCCTTTAGTAAAATTAGAATCATCCTTTCTGCCTTCTCTTTGAATTTTAAAGATTCCTTTCCAACCCACATAATGGTAACAGAAATTTTTCACGCTCTCTTATAGTTCCAGTCTCCTTTGTTGAATTTAGACCAGTATCTGGGAGCCATTTGGCTTCTCCTTTCTCACCCATTCTCAATTCTGAATTATTTTATCTGAACAATAATTTATCTCTATATGCAAATTATATATCTACTTGACCAACAAAATTAATGAAAAACAGCAAATAATATTACATTGTGTAAAAATACGCTATGTATTATAATATAATATAAAGAGTAATTACACTTTTAGTAAAAATAAAAACAAGTATCTAATGTAATATATTATTGAATTTGAACTTTTGCAAACAGGCCTAAATAGCTGGTGCATGGGCTTGGTTGAGACAGATCAGCATTTCACTAATACAGAATGCACAGTCAACTCTTAAACAGATTATATAACTGATAAAAATTGGTGAATAAAGTATTTTCATAATGAGAAAAGTGTACATTGAAAGTACTTAAAATTGTGGTACATAGGCCTGGACATTGTGGTTGAAAGCACTTGTTCTTCCAGAGGATCAGGGGTTGATTCTCAGACCCTGCACAGCCTCACACAATCATCTGTAATTCTATTTCCCAAGGACTTGATACCATTCTCTGCCCATCAGGAGCACAAAACACACATATGGCACATAGATACACATGAAGGCAAAACATTCACATACATAAAGTATATTTTTCATATGTAAACAGCATACCTTCATACAAATGAATGTAGGAACATCTGTTATGTATATGTTTATATATACTTAAAGAAAAGCTGTTTCATAATTGGCTATCAGGCACATTATTATTATTATTATTATTATTATTATTATTATTATTGTTATTCAGTAATATTATTATTGTTATTCAGTAATATGGCTATCATCTTAGCTATATGTCATTGACCCAATGACAGAAATCTACAAACCCAGCAGTGATTTTTTTTTATTTTATTTATTAGGGTTTAAGCATGCATTATTGTGATTGTATTATCTGTATACACAAATGTAGGCATGTGTATGTCACAGGATACATCTGTGGTGGTCAAAAGACAACCTTGAGGGTCTGTTCTCTCCCTTGACTAAGGATTCTAAAAAAATCAAACTCCCATTTGTCAGGCTTGTGTTGAAATCACTATTTCTTACTTAGTCATCTTGCCAGTCCCTAAGCCAGCATCTTTGTAGATCACTCAAAAGCTGTTTCAAATGCCAACAACCAATCATATATAGATGGAGATTTACCAATTGAATAGGCAAGGTTCTTTCTGTAAGAGAGCTGGAATGAAAGACTAAATCACAGTAACTTCAGTTTAGGAAATAAAAACAAAACTAAAACAAAGCCCCAAACCATATTAAAAAGGAAAGAAAAAAATATAACATTCTGTGGATAATGAAAATCTGAGAACAATTCTAACATAGCCTACAGAAAAGCTGACACTGTCTCAGGATACTAAACACTAGGTACTTTTTCATATATTTTGCAGGTAGTAAATCATGAATTCTTTCAAAGAAATATCATAAAGATACCATTTTGTCTGTATTTTCCAGAAACTGAACTACTTTCCCCATGTCCTGCAGAAAAAGTTGAGGACATGGGCACTAGGCCAGACAGTATATGCTGGAATATTGGTTTTGCCCTTATGAGGACCACATGGCTTAATATTTATAAATATGCTTACAATATTGCATGGCAAATAATAATGATAATAATTGCTACCTAAATGTATAATAAGTAAAGAATGTAACAAAGCATATAAAAATACGAAGCCAGGCAGTCTGACTCCACATGTATGCTTTAATCATTACAGCTGTGTCGTAATATGAGAAAATAGCAGCTGCTACTGTGAAGAGAGAACGGCCTCTGTCTAGAGCTGTGTATTATGCAAGGGCTACTTTGCTCAGCTCCAGGGGTTGAGGGTGATATTCTGCATGGAACGCATCCCACAGGACATAGCAGTATAATGGTGCTCCCTAGATCTATGCAATGTGCCAATCTGGATCTGCAATACGGTAATAAGATTTCTATTCTCTTCACAGTCTGGTTGTGTAATTAGATTTCCATGAATGTTGTTTTTGGTGGAGGATCCGGTGAACCCTGCTGAGTGTAAATGACTCCTCATGACAAGTCACTGCTATGATGAGACATACAAATATTTAGGTAAAAGGGAAAAAGATTTTTTTATGCAATCTCAAAGAGTCACACTACCAAAAGCATATTATAAGAATATCTAACATTATTCTATTCGAAAGCTAGATTTATCCCTTAAGTTTAAACCTATTAATGTGTTCTGTGTATATATGCAAATGGGCAGCTATGTACCAGAGGTTAGGTGAACATTTACATTGACTTGACAGTTCATCAAAGGTTGCAAAGTCTGCCACTTTATTGTCATCTCGTGTGTTTATGGGAAGAAATGGAAAAGAAAGCTTGCAACTTCCGGTAGCTTAATAGCTTCAAGTGTTTGCCTAAGAGGTGGGTCTGCCTTTGACTTAGTCAGCATTTAACTATTATTAATAAAGAAAGTTTTTCAGAACTTATTTCTCAAAATATCTTCATCTTTTATTCTGGAAGTATGAATGTTTCTCCCCAGATTTCACTGTCTCACTGTGTGACACACAACCAGTGTTGATGATGACGTTTTTCTGGTAAATGTCTTAAATTTTATTTAGACACTGTTGGGGATTGGTTCTAATGCTTTGTCTTAATTCAGCTTCCAAAATTGCATGGGAATCTATGTGTGCAAGCATTGAGGGTCCCTGTGCCCAATTGGTTTTTGATTGATCAATCAAGAGTCAGTGGCCATGGCTGGGCAGAGGAACAGAGGCAGGACTTTTAGATTTCTTACACAAGGCAAGAAGAGAAGAAGAGATGCCACCATGAGAGGCACATAGCACTGACCATGCTGTGAAAAAGCAGGAGAGTGAAACAGCTGAAATGTAGGTGCAAAAGGAAAGCAGTTCAATGGAAGGGTTGCCCAGAAAGAAACAGGGAAGTAAAGATAAAACACAGAATTAGACAGTGTTAATTCAGGAATACTGGAGGGGATTATGTGAAAGCTCTGGGGAGGTTTGATGGTACCCAACCATTGAGCTAGTCTAGGCATACCAAAATGAAAAGGTTGCATGTGTCTTTTCATTTGCGAATCCAGAGAACTCTGGTGGGTGGCAAGAAGTTCAATTACCCACTGGGAGCTCAGAGCAGATTAATAATTAACAGATGCAAGACATCATATAACAAAGATTTGACAAGTGATAATAGTTCCAAGGTATATCTTCTTTAAATCAACATATATTCTAGAGAAACAATGTAAGTGAAAAAAAAGCCTTTTAAATTATTCAGTGTACATTTTCTTGGAACAAGTCACTATATTTTTTCATTCTTTTTCCTGATGATTAGATGGTATATATACTCAAGAAGAGAATTTGTAAATCTTTTTATGTATTTGTTTTTCAAATTAGAAAATGATAAAGCATTACTCAGAAGGTATAATATCCATTCAACTATTTTAGTACCATGTTACTGTAAGCAGGTACTTTTTAAATATCTAGTCTACAAAGATTAACCCACAAAGAGGTAGTAGAAAAAGTACATTAACAGTAAAAGATATAGCTCTCTCCTGAGAAGATCTGACAGATCCTGACAAATACAGAGGCTCACAGCCAACCATTGAACTGAGCACAGGGACCCCAAAGGAGGAGTTAGAGAAAGGACTGAAGGAGCTGAAAGGGTTTGCAACCCCATAGAAAGAACAATAATATCAACCAACCAGATGCCCCCAGAGCTCCCAGGGACTAAACCACCAACCAAAGAGTAGACATGGAGAAACCCATGGTCCAGCCTCATGTGTAGCAGAGGATGGCCTCGTCGGGCATCAGTGGTAGAAGAGGCCCTTGGTCCTGTGAAGCCTCTATGCCCCAATGTATGGGAATGCCAGGGCAGGGAGGCAGGAGTGGGTGGGTGAATGGGGGAACACCTTCATAGAAGCAGGGGGAGGAGAAATAGTGCAGGAGGTTACTGGAGGAGAAATCAGGAAATGTGAATAAATAAAATATCCAATATAATATAATAAGAAACAGTAAAAGTTATTTCTCAAGTTAATTCTTTTCAAGTACAAAAAAAAAAAAAAAATGGAAAATTTGTTAAAATGCAGAGGTGCAGATGAAGGCCCTATCATTCAGAAACACATAGATAATTAGGTACCAGGCAGAGTTTCTCTTAAATTGCCTGGATACTTATTTTAAATTGACTAAGATTAACAGTTTTAGATTTACAGAAATTGAATACACTTATGAAAGTACAGTCAAACTAATTTTCATTCTATTCAACAACACATATAGGCAGTTGCTCCTCCATTTGTCGGTAAACACAAGACAGTAGGCTATGTCAGCAAGATGCAGCCAGATTTCATTCTGGATTGTGGAGACACAAACCATTTTTTCTCTTTTCCAATTCTATAGAGAAAAGATGTTCAGTTTCCAGAGCACATTAATAAGAATGTGTTTTTCCAAGACTGGAAAAAATCTGAATATTGTTTATTTAACATCAAGTTATTATGTCTTTTCTTTATACCACCTAACTTCCCAGGATGTTATATGATTCAGACACTGTCTGTGTCTACAGCCAATTAAAAGACTTAATTGTAGACTGCTGAGATGACACTAGGATATTTGGTACAATTATATATTTGGGACTAAGTATAGTTAACATCAGCTTTTATTCATTCAATACCATATATGATAGATACTACCATTAGTTCTAACTGAAGGAACAAACAATATCAATAGTAGTACATGCTGAAGTTGCATCAGATTCAAACACAAGGTCTTACATGATGTATAAATATATTTAATGGGAACTAAAGAAACAAATCGATTATTTCTATAATGAAGTATTGGATAAAAGGGTGAGTTTTAGTTACTCAATTTCAGCTTAATAAAGCTGTTATATTTTTTCAGTTTTGCAAACCATTTACTATACCCAGCCAGTGTTATGCAATGAATTATAATCGTATGAAATATTCAAAGCTCATTTCTTGATTTAATATAACTGACAGTTATACACATATTTGCAACGTCTTATTGCTCTTGATTCTATGTAGGAGAGACATAATTGTGTGCTCAAGCATACTTCTTCCTCATTCTATATTAATAGGCAATAGGTCAGGAGCTTGAAGGCAACCATTTCAAAAATATTTAGGTCATGTAATTGATGAACACCACAAGTAAAGGCTTAAACAATAAAGTTTATTGACTCTCTACACTTACAGAGTGATAGAAAAAGCATTGATAGAGAGTAGTGGACAGAGTAAATCATGACTGCATCTGCCACATAGTGGCACAAAGAATTGGGGACATATTCTTTCACCATCTGAAAATGATAATTTAGTTCTAGAAAGAAGTTGGGTATGTTCTTGGCAATTGATTAAAGTTTCATTGTAAAACAGCATAGTTTGGTTTATCTGTCTGTCAAGGAACATAAAATTACATAGAATCATTAATTATTTTTAACCATACCATGGTCATAAACATAAAATTTGAGGAAAAAATACAAGGTGTATTTTGGGAGAAGAGACTGACTGGGAAAATGCAATTAGAAAAATATATTTCATGATTAACTGTCATTCATGTGTTACTCATCTTTCATATGATTAAACATTATAATATATTCTAGTATATAAATATTTGCTTTTCATTTTGTAGCCTTAAAGGATCCTGGCCACTTGTCAGTTCCACAATAGGATCCTGAATTGATGATAGGTGTCTATGTCACAGTTGTGCCCACATTTGATCATTTAAGAAAACATTATCCATAGATAAAGAGAATGGCAGATAAAGTAGTTGCTATAAATGAATACTCTTTTTTCAATAATTCAGGAGCTGTTAATTTAGCAAGCTAATGAGCCGTCGGGTTTCGTCAGCTTTCTTGCCTGTCATCCTCATTATTTTCATTTTTGTTCAGTTAGTTGAAGGAACTCTAAACTGAACAAAAATTGCTATTTCCTCCCACAAATTGTACCATTGAACAATTTCTTTAACATTTATGAATCAAATTTTTCATCTTGAAAGATGAGCTTACCCACCACATTTAAAAGAAATGAAGAATAAAGGTTACAAATAAGGTGATATTTCAGGGCCTAACAGTGAACGTTTCACTCTAATAATAATGTTTTTCTATTTCTCGCCAAGAGAGAATCATCAAAAACTATAAAGCAGAGAAACACTAGAGGGGTGTTCTCAGCTAAACTAGAATGTTTTCATAACACTAACTGGAAACTAGAATTTCCCAGAGGAAAGTGTATCCAGCATCTAAAAATCAAGAATATATAAGAAAATGTGTCAATTTTCCATTTTTAAAATAATTTGCTTTCATTCACAAGTCTTTAAGTCAATATACATTCATTTCATGAAGCACATTTCAGATTTTTCACAATTTTCTCTAGTTTCTGGGATTCCTGAAAGGTCATGACACTAAGGAAAAAGGAGAGGAAAAGTTTGAAAAAGTATCTAAAATTATAAATGAACAATATATAATGTATATATGGAATGAAACAGTAAGCCCCCTTAATTATGTGTTATTTACATGTATTACTACTACTAAATTAAAATGTATATACTTATTATATTAGTGGAGACAGAGATATTTTTTTCTTATTATTACATATATTTGTCACCTCTTGTAAATACACCAAAGTTACAGGGCCAACTGAGTTTTTGATGTTGTTTTGTTTTATTTTTTTTTGAGCTTTCTTTCTTTCCTTCTTTATTTTTTTTTTATTTATAAGCAGAAAATTATTCATTCAGTGTGGCCACACTAAGAAGAGAGACAAATAGACCTAGTGACTCCCCCCACCCCAATCCATCCTTGGAGCACTAAACTGAGATTAAAATTTAAACAGATATTTAAAAGATATGCATATCTAAGCAGCCTCCTTCAGGGTGTGATTATTTTGTAGTGTGATTTCTTCCACAATTGACAGGTCACTGTGTACTTCAGTGCCTTTCACCACTGTTGTCATTGTGTAGTGTGATAAATCCCATCATTAATAAGTCATTGTGTAGAGTGATTTCTCCCACCATTGAGATCACTGTGTAGTATAATTCTGCTGTCATTGGCAGGTCATTGTGTAGTATGATTCTTCCCACTAGTGACAGGCTATTGTTTAGTTTGATCCTTCCTACTGTTGACAGATCGTATCTAGGCTTCTGTCTCATCAGGAAGGTTGGACTGAGAAGTTGTTAGAACTATTTGAAATCTTTTTTGAGGAGACAAGTCCCTCCTCTAGCAAACAACTTTTCTCTTCTCCTAGTATGAGATTCCCAAAGAAATTCTATTTGTTCGAGGACCATTGTTTCAATCGTCTGATAATAAGACAGAAAGACTCAAGTGTCTGTTTAAAATAACTTCATTCCTGTTAGTCCATTTACAATTCCATTTACAATTACATTATGTCTTAACACTGGACACTAGGGTATAATTTGTCGATATATGAAGCAAATATAATTTAAAAAGTACAAGTAGGAACCAAGGCTAGAACACATTTAGGTAGGGAGAGATATCTGTGTATAAGAGATATTTTTCATACCTTCTTGGTGCTTAGTTACCTTCAGAAGGGCTGGCACAAACAACTCCAACTTGGCAGCATGAGTAGACTATGCACGTTACTTGGGAGAAAAGTCATTTAAGGTTCTACACAGCTGAAAACTGAGAAAACTACAATAACAACTGACCTGGCAAGATGTGCCCACTGGTATAATACTGGAGGGGATGATATGGGAGTAACCACAAGCTTTCTGATTGGATTTATGACCTACAACTGTTCCACATATAAAGAACAAGAGCCTTGGAGTTCTTGACTCTAAACTAGACATCTTTCTCATGCCTTCTCTCTTCTGGGCTCTGGAATTAGTGCAGAAGTAACTTTAAACATCTTACTTCAGCTACTGAAGTGCTAGTCTCAAAGACAAGTGTGATCTTACCCAGTATGGTTTTATTTCGTCTCTGACAATGACCTCCAATCTTTGGACAATATGTTCTGCTGACCTTCAGGGGCAGCTTTTTAAGATATCCATCAGAAAAAAAATTATCTTTCTTCTCTTTTGCTTTCTTACATTCTCTGCATCTTAACTGTAGATGTCATATACATATACAGTATTGTGTTAGTTTCTGAGAATACATATAATTTTCATTATGGTTTCAGCTGTCAAAAATATTATTAAGTAGTGACGGAGTGAACTGTATAACCCTAATGCAGCAATACCAAATGCTTCAATAGATGAATGTGCAACATGTTCTAGGGTCTCACAGTGGTACATAGAATTTTGCGAAAGATATTTCTTGCTGTTTGTATAAAGTAAAATATTCCTCCCTCCATACCTGATCCTGATCCTCTTTTCCCCTCCCCCTCCCCCCAGGGCCAGGTGAATGAATGGCAATATGCAGCCTCCATGGGTGGGAGGTGGGGGAAGGGACTTCTAGAAAGTACCAGAGACCTGAGATGTGAGAGACTCTAAGGACTCAATGCAGGTTACATTAGCCAAAATGTCTAACAATGGGAAAGGGAGCATGTAGAGTTCACCTCCAGTAGATAGATAGGGCCTTAGGTGGAGGAATCGAGTTACCAACTCAAAGTCAAAATTTCTAAACCAGAATTGTTCCTGTCTAAAAGAACTACAGGGACAAAAATGGAGAAGAGACTGAAGGAAAGGCTGTCCAGTGACAGGCTCACCATGGGATCCATCTTCTGGGGGAGTGAGAAGCACCAAGACCTGACACTATTACTGATGCTATGAAGCACTTACAGATGGTTGCCTGACATGGCTGTCCTCTGAGAGGCTCTACCAGCAGCTAACTGACACAGATACAGATACTTACATCCAACTATTGGACTGAAGTCAGGGCCTTTGTGGTTGAATTAGAGAAAGGATTGAAGAAGCTGAAGTGGAAGGCAATCCCATAGGAAGATCAACAGTCCCAACTAACCCAGACCCTTGGAAGCTTCCAGAGACTGAGCCACTAACCAGGCAGCATAAGGGCTAATCTGAGGCCCACTGTACCTATGTAGCCTAGGACCACCTGGTCTGGTCTCAGTAGGAGGAGATACATCTAAACCTCAAAAGACTTGAAGCCCCAGGGAAGATAGATGCCTGGTTGGGTGGGGGAGCATCCTCTCAGAGGCAAGGGGAAGGAGGATTGGGATGAGCAACTGTGGAAGGGAGGAACAGGATGGGGGCAATGGCTGGAATGTAAATAAATAAAATAATAAAACTTAAAAAAGGACCTGGAGAGATGGTTCAGTGGTTAAGAGTACTGACTGATCTTCCAGAGGTCCTGAGTTCAATTCTTATCAACCACATGGTGGCTCACAACCATCTGTAATAGGATCTGACGTCATCTTCTGGTGTGTCTGAAAACAGCAACAATGGATACACATTAAATAAATAAAACTTAAAACAATAAAATTAAAAGAGTAAAAATTTTTTAAATCTAATATTTGTCTCCACTTTTAACTTAAGAAGGATTAGGTATACCTCTTTGACTATGTTGTGTTTGCTAAATCACTTCAATGTAAATCAGAAAAACACTAGAATTTTCATCTCATTTTGGGACTTGCTATCTAGTACCAGCATCATTCAATTGTATATCTGTTTATGGAAAATAAGTGATTCCCCTGAGATAAGAGTTGATTATAACCTAACAACCCTTAATTACCTGTGTGAGAACTTGATTTATCTCACTGTCAAAAATTTTTTTTCTCTGTGTGTAAACTTCTGTGTAACAACAAATAGAGCTGTTTCCACCTTGTGTCTACACCTAGGGAGATCAAGAACAGGTAAAAAGAATGTCTCCATATAAAAGTGCTTTTTAATATTCAAAGCAATTATTAAGGAACTTCTGATTTATCTTTCTGGAACTGACAATGGCACCTCCATCCTATGCACTCATCCTTTCAATCACTTTAAAAGCACTTTAGATCCTTTTATAGCTTCTGAAATGCATGATATCACTTTAGGCAAAATATTTGAAGAATGTTATTCTTAAAACTCCATAAAAATGCTCTTTTATAAAGAAAGATAAAATTTCTACTCTCTGGAAATTGTCAAAGTATATACAATTTTTATGTAAAATATTATTTTATGTGCACATTCTTTTAGAATTTCATATATGCATGTTTTGATCAAATCCACCTTCCATTTCCTCTCTTCTGATTCCTTCACTTTCACAAGTTCATGCTCTCTTTATTTAAACTTGCAAAGTCAACATTATGCTGTATAAACATGTATGGATATGGACTGATCTGTGGGAGCATGAGTAGCCTATCAGGGGTGGTATCTCTGAAGAGAACTAACTCTCCTTCCCTAATAGTCATCATTTGCCAATAGCTCCTTAGGTAATGGCATGGTGACCCTAAACCATGTTAAGATTTTTAGCTGGCTTGATCTTGTGCAAGTATTATACATGTAGTCTTAGTTGTTGTGAGTTCGTGAATATGACAGATGAGTCCTCTCTGGAAAATACTGTCTCTCTGTTGTAGTCTTCCACCTTAGGCTCTTATAATATTTTTCCATCCCCATCTCCTCAGTGATCCCTGAGCCTTGAGGGAAGAAGATATGATATAGATGTACCATATAGAGCTGAACTTCCATAGTCTCTTATTCTCTGTTTGGCAGTCATTGTCCTGAAACTTAACTCAAAAATGGGTGGGTGTTCCTGTTAGTCAACTAGAAACTGCCCACATTCTGGAAACAGGTTCCTTGGAGTTCCCTCAACCCTCATCCTGCTATGATTTTTGTAATATTCCTTTGGCCCCTAGTTACTAAGATACTCTTTGATCGCAAGCTCCTTCCTGCCTTTACTATGCCAGTGGGCATATTTTGCCAGGAAAGTTGTTACTTTATCTCTTGAGGTTCCAGGAGGGGTAAGAGGAGAGTGGAATGTTGGGCCTTGGATGAGGTAACTCCATTTAACCTGCACCCTTCAGTCACATAGGACACAGGTAGAGGTCTCCACCTCCAGAGATTTAAGTATTAATGAGTTATCTAAAGGCCGGGGGGCGGGGGGCGTAGCTAATTAAGTTATTCCCGCCCCTTTTCCCTCGCTTTATAAAAAAGCCAGCCCCCCTGACTTTTGGGGAAAAGCGCATACCATCTACATCCATTTACCACGCCATGAACAACAAAAGCTTTGGAAAACCGGACTCCACGTGTCGCTTGCGTCTGCACTACCGCCAGATTACCAGCTTTTAGCACTTTGGAACCCTGAACCTTGTCGATGCAGCCGCTGGCCCGCCCGCCAGCAGCTGCATGAATGTGGGGTCCACTGGAGGTGTGGGAAGTGCGGCAGAACCGCAGGCCCTCGTGGGACCCCACTGCCGGATCTCCTCTCTCCTGCCCCAAAGCGCGAGTTTTTTTTTCCCCCACAGGTAAGACTTTTGATGATGTTTCTTCTAGCACCATGAAAGCAAGCTGGCAGGGTGGAAGCTTCTGGTCAGCATCAGTCTGACTTCTTTATGTCATGAAAAAAAAAGTCTATCTTTAACTTTATCAATGCACTATCAAATTTTGTAGGGTAACCAGAGCAATGACAATAGCATATAACATATGGGGACATCTATAGTACCCTATGGATCAACAACATAAAAAGAAACAGCATACCTTCCACTGAGTTTTTTATTTGACACTCAATGGTGTCTGAGAAAGGCATTGTTCTTACCCTGCTATAATGACAGGTAACCCCATTTAAACTCTTTTTATATGTGTATGACTTCTAAAGAGTGTCTACAGTAATATATTTATAAAAGTCTTTTTCAGATGTATTTATTGTTCCCCATCCCCACCTTATTTAACCATTTCTGTTATATTATTCCTTTTTTTCCTCTCCATACCACCTGTGGTCTATCCCTCTTTGCTTGAAATCTCACTCCTACAGCCCCTTATTAGTTCCCTGTTTTCTATGGGTACTCCAAATTAAGACTAAATATATGGTTAAAGCTAGTATCAACACATGACAAAGAACATGAATTGTTTGGCTTTCTGGGTCTGAATTACCTAGTTCAGAATGATTATTTCTAGCTCCATCAACTTACTTGAAAATGTCATAAGATCATGGTTTTTAACAGCTGTATAATATCTCATTGTGTGTATGCTACATTTTCCTTATATATGTGTCAGCTGATGCTTATCTGGACTATTTTCATTTCCTAGTTATTTTCAATAAAGCAGCAATGAACATGGGCGAGCAAATATCTGTATAATAAGAAGTAGACTACTTTGGGAATATGCATGAAGTGGTGTAGTTGGATCATGTGGTTTGGTGGTTTGAATAGGTTTGATTTCCATAGATTCATATGTTTGAATCCTTGTCCTATAGGGAGTGGCACTATTAGGAGGAGTGGCCTTGCTGGAGTAGGTGTGGCCTTGTTGGAGGAAGTATATCACTATTGGGGTAGGCTTTGAAGTTTCTTCTGCTCAAGCTGTGCCTACTGTGGGGCAGTCTTCTTCTGATGCCTTCGGATCAAGATGGAGAACTCTCAACTCCTCCAACATCATGTCTACCTGGATGCTGCCATGCTTCTCATCATGATAATGGACTAAATCGCTGAAACTGTAAGCCACCCTTGATTGAATGTTTTCCTTTGTAAGAGTTGCTTTGGTCATGGCATCTCTTCACAGCAATGGAAACCACAACTAAGACATATGGTAAAAAAAACATGTCTAGTTTTTGGATGAATCTCCTCACTGACAGAGTCACTGGAGTAGTCTGTATCCTGACAAACACCTAGTGGTCATTTCTGTTGCTTGTCTGTTTGGTTGTCTTAGCTACTCTTACTTGGGTAAGGTAAAATCTCAAAGAAGTTTTAGTTTGCATTTCCTTGATGGATGAGGATATTACATTTTTTAAAAAAGCATTTCTTGGTCATTTTTGTTTCTTCTTTGGGCTATTTTTTTCTGACTGTTTAGGGTTTTTGTTTTTTGTTTGTTTGTTTTTGGTTTTGTTTTGTTTTGTTTGATTTTGTTTTGTTTTTTTGTTCTTTGTGTTAGATTTCAGAACGTGCATATGTCCCAAAATGACAATCTTCGGCCCAGCTCAAGCTTGACTATAGAAGGATTCTGGTGGTTAGATAAAAACCAACATAACTCAGGAAGTTGTGAAATAGTTTCCTTCCACCAAAAGAACTCACTTTCTTTCCTTGCCTCTGGCAGAAGGAACATAATCTCCTCATTGACATTTAACTGCATCAAAAACCATGTCTGCCATCAGGCTCCCTAAATTTCTATTCACAACTACCCAATATACATTTCAAAGCTCCTACAGTGGCTTCCTGACCTTTCTAGCCTTCCCAATTCCCCTTGCACTGTGCTAGCCTAGGCAGTACTTAATTCCCACTCTCTTTATGACACTGAGATTTAGCCAGCCCTCTTCCCACATTATTCTCTCCTATTCTTTCTCTTATTATTCTATGCTTTCTTCCCTTCTCCTGCAGATAGCACTGGGTGTGTTGTCTGCTTCTTTGTCTCTCTGCTCTAGAGGCTTCCAGATGCTTCTGGATGTTCTCTCTCTTTCATACAAAATAAAAAAAAAAAACTCTTAATCATAGGCCAGCCATTTCACCAGTTTCTTTCTTGACCTCCTTGTGTATACCCTATGTATTCTGGACACCAGCCTCCTGTCATATACATAGTTGATGTAGAAATATTTGCCATTCTGCAGGCAGACTTTTCACTAAAATGTTGGTATCCTTTGCTGTTCAAAAGCATCATAATTTCATAGCAACCCATTTGTATACTGTTGGTCCAATGCCTCTTTTGTTCTGTTCAGAAATTCCACCCCTGTATCTATAAATTCAAACATACTTTCTACATTGTCCTCTGTCAATCGGATTCATATTGCATGGTCTAATACTAAACTCTTGATCTACCTCTAGTTGAGTTTTGTATAAATTACAGAGAAGATTCTAGTTTCAATTTTTCTATATACTTTCCCAGTTTGACCTTGCAAGTACCATTTGTTCAAGATATTGTCTTCTCTGTCCAATGTCTGGTTTTGATCTCTTCGAAAAATTCAGGTGGCTGTAGGGTTCTCATTTACACTCCTTTGGTCAAGTTGTTCGCGTTCCACCAGCACATGCTATTTATATCACCAAGACTCCTCTGTGACATACTTGAAATCAGGAATGGAGATACTTCCTGGGATGTATTTTCTGTTCAATATTGTTTCGACTCTTCTGGGTATTTTGTGGTTTTGTATGCATTTTGAGATTCCTTTTTACATTTTTGTGAAGAACTGAATTGAAAGCTTGATGGTCAATTCACTGAATCACCTCAAAAAGAAAAACAAACTATACTGAAATAAATCTAAGAAAGGGAAAGACTTATACGTTAAAAACCTTAAGAGCCTCCGCTCCCCCAAAAAAATAAAGAACTGAATATGGTACCAGAGGAGAGAAAGCTCTCTCAAAATCATGAATTGGTAGAATTAATATTGTAAAAATAGCCATACTACCCAAAGTAACCTACAGATTCTCGATTCAGTGCTATAAAAAGAAAAGAGGGAAAGAGACTTATTCTGGAATTCCTTTTGTTATAAAATATGTAAAGATAACATAAGCTGAAAAAATTATGGTAAAATAATGTTGAATATCATGCTAACTCACTACAAAATATAGTTCTGAAAAAATCTTTGTCTCTGCTGGTAATGTTGGTGTTTACTAAGTTTTTGAGACAGGATTCTCACTCTGAAACCTGTATTGGCTCCAAAGTTATGGTCAGCAAGTTTATCTTCGCAAGGCATGAACCACTTCATATATGGCTATTGAAAAAAATTAAACAAGGGACTTGTTTAAAAAAAATTTTAAACAGGTGTTTAAAGTGATTATTGAAGTAATGGTATGCATTGGCTTTGACATGATATAGACTAACAGTTTAATTTTCACTAATTATTAGATTGGCTCTAGTGAAGTTAACGTTGTGTGTAAAAAGTTATTGTCCAAGTAAAAGCAACTATGAAAAATGATTTAAGACATTACAATCATGGTTAATAAACCATGCGTTCACCATCTATTTATGCATAAGCTTTACTGTCTCATAGATGCACACATAGATATTTTAGGCCCCAACTAACAATATATGACCAAAAGAAAATAAAATTAAAGGATCAAAAGTTATTGGAAGTGTAAGTATATACTTGAAAATAGTTGTAGCATATAACTGTAACAATATAGAAAACTGGGCTTCAGTATGTTTTTACGATCCCCTGTAAACAAAATAAGAGGGTGGGGATATGGAGAATTACATATTACCAAAAGCATTGCAGATTATCCTTGTTTATTTGTATATTTCCAGCACTGAATTATTTAAGAAAGCACCTTAAATAGTGTTTTAAACAATTCCTAACTGATGATAGAGAAGGCTCAAAGAAACAAAAGGAACAACATAAATCCACAGGATGCCAACTTTTGTTACGGTAAAGCACAGCTCAATGAACATATTTATGTGAACAGAGGAACATCGCTTTCTACATTAGAGCACATCACCTTGAATTGACAAGGATAAGCAAGATAATGCTTGAAACACTTGGCTGAATTTGTAAGAAAAATTTTACTAAACTCTGTCGTTTCTGATCATTCAGCTTTTCATATTCATAATACTTTTGCAAGTGAAAAATAACTATACTATCTTCTTTATTTTTCCAGGCACTTTACAAGAGAAGGTTGTTTATTTCAAATCTCTTGCATTGGAGATATATTGTGAGAAACTGCTGGGTCAGCATCTATGTATTTGTTCTTATTTTGTATTAGAGATGATATCAAAGACTAAAACTCTCTTGTCTCTTTAAGTTAGAAGAGCTTTCTCCACAAGCCTTAGATAATGTCAGCAGTCCTTGGTATACTGTGTGTCTCCCGTGAGATAATAAAAATTGACTCTCTTACTTTTCTTCTTTCCACTTAAGTGAGTCATTCAGCATTGGAAGATAAAACCCAAGTCAAGGGAAGGCTCTCAGAAAGTGAGTCATTTTCTTTGTCAACCAGTGGTCCAGGCGAACTTGAGTTCTAATTGCCAGAAAGCTGCCCACAAAGACTGCTAAGATGATCTATCAATCATGTGGCTACAAATTTTTATTAATGTTGAAATGTCTAGGAGGTTCGACACAATGTATCTCATGTATTACAGTGACACAGGCTAAGGTGAAAGACTACTCAGCGCCTACACTCCTGACATTCATAAATTCACACGCAGTCTTACTATCACTACCAGTCCTTTCATATTGGCTCCAAGAGAAAGAAAATTTAGCTTCCATGTTTTCAAAATAAAAAATTCCTTGTTAGTCCCCCTCCCACCATCTCTCTCTCTCTCTCTCTCTCTCTCTCCCTCTCTCTCTCTCATCTCTCTTTTCTCACTTTACCTCTCTCCTATCTTATCCATAACAATATAGCACAAGAACAGATGTTAACAGTATTGTAGTTTATTCCTGGTTTACTAAGCAAACCTTTGAATATTGAAGATGAGTGTTTGTATTCATATTTCCATATGTGATACCACCTATATTTTATTCTTACATGTGGACACATTTAATGTGACTTAAACCTTAAATCATTGTGGCAATATTCCTCATATAACTAGAAATTTAAAGAAATCGTGATAATAGCTTTGCTAATAATTTAATTCAATATTAAAAGCAAAAAATGAATTTTGGGTTTGCTTGTCTATTTGTGTTGGCTATTTTGTTTGCTTTGTTTTGATTGTTTCGGTGGGGTTTTTGTTTATTTTTTGCTTTTGGTTGTTGTTTGTTTGGGGAATTTTGTTTTGAGGAGGTGAGGAATTTTCTGACGCAGGGTTTTACTTTGTATTTACAGTGGGCCTGCACCTTGATATGCAGACCAGTCTTTATTTGGCATCAGAGATTTTCCCCATCCATGCCTCTGCCTTTCAAGTGTTAGATCTAAAGGCATAGGTTACTATGCTCAGCCTCAAAAATGTACTTCTACAAAATATTTATATACTCTTATAGCAATGTTGTTGCTAATTTAATAATATACTCAAATAACTTTAATTATAAGTTAATATATTTGTGTTTTTATCAATATCCAGCCTAAATAATTTGTTTTAATTTATTTACCTCTCATTGCAAGTTTTAAGATAGGCACAGTCACATTCCCCAAAATATACTACATTGCATGGTGGTAAAGGGCATTTCATGTATACTGGTCTACGTAAACTTTACCTAAACATCTTGCTGTTATTCAAAGATGAATGTAGAGAATTGTGGAATACTTTTGAGAAAATTCTTATGATACAACCCATTTTAAATACTCATTCAAAAGCCGTCACTCATTTAAAAAAGAAAAATGAAGAAAATACTCTCCTGAAGAGCCAAGAACTGTTTTTTACAACTCTCTACTCACTCCAAATAAGGAGAAAATGTTCCCTGTAACGGATGTCATCCAAGTTCTTGTTGGTTAATATCTCATCGCTTTTCTCTGTATATCGAGTTATTCTTTAAACATGTGAGACAAGCTTCTGCCTCTGTGACTTTCACTTTGTTTCTTCTACAAAGAAATCTTTGCCTGGCTATTAGCATGTTTCTCTCCTTCCTATGTTCTTCCAAGGAATTTACTGCCTGGTCATCTTAAATTATCCTACCTAAACACATGACTGTTGCTCATCTGTATTTTTATATCTTTAACATGCCCATTGTGCAACAATACATCCACTAATTTATTTTATATCTTATATCTTATTATTTGCCTCTTCTTATGCAATGTCCTAATTACTATGCATGAACTAACTATATCATAAATATATTTCAATAATTTTATTGGCAGTCAATTCTCTGCTTAAGAGCAAACAGTTGTTAAAAGAAATGATGGCATACATCAATTAAAGGTGGTTATGTAATGGATTTTTTCATTTGTCATGATCATTGTATGTCTTGTTTTTCTATGAATTATAGTGGACTGAAACCTAGAGATTTTGATAAGCTAATCAATTTTATCTTTACTATATGAAAATGTTTTCATATATGTTAGTGTAGAATATATGAGAAATTAAGACATTTTAAAAGATGTAAAAAACAGTATGTAACCTGCACAAAATTTTAAAAAAATTTAAAAGAGATTATAAATTTCTTATGATTAAAGTCATAAAAAGTTAATGAACAACAAAAGGTATTAAAAATCAGTATTATAATCATGTCATATACAAATAAGTATCATTATGAAAACAAAACCCAGAAAAATAGGATCATATCAACTTAAGATGTAAAATTGAACACAGCTAGACAAGACATTAAATTAACTCCAATTTCTAATTAATAAAGTGAGATGATTTGTTATTAATAAGAAAACAAGCAAAAAATATAAATACAATTCTCAAGATAAACTGTACTTCTAAACTTGTGTTTAAAAATCCTGTTAATCATAACAAAGACAAACAATAAACTAGACAAAAGTCATTTACAGCATATAGTGAAGCCAAAGGTTGATTTTCCTTAGTGTAGAAATGCTTTTCGAGAAAAAAAAATAAGTTTTCCTTCTATACCAAGAAAAATAGAAATTGAGAGGAAAATTTAAAATAACCTAATAATATATAGTGGAGTTCTGTTATTGCTTGTACCAAAAATGAATGGGAATAAAACACAGAAAATTGCAAAGGGTACCTTTGAATACTTTGTGGAGTAAAAACCTAGGTGACGTTAGGAAAAGAATTTCAGAAAGTGTTATAAGAACTGAATTCTGTTTATACAATCTATCCAACAAATTCACTAAACATTCTGTTACCCTGACAACAAACCAGAGATAAAAAAAATGGTTTATTTTCTGCATTAAGCCTCCTCAAAAGACCTCCATAATGCATGTTGTCATTAAAGATCATGTTGAAAATTATGATCAGGGCTGATGACCAAAGCCATGTTGAGGTCCCTGGTCTGTGCTGCCACTGAAGACGATGTTATGGTCTTTCTTCCCTGATGCTGCTGGAGGCCATGTGGATGTCTGTGGTCCATTCTACTGCCAGAAGTCATGTGGAAGTGCATGACCCATGCTGTGGTTAGCCACTCTGAACAAGAAAGCTTCTTTTGCAGTGGTATCAATGACTGTAGACTCACAATTGAGAACGAGAGACATTGAAGACTTCTGTGACACTTTTCCCACCAAAACAAAAGAAAAAAGGAAAAAAAGAAAAGAAAGGAAAGAAATAAATAGAGCAGTGAAACAATCCAGATGGAAGAGTGTCCTTAAAACTTAAACTTAAAAAAAAATGATTGGTTTTAGAATATAACATCATAATTTGAAGACTAGTCAACTAAACAATTCCCATGGTATTCTGGGCATGAGTACCTGAGGACTACCCCACATCGCACTTAGGCATATGCTTGTCGCCATGTTAGTATATATTAAATATCAGATGTATATTTTACATGTACCAATAAATATATACATAATCTAATCATTACTTTTCTGAAATACAGTAACAAACTTTTTATCCCCTGAGCATAGCTAATCTATTTTGTGTTTTGAAGCAGAAGTTTATGTGTACATTTATGTAAGATGGGTTAGAGAAAGGCCTCCTTCTACTCTATAAAATTATGGTACAGATTTTGTACTCTGTAATTTTTCTGCCAGGCTCAAATCCAAAAGCTTCCCTATGTGAATGTAGGTAAGCCAATTATGAGCTTTGTCTCAGTTCTACCTGTGGAGTGAGGATCATAACACTGGCCTCACTGGGTCGTTGTAAAAACAAAAATAACTCATATTTATAGAGCCCTGAAACCATCCCAACAAGAGAAAGTACCATAAATGCTTGCTTTATTATCCCTGTTAACACTTTAGTAAACCAGCAGAGACCTCCAGAAATCACCTATTCCAATTTCCTATATCCAGTCTAAATTCTGGGCATTGCACTTTTTTATTGTAGGTAGCTGACATCTATTATAGACATTTTACCACAGTGGTGGCTGGCAGAATAAATCAAGTCAGACCAAACTGGCAGCTAACTTTTAAGTGCTCTTTGAAATCAAATCTGTCTCAAAGGAAACAAAAAAAATTAATCAATGTCTGAATATGATGGAAACTGGATGGTAAATGGTTACTTTCCAGATTTTGCAATATGTGGTTCAAAAATTTAAATGCCATGAACTCTCTGATAAAATCAGATTGCTGAAAGGTACAAGTCATTTGGAAATATTCACGTCCTTGGAACAACAAAGGCTCCACCTCCTTTCTGGCTTGCATGTCTGCTGAGGTTTGCCTATGAAATGACACAGAATCTTCTGGGTTGGAAACGATTGGGCCAGAGCACATTTTCCCCTGTGTGGGTTTTCCATTTTCACTTTTGAATGCATGATTCTAAATTAGCTATGGGTACCAATATATTAAAAATTCCAGGTGGGATTTTCAAGAATGTGAGGTTGGGTAATTTATTGAGCTATTAATTGGTATTCTGTTCTTATAACATTTCCCCTTCCCACATTTCCACAAGGAATCCAGGGTCTTTTTGCCCCTTTATTTTGCCCACCACAAGGCTGTGTTTGTAGAGCCTAAGATACTAATTGCTTTCAGATTCTTTTCCTCATTTGGGTGTTTTGAAAACTGGATTTCAGGGATATGAGGATAGAGAAAAGAAAGATCTTTTTTTAACTAGGATAGGGAAAAGAGGACCATGGGAATAGTAGAGACCTGTTTCATGCATGATACAGCAGGATTTGTGCTGTGGTTACATCCAGGAAGATCAGACCTAACCATGTGAAATGATGGACTTAGAAAAGATTTCCAGTCCCACACTGGGAGGAAAAGCAGCAAACATGATAAACTAAAAGCTCCAATGAGGCTTTTATCAGCAGATATCTTGGTACACTGAAGGATAAACGGTTGCCTTCATCTTGATAGGTTTTTATACAAGGAGAGTAGGGGTGGATCCTCTAGCAGTCAAGTAACTGAATTATGTGTGTGTGTGTGTGCAAATGCGTGTGCACGTGTGTGTGTGTGTGTGTGCGTGTGCATGTGTGTGTGTGTATGTGTGATATTTCTTGATCATCCAAATTTATGAGCAAGATCTCATAGTTGATAAGAATGTAATATCAGTATCATTTCTCATGAGGAGATATATGAATAACATTTATGTGGAATTTCAATTCCTGGTAATTCCAAGATACCCAAGTGCGTGTAAGACTGAATGAGAATCTACATCTTACTTTTGTATCAAAACTAATAAAAGAGTCATGATACAGAAAAATGTTTTCCCAATAAGGAAAATGATAGGCTTATTTTCAACTTCACAAAGACAAAAGGATGTACTCTAATTTTTAATGGATTAAAGTAAAAGCTATATCATTCACTACTTATTTATTCCATAACCTAGTGAGAGGAATTACAGTGCTAGAACTTAGCCTTATTTTATCTCATAGACAAGGGAAGCTTATCCTTCGGAAAACATTGTGTGACACCGTTGTATCCCTGGTAACAAATCATCATGATTCCCTGCAACATTCATTGAAGGAATGCTAATCATAATTAATGTGCATGTAATGTGTAATTTCATAGGAGTGAGGCCGTAAATTAGCATTAATTACAAGAGACCTCCTTCTTTTGTTTCTTGAAGTGCTTAGCATTCTCTTTAAGTCCCAGCTTTCAAAAGACCCATTTATCCATTCTCATACTTTCAAGGTGAATCTGGTGTACAATGGATCTTTCAATCAATGGAACATAAAGGAAACATAAATTGTTTTTCCTAATCCTTGCATCATTTCAGAGAGAAGCTATAGTTTTTCTGTTCTGGTACAGATCTGGTTATATTGACAGAGGAAAAGAAGAGTGGAGAAAGAGAGAGAGAGAGAGAGAGAGAGAGAGAGAGAAAAGAGAGGCAGACACAGAGACAGAAACACAGACAGACAGAGACAGGCAGAGATACAGAAACAAAGATAGAGACAGACAGAGATAGGCAGAAATACAAACACAGAGACAGAGGAACAGAGACGGAGAGACAGAGAGACAGAGTTTGCATATGAGTATATGTACCTGTCTCTCTTGATACTTGTGCACATGAGCACTAATGGAGACAAGAGGTGGATGGTAAGTGTCTTCCTAAATCCTTGTCCAGTTCCTCTTTTGAGACAGTATCTATATGTCACTGAACCTAAACCTCATCTCTGAGGCTGGATTGCAGGGCTAGTGGGCTCCAACAATCTGTCTTTGCCTTACCTCTACTGGAAGCAGAGAAGCAGGACACTATAACCAACATTTATGTAGGAGCCGGGCATTCAAATTCCAGGCCTAATGTTTGTATAGCAAGCATTTTACAGACTGAGCCGTCCTCCCAGCCCCCAGGAGGAGAAATTGTTAACTCTGAATTTTTTAAAAGAACCCCTTAATCGATAAGAGAGGAATGAGAAAAAGGGACTTGGTCTTCATGAAGCAAATTCTTTGTTGCTGAAAGTCTGTCTCAGGAGAACATGTCACTTGACCTTTTCGGATGCCCTGAATCCATTGTCGGAATATGAATTGAGAACTATGAACATTATTGAGAATTACTGTTTCCTTTCTGAAAAGAGATTTGAATACATAAGGGAATGCTAGCTAAAGCCGTCCTTTTCTGTTGCTTTCTGATTCAGGAACAGAGCATATCACAGGTCATGGTAATTGTGAAGCTTCCATAAGATTACTCTCCACAACCAACAGCACAAGAGCCGGGCTTTAGTGGCTTCTCGCATCCAAAGGCATGATCTGCCATGTCAGTAACGCAAGAGTGCTGTCACAGTGCATTAGCATGCCTGGGATACGTCTTACTGACAGAATCAGAGTCTTTTGATTTACATGGACCGAACTTAAAATAAATGAGTGGAATATTCCCTAAGGCATATAATCAATTGCATCTGTTGCAATCCTGGTATTTCCTTTGCCCTGTTTATACCATTACTGCTTCTACTGAAGCAGTGTTATCGTTAAGTGTTTCCATGAATATATCCTGGCACTAGCTCCCAGCGCCATTGCTCCGCGACAAAAACTTTGAGCCTCAAAGGACCAGAGAAGTACTAGTATTGCTGCGATATTGTATTGATTGTGATAAATGTTATGAGAAAAACGAATATACATTTCTGATTTCATTTCCCTGTTATCTTTGTGTTTGAAGAAATAACAGCAAACTATGGTGGGGACAGAAGACATCTGTTAACAATGCTGAAGTAATCTTGCTGTTCTGCAAAATAATGCAAAAATAAATTACTGGGCATTTCTGAACAACATTCTCTGAAGTCTATAAAAATTGGAAGCATTTGACTTTGTTGTAGTACGATTAGGAAATATCAGACCAGAAAATGTGCTTTGCATTTAAAACAACATATGGGGGGATTAGATGATATCTGGGCCACGGGATGTATTTTTAGGAAGTGGGACATATGTCAGTTCACCTTTCTGAGAATCTCTATTTGACTAAGCTGCTTCTACAGAGCTTATGTATATAGGTTCATAAATGAATACAAAAACCAGAAGGGGTTAATATCATTTTATTTTAAAAGATTAAAAAAAATATTATTCCATAAAAATCAAACAATGGAAATTAAGGCTACCAAAGTTCAAAATTTCTCTGAACATTTGTTTTAATTTAAAAACAGCATCATACATATCATTACATTTTTGGGTATGTTTAATGATTCATAAAATGGACACGGTTTCACAAAAAAAGTGTTTTTTTCCTCATTAAAAGAATTATTATTCAAATACATACAAGATTTCCCTAATAAAAAAAATAAAAGAAGCCTGGTAATGAAATGATTCCATTTTGTACAATCTAACAATCCTCTTTATTAAACTTTATGCATAAATAAGATTTTTCTTTTCATGTTGGAAAATGTATTAAGATTTTATAGTTCTACAGGTTTTAAATACACCAAGTAGCTTATGCTAAATTTAAGCTGATCTAGTAAATGCTTACTAAGAAGTTATGAAACTTGTTACAGTTTTTCTAAAATTAAAGGGATTTTTTTTCTATTTTGAATGTTTGATTTTGTTCTTAGTTTATATATAATGAACTCAACAGCATGTTTTCTTAAATTTCTATGAGTAGGTCAAAGAATAAGTTCTTTATTTTAACCTGTTTGATTTATCTAATATTATTATTATCTTGTGCTACATCCATGTAGAAGTGACTCTACCAGCTATAAAATGTATAAATATTTAACACATCAAATATTATTCAAGTGGATATGTTTTCATTAAAAGAAACATTCCAGGTTTTTTATTTCTTCCTTTATTTTCTCATTTTCTTATCACAAATGCAGTCAAACAGATGCAAAGCATTAAAACAAAAACATTTATATTAAACAATAGAAGATTAGATCTCTTAAAAGAGAAATAAATTAGAATGTAGTCATAGGGATATGATGCATTAGTGATTATTAATGCAGTAGAAAACCTAGCTTATCCATTTGACCTTTTTTTTCTACTGTCACATGACCTTAACACTTTTTATACTGTCCTTCAAAATTTTCTGGTCTGTCACCTTCAATTATAACCAAAGGCATCATTTGTGGTGTTTGGAGTTTGGGTTTTATGTTTTCAGGCGCTTGGTCTCGTACCCAGTGGGTTCAAAAGCATCAAGAACTCCTTATCAAAATGGAGAGCAAATATCACAGCATAAAAATAAATACCACACAGAGAAATAGCATCCACAGGAGTGAAAGGGTGCTTAAAAACCCAGATTACGATTTGTGATATCTTTTTAAAGGTTGAAGAGATGAAAAAATTGTTTGTTAAAGAGTATAGCATGAGCAACAATCCATTATGAGTAATATATTAAGGCATATCATCATTTGCTGCTGTGTATGTTTCTTCCCATAATGCATCTCATTTTATATGCAAATTATAAATAAATAAATGTAAGATGGTGAGTTAACTGTTGGCCTAAACTGAAGATGCACCCAAAACCAGCTCTGGCTACATCAACCTTCTGTTCTTCTTAACAAAGATATTAGTAATATATTTAAATAGAACAGGTTTTAATCTGATTATCCTTAGGAATAGAGAGACTTTGGTGAGTATACAGACAATAAACGAAACCATATTTAGACCAGATTCAGGTTAGGTTTTGACATTGCTAAGTGCATTGTTGGGGGTGGAAATTCGCATAGTACATGAAGGGAAAGATTTCCAAGTATTTCATTATAGAGTCCAAGACTAAATTATCTCCTCTGCTTGTCTTCCTCAGTAGAGTTACATCCAGCAGAGTTTGAAGCAGGCAAGCATAGTGTGGTGGTTTGAATGAAAATGGTCCCCATAGAAGAGTGATTCTATTAGAAGGTGTGGTATTGCTGAAGGAAGTATTCTCTAGGGACTGGCTCCGAGGTTTCAGATGTCCAAGCAGGGCCCCTTGTAACTCTCTCGTTCCACTCTCTTCCAATCGAGTTGTGGAACTCTGGGATACCTCTCCAGCATCAGGTCTGCCTATTTGCCATCATATTTCCCACCCTGATGATAACAGACAGAAACTCTCAACTGTAAGCCTGTCCCAATTAGATACATTCCTATATAAGAGTGGCCAAGGTCATTGCATCTCTTCACAGCAATAGAAACCCTAACTATGAGACAGTGTGAGGAAGAACACACAGCAATATGGTACTCCTGGCTACAGTACATTGGAAAGCAAGCTTTTGTTTCATTCAAAACTCTCCCATGTGCTTCCATGTTCTTTACATAAAAGCTTAGATGCTTGTGATAATCTATACTATCCTACATGGCCTGAGTTCTACAGTTTTCTAACTTTATATTCTATACATTTCTCTTGCCTATGTACATCTAGCCCTAGTGCAATGCTAGAATTTATATGAACTCCAAAATCAGGGTACCACTTTGTGGTAGATAGTCCAGTAATTCTAACCCTGACCTCCTTAGTGTCTTTGCTGGAGATAATTTAGAGTAAGACCATCTACTGGTCTGAGAACCCCGCTTCCTCCCAGGATGAGAATTACCCTCCTCTGTTTTAATTCTCTCTAATATGTGAAACATTTTCTAATGAACTGTTCGTTTGTTACCTGGCTCCTACACAGAAATAGAAGTAGTGAGTGTATGTGGTTGAACATTTGAATACCTAGCACCACACTTGAGACTGAGAGGGGAAAAAAAAAGTATCATACAGAATCTTGAACTGAAAGGATTATCAAGAACAAAAAACAAAAAAATCAGAACTAGAAACATTTTCTTCTCTTGCTTCCAGTGAAACCAACTTCTGAATGTCTATTTTGGTTTTCTTTTCCAAGGTCACTAAATCGTGAAGACCAAGTTACTGCTATTTTAAACTGCTACATACTAAATCACAGTAGCAAATGCTGGACTATACGAGTCTGTATTAAACTTCTACACTTTACTCTATAACTGCATACTTGAGAGTCCTTTCAGCTACTAAAGAACAAGTTACACAAATAATTGGCTTCTTTTTCCTGTTTTATTTATTCCACTTTCACATATTACATCCCAGATGCCATCTTCCCTCCCTCCTCTCTTCCAAGCCCCACCACCCAGAAACCTCCCCTAAAACTTCTTCCAGCAATTATGTTATACATAGCCAGTTTACAATCCAAAAGATAAGGTACAGGCCATCACTCTTCCATTCAAAGATACTATATGGATCACTCTTATTGCTGAAGACATTGTGTAATAAACCTTGGGGAAGCCAAGCTCATATTCATCAGGAAACTTCATCTCTATTGATTAGCTTTCATATAGCTGGAAGATGTTTTGCACACTACCAGGAGAAAAGAAAAGAATCATCAGTCTTAACCAGATGTGAACCTTGGGAGCTACCACAACTGCCAACCTAATAAGACCTGCTCCCTGGTACATTAGTTGTATGACCAAGAGTAACCAACTGCTTTATGATTAAATTTAAGCCTGCTCCACAAGCTGAAACCCATATCTGGCATCAATATCAAATATCCATGGGCCAAGAATCCATGGAGAGACAAGTCAGAAGCTCTAGGGGAGAGTCAACTTACTATCTATCATTCTGCTAAAAGGCTAATCAAACTGACTCTTAATGACTTATAAACATACCCATAGACTCGTTCATCTTTTATCCCTCATCGGAGAAGCTTCCTTTTGCAACATATGGAGATTAACACAGAGTTCTTAAATGTAGGATATGGCAGAATTATTCAATTTAAAAGGAACATCTAGATCATAATCCTCTCCTCGTAAGGCTCAAGGATCATCGAAGACATGAGGAGAGAGGTTACAAAAACCAACATTGTTAGATAGCTACACAAAAGAGCGCTTTCTGGGACCCAGTGGGACAGTAGCACATATGAATTCACAGCAGTTTAAACAACATACACAGACCTCCACAAGCTCAAGATAGACAGAATCATGGAGATGAGAGATAGCAAGGAAGTCTCACCCTTATCAATGATGGTAGTGGCAACTGATAGCTGCAGGGAGAAGAAAAGTCGATTTCTTCAAGGAGTACAGATAAGTGGATCTGTAAAAGTATCTGCAACCATAGTGCTCCTACATGAAGATGGAAAAATCCATGAAGTGCACAGTTCTGTCCAGCCTAGTTCAGGCAGTGGGAAAACAACAGGGAAAGCCTATTCCAAACAAAGTGAATGTCAATGAGTGATGTCCAGTGTTATCCTCTGGTCTCTACACCTGTGCCATGGTGCCATCAATACCAACACATACTTACATACATGCATAGATACACATAATTAAAAATAAATGCATAAAAACTTATCTGTTAAAGCCTTTTCATTAAAAAAAATAACATAAAGGAAAATCTACAGAAAAACAAGCTAGAGACTTGTATTTTCACCATGTCCTACAGGGGTTCCTTAGATAAGCCAGTTTAAGCAGTAATAAACAGTGGTTAGGCAGCTTTATATTTTTTTGGAGACCCACTGACAAATCCCTATTGATTAAATGAAAGACTATTTTTCTTCTCAGATCTACTGTAAAGTGTAAAAAGAAAAACAAAAAGTAAGCTTTTATTACGAATTATTATAGACCAGTCTTTAAGATAAACACCTTCTCTTCAATGAGCACTTATTTTGTCTTTAGCCTCAGAGTTTCCATTCTCTGACCGTCCTCCCTTCCTCCTCTTGGTTCCCTCTGTCCAGTGTCCGTTTCTTTCTATTTCTCCCCTCTCTGTAATCTTTGTTTCCAATCTTTCTATTTCTGAGTTACTTACTCAAGGATCATTTTCAGAATCTATAGTTAGAAGTAAAGTTTTTAATCTCATAAAAGTCATATCTGTCTGTGTTAGACTCGATGGTACTGAGAACTCGTGTTCATTTGCCAAAACTGAAATACGTTGTTTGCATTCTCAAATGTACCTCACTTCTACTAAACAGATGTTCATTTACAGAGGGCTTTGCCAACGTTAGATTCAAGTTTTTACTTTTCAAACTTTTATCTTATTTAAGGGAAAGGAGACATTTTTTAAAATATGAACTTTCTATTTAATTAAAATAGATTTACATCCCAGTCCCTCCTCCCTTTCCTTCTTTAAGCCCTTCCAGCTAGACTCCGTTGAACTCCTTCCAGACCCTCCACACTCCAGTTCATAGCCTCTTTTTTGTGATTAATATTGTTATGTACACACACACACACACACACACACACACACACACACAGTTTTTTAGTTCATTTTTGTCATGGTTTCAGGGTTGACCATTACCACTGTGCATTAGACAATATTGACTGTATTTATACGCCTCTCCCAGTGAGGAGAGACAAAAATTTTAAAGACAAAAATTTCATTAAAAAAAAAAAAACAAACAGAAAGTTCTGGTTAAATTTTTACCATGTACTTTAAATCTTCCAGAGAAGAACTAGAACTATTCCCCACTGCAGGTGAGACATTGAAATAGATCCTCTGAGAGAAGCTACCCAGTGTTAAAGGAGAGGGTGTTAAAGTGAACTCAGAGAGAAATCTGGCCCAAGGAGGTTAGTAATTGTCACAAAAACTGCCTTTTGAACAGTCTTTGATTCAAGCATACCAAAATAGGACTTTAGGCAAGTGGTCACAGATGAGAGTGAGCATAGTTAAGCTTTCACAGTCTAAACGCCATAAATTCCTATCACAAGGCTATAGATAGAACTAGGACTCAATGAAAACTATAACTGTGCTGCCCTTAACTTCTTAACTCACCCATCCACATTCCACAGAGTTACTGGGTAAATTAAAAAAATAGTGAAGTCCTTGAGATGTGTGCATATCACAAATCTCGTGCCTTCATACCACAAGTAAATAGTCTACCTTAAATCCTCTTAATCTCTCTCTCTCTCTCCTCTCTCTCTCTCTCTCTCTCTCTCTCTCTCTCTCTCTCTCTCTCTCTCTCTCTCTCTCTCTGTGTGTGT
>JANHMN010000021.1:25708351-25723948 GCA_030674055.1 Rhabdomys pumilio
GAATCTCTCTCTCTCTCTCTCTCTCTCTCTCTCTCTCTCTCTCTCTCTCTCTCACACACACACACACACACACCACAGAGAGAAAGAGTGGGGAGGGGAGGGAGACAGACAGACAGATAGGGAGGCAGAGACAGACAGCAAGAGACAGAGGCAGAGAGAGCAAGAATAAGTAAAACTGTAACAACTCAGTAATTCGCCTGCTTGCAGAAGACTCTGCTCCTATGCTACCTCCACTCCCTTGGGATTCCACCTCTTGGTCTAGACCCAGGGTTCCCCTAGTCCTTTCATCCTTATCTCCCAGAATTATTCTTTGTCCTGCCTGCAGGTGCCCCTCCTTTCATCCTACCTCCATTTCCTAGGGACTCTGCCTCTTGATGAAGAACCAGCTTAGCTCTATCCTACCTACATAGTTGGCCTTCTCTTTTATCCTACCTCAATTACTTTGTATCAGCTGCCTTTTGCCAGAAAAATGTTTTCTATTAGGATGCCCCTATGTGTCTGTCACTATAGACGAGGACTTAGATCTCACACGAGCAGCTCATTCAGACCTTAGTAGTGAAGTTTCTTCTACTATATGGAACTAGTAAAGACCATACTGGACAATGGGAAGAAAACGAGAGACTTTGGAGGACTCAGTCAAAAATATGAGGTCTGCAGCAAAGCCCTCCCCTAAAGACTCACATCTGTATTTGGAAGACGAGGTGGAAAGATTATAAGAGCCAGCGTTCCTGGACAACTTCAAGAAAAGTGTATTTCAGACCCAAAAGAACTGATGCACATATGAACTCTCAGAAACTATGGCAACACCCAGAAGGCCTGCACAGGTTCAAGGTAGACGAGGTCTCAGCATGGAAGGGAAGAAGTGGACACAAGGTCATATCCCTAACCAAGAAGCTATCTGCGACTGATATCCTGTGATCCCATCTGAATCTCAGAACAATCTTCATGGCCAGGTCAAGCTGGTTTACACAAATGAATTCGAAGGTAATTTTGTGTGCACTTACTGTCCAATTTTTGCTTTATTCTGGCAATAATAATATTGCTGGTTTTCATGTTTATTTTTGATTTCTATTTTTGTTGGGTCTCTGAGTGGATGTATGTGTTTGTTGTTTCATATTTGTTTGTTTTAATTTTTCAATGAGACAAAAGAAAAGTTGCATGGATAGGGAGGTGGGGGAGGATCTGGGAGTAATTAGGGAATGGAAAAACAAGATCAAAATACATTGTATAAAAAAATTTAAAGGTTTTTTTTTTAAAAAAAAAAAAAAAACTACTTGTGTTCTTTTTTGTTTGTTTGTTTCTTTGATTCTAATAATAGCCACAAAGCAGGTGCTCTAGGCTGACAGCCTCTTTCCTGAGATCTAACAATTTCAAATACAGTTCTCCAGAGAAATCATATACTTGGACCATCCAACTCTGACTCCCAATAAATTGAGAAACCTTTTCTCTCTTAAAATGTTACTTCTCACTATCAGATGAGTTGTTTGTTTACAAAACTGGACCAAGTAAAGATCATTCTGTGCCCCTCTGGGTCTATTTGCGCCTTTACAAAGATGCCACAAGAATGAATGCACTAAGGATAGCAATAGCACCCTGTAAGTTGTTTCTTATTTTTAAAAGCTTTACAAGATTACTCCTTCCAAACTTCTCCACTGTAGGTAAAGTATTTTGGCTCTCTCTCTCTCCCCGCTTTCTCTCCTCCACCTCCTCTCTCTCTCTCTCTCTCTCTCTCTCTCTCTCTCTCTCTCTCTCTCTCTTCTCTCCCCTCAATTTTCTTTTTTATCTCTATATTTAAAACCAGTTAGAACAACTTTCTTTCTTGAATGGGTTGGAGATCTTAGGTGTTTTCCAAACGTTAAAAAAAGACAAAGCAAACACTCCTTTGTTGTGTGACTTTACTTTTTCTCAGTTCAGCTTCTCACGGGACGCTAAGCTTTGTTTGCCCTATGCAGACCTGTAATGGCATTTCCTTTCTCACAGCTCATAGTTGATAGAATCCAAAATTGCTCTAAGGACACAGTCCGTTATCAGACATAAAAGCACCTTTCCACCACTGCTATGGACATGTAGAGAAGGTAGCCATAGAGTGTTTTTAAGGAAGGTGCTGCACAAATTCGAGTTTGATCTGGGCTTGGTGGTTCATACATTTAATCCCAGCACCGCTGACTAACTGTAGATGCAAGCAAATCTCTATGTTGAGGCCACAGCCTGATCTACATAGCAAGATCCAGACCAGCTTGATCTACAAAGCAAGTTCCAGCCTAGCCAGGGCTACACTGTGAGAACCTGTCTCAAGATAAACAAATACATGCATAAATAAAAATAATGCTTGGTTCGTATTTTCAGATTTATGACTACATGACTTTGTCTGGTGTAATAAATATAATTAGTACCATAAAATATCAGTATGGACCTCTATTTTAAAACACATATACTTGACAATAGAGATCCCTTTGTATGGAAATCTTTTGCTTTCAATTTAATACAAAAAGGGTTATAGAGAGAAGTGGTTTATTAATGGCCAGCTATCCCTTGATGATAACAGGCAATAGTCACAAAGCCATGGTAAAAAGACAGATTCTAGGTTTCCCTGTAAAGTCTCATCCATTCCCTCTGGTTTCCAGTCATTATATTTAACAGGAGTCCATTACACTAAAAATAGAAACTTTTCTTAACAAGTTGACAACACTTTCATCCTATATTAATCAGGGAGAGGTTTTTACAGCTAGTGATACTGAGTGGTTTATAAAAACGAAAGCCTATTCTGGTAAGTAAGGAAAGGAAATAACAGAATTTACTAGTTCTACTCAAAACGATGTCAGAAGATAAATATCCTAAGCCAAGTGACTAGAGCTATATTTTGAATATATATATATACATATATATATATGTATATATATATATATACATATATATATATATATATATAATCTCTAAAGAAAAAAAGGAAAGAAAATTTTAGTTGATTAAACAGATTTCAAAGAGCTTTAAGACTTCAAACAATTCTTACAAATCAATTTACTTATTTCAAATATATGATCCTAGCATATGGATTATATTGAGAAAAAGTATAAACAGGTCAAATATTAAGTCAGTAAAAGCTTGAGAGAGGAAAAAATGTAACATTTTACTTACCCTCAGTTGTCTGTAATTGAATTATCTCCAAATGTGGAAATATTTTTCCTGTCTCCTACATATAATACAAAACTTACCAAAATACTGAATTTTTTTTGTCCATTTCTTCCTACTATTATTAAAATATGTTTGTGGGAAAGACTTCATGTGTAATAAAATTTGAAATGCCATTTTGTAGCTGCTTTTCCATGTTCCACTTTGTTTGTTTGTTTGTTTGTTTGTTTGTTTGTTTGTTTGTTTTTGTGGGCATCAAGTGCCAGTGCATATGTAGACATCAGAGGACAACTTGTGATGGTTGTTTTCTCCTTTCTCTATGCGGGACCTAGGAATGGAATTTAGGTATTCTCACTTAGCAGCAATCACCTTTACATTTGAGCCATTTTATCTGTCCTTTGTAATTGCTTTAGAATACTTTTTTAGTCATGTACTTTTAGGTTACAGGGACTTCCAAATCTCCATCCTTATAGTCTTTATTTTGTACATGAAAACAAAACCACATTAGGTAGAGTAAATTATTATTTAAATCAAATGCAGAATGGTCAGTGAGTGAAAATATTTGTCTCCTTATACACAGTTCCCAAGGTTCTATAAATAAGGCAGCAAAAATAAATTAGCAAACAGAGTCTCATACTATCTTTATGTATTAATCTCCAGCCACAGAAGAATTGCATTGATCACTGGTTATAAAAAATTCAATAGAACACCCATGTCACACTCTAGTATGACCACAGTTACTCCCAACATCCAGTGTTTACTCTTCAGAATGAGTAGGTTCTATGATTTCCTCCCCCCAAAATAGAATATGTCAAAGTAATTGTGTTACTTAGTGTTTCTGTTACTGAGATAAAAGCATCGTGACCAAAAGCAGCGTGGAGAGGAAAGGGCTTATTTCAGGTTAGAACACTCAGATCACCTTCCATCACTGAAGTCAAGGCAAGAACTAAAGCAGAAGTCATATAACAGTACTAGATGCTTATTGGCTTATTCCCCAGTGGCTTGCTCAGCCTGCTTTCTTGTAGGACCACATGTCTAAAAGGGGTACTACCTCCAGTGACCTGGGCCCTCCTGTACTAATTGTGAATCAAGAAAATGTCCTACTGGCTTGTCTATCAGCCAATATTATGAGCCTTTTCTTTTTCAGTTGTGAGTAACTCTTCCCAAATAATTCTAACTTTTATCAAGACGACATAAAAGCAACCAACACAGAAAGTTATGCTTCTTTTATAATCACATATTATATGGCAAATGTTATTGGAAGTCAAGTTCATGATGAACACACAGAGAAAGGGGGGCAGAGAAAGAATGCCTTCCTAGAAGAATGATATTGAGTGGAAGAGCAAGGAACCTTCCTACTCAAGGGGGTAGATAAATGAATATTAAAAAACTCATTGAAAAGATTCTAAGAGGACCAGGAAAGGTAGCAAGTCAGAGCAATCTGTACACTACCCAAAAGAAAGACTATTATACACCCAGGGGCAGAAAATGTGAATAAGGAACTATTCAGTAAAGGGTGTATGTCCATTCTCTGCTTCTAGGGAAAGCTACAGTGTCAGTCAGGAGAATTAATCTGTTGTGTTCCCATCTGACAGATTTCAAACATGTAACGGGTATATGAATTAGTACTGCGAAATGAAAAGTGAACTGCTGGTCTGGATGCAAAGTACAGACTGTGTAGTTTGCAAGCACATTTTACGCCTTCTTTCCACATTCTGCTGTACCACAGATTCTTCTGTTTCCACCTACCTGCAGCCTATAAATTTGCTTCTGCCAATTAGAAGCACACAGTGGTATATTTGGAAAAATATGTATGTGAGACGACAGTTTTCGTCTTGGTTCTTGTTCTAGAAAGGGAGGCTCTGGAGACCTCAGCAGCACAAAGCCCAACAGGAACGCTTTCCTCATCCCCGTATTACATACACTGCAATGTGTTCCTGGAATCAATAGCTCCAGTGTCAGAGCCCTAAAGCCAGCTCCTCTAGGAGCTGGAGTTTTGTAAATGCAGTGGTATTTCAGCTTCGTATTTTGTAAGCATAAGATTATAAACTTTTCTTCCTAGAATGTCTAGACTATCCCAAGGTTAGAAAGAGAACAAATTGTTCCTAATCTGATAAATAATACCTACAAAAAATAATAACTATAAAAATGTTCTTAATCCTATGAAAAAGAACTGCAAATGTCAACCACTCTCTGTTTTATTCACTGTTATACTACTAAATCTCCTAGATAGCTCAAAAGGATAATGAAAAGAATAAAAGACATATGCATCAGAATGGAAGACAGGATCTATTATTCACAGATGAAACGCTTTGTGTCTACTGTATATCAAGATGATCTACAGGATTATAATGTGAATGCAGCAAATCCTCTCTACAATAGATCAATATGCAGTAATCTACTGCTACTTGTATATGTTAACAATAACGCACAGTTTATACATCAATACATCTTTACCATGGCAAGAAAATAGTATCAAGTACATGAGGAACAGTGAGACTACGGAATTTTCAGGAAAGTGGGATGGAATCAGAAATTATTGTGATAAGTAAAATAAGCCAGAATCAGAAAGACAACATTGCATTTTCTCTCACGTGAGGAATCTAGGTCTCAATGCATAAATGAGTGTATTTGTGTATGAGAGAGAGAGAGAGAGAGAGAGAGAGAGAGAGAGAGAGAGAGACAGAGACAGAGACAGAGACAGAGACAGAGAGACAGAGAGAGACAGAGAGAGAGAAAACACTATAGGTAAGGAGAAGATCTCAAAGAGATGAAGGGATGGGATAAAAGGAAAAATGGAACTTGTAACATGAAAGCAGGAAGAGACCAGCAAAGAGACAGCACAAAGATAAGGGAGAACTGTTAGAAATAAAGATGAATAATCAAGTATGTATGAAAGTACCAAAACCAAACCCATCCGTTTGTATCCTCATTCTAACAACGCTAGAAAAAAAAAAAATCTACGAATACCCAGTGAAACTTTGAAATGAAGATCTAAGCAGGATCTTTATTTTTCAGTCTGCTGTACATCTCTAAAATGTCATGGTTATGGCTCAAGCCCTCTACACTCTGATCCCCGAGGCTCTAGGCTCACATAAGTTCGGCACTCAAACAGGTGACGTACACTTAAAGACCAGATGCCATGCCAGAAGAAAACGGGAGTGTTTTAGGAGAAAGGCCATCCACCATGCCAGAAAAGGCAAAGCAAAGTCTCAAATCCCCCTGTTACAATGCCTCATTGCTCTGTAAGAAATAAACTGTGCTTTAAAAACCATTTGCTTTAGCAGTGTTCATGTAAATTGCATATCTCTTCCTAATTATCTTAAACACTACTGTTGATTAAAAATGGCAAGTTCGAGAAATAACTGCTTGAATTGCCTTCATCTCCAATTCATTTTCAGAAAGATTGCAATTTGAATTGACTGACAACCTAAGCACTGAGCTCTTCAGGCGAATGAGAAAACCACAAGTTTTACATTATCTCCCTTCACTACTTATTTCTTACATCTCATCGTCAGGAGATGAAGAAGGAATTCAACTGAAGAGCTGTACTTATCAACCTGGATGTGAGATCCACCCTCAACCAAATCTCTTCGACCAATCTTGAGGTCTAGAGTTTACGACCTCTGATAAAAACAACATCATTACATACCCTGTGACATCCGTGAGTGATGGAAGACTGGAGTGTCCTCACTGAGGCTGCAAATCTGAGTGGTCACTTCACTTTCGCACCTGTGGCACAGCGAAAATACTGATTGATAAATTTCTGATGTGTGATAGATTAAGGAAGGACACATGCTGAATCAAATAATGTTTAGAATAAATGAATGAAAATGACAAAATAATTCAATTTAATTAATAGTTCATCGAGACCATTTATTTGGGGGATAGCACTCTTTGTACCACTATAATCCCAGCACTCAAGTATTATTCCTGGAAGTGTTGCAGTTCTAGAGGGAAAGGTTTCTCCTACAACTCTGCTCCTCACAGTTCTGCAAAGTCACACCCCACAGAAAGGCTCACATCAGAGATTTATTGGGAGGGAAAATCCCAGAAGAGTGGCTGCCTCTGTTCGAGCAAAAGTCAGCAGAAAATTAAACAGTGGGCTGGGCTTATATAGAATTTCTCAGGAGGCAGAGCTTCCCAGGATAGAGATTTCCAGGGTGAGGATTGGTGGGATCTCAAGTCCCAAGCTTAGTAGAACACGGGGATTGTTGGAATTTTTTGTCCAGGAATTGGTAGGTTTTCTTGCTATGGGATTGGTAGGTTTTTGTGACAAGCTCAGAGATTGGTGGGTGTCGTTGTTGTTGTTTTGTTTTGTTTTTCCCTTTTTCCTAAATCAGGTCCATGAATCAGGGCTGACATAGTATAGGCTGCAGCCAGCTTTGGCTAAGGGACCATAGCTTCTTTAGGTTGAGTCTTATAGAATTTAGATTCCTCCCACTCCATACATTATGGACAGATGGCTTTCTAGACTCATGAAAAACCTTTATGTAATTTTTTTGGCCACAAAAGGAGAAAGTCTACTGTAGAAATAAAACACAAACTGTAACCAGAGGAAACATTCACTAAGAGATTCCCCACAGCATAGGTGTCAGCCACCATCAGTAGTTGATAAAGGCTCCAAGTTGGAGGTAAAAATGACAGAGCTTTATAATGAGAGCAAATGCATCTCCCTGAGAAGCATAGCTTGAGATGTCTACACCAGGAAGCTAGATATGACCTAACTAGAGCCAAGGACTTTGAATGATTAGTGGGGAATATTAGACTTTTTCACACACTGGAAATGAGAAAGAAGTCCACACAAAGACTAAGAATCTTTTAGTTTTTTTATACTAACACCCAACATTAGGAAAGGCTGTTTTCTACAGCAATTATTTGATTTGACTTCATAAACTAACTTCTATAAAGCTTGTGAGAGTTATGTTTATATGGAGGTCTCACCATCATCCATTGTATAGATCATATTTCTACATTTAAAACAGGGCAGCTTCTACCCTGCTAGGTTTTCTTATCAACATTATGGTGTCCACTGACCCAATTAAAATTTGGATTATAGTTCTACAACATTCAATCATTAGAAACAAGCACAATGCTGAGTCTTTTGGGTTTTTTCCAGATATGAATCTCGCAGCCATTTCTACACTCCTCCAGAGGTCATTGAAAGAAACTCAGAAGTGTTTGTCAGAAATGCTGAACTCTGGTGCTCTCAACAAAGCTTCTCCTTGATGAAATTACCACAGGATTACAGTGACAGGTCTGTAGGCTACCTCGGGCTTTCCTGCCCCTGCTTTTCCAGCTTCCCTGACACTTCCACTTTCTGCCTTGTTCATTCTATTTAGATTTGGCATTGGAAACAGAGAATGCCTTTTCTTTAAAATGTACGATCGATAGTCCCAGCTGCTTTTGCTCTGATTCTTTTTACTAGTTTTGAACAGTGAAAGAGAAGGGTTCTACTCTCAAAAGTATTTCCCTCTATTCTAAAGTTTATATTATATAATTTAAGCTCTGTGTTCCCTGGGATTTTTTGTGCTTAAAGTTTTAAGATTCCGGAATTTGAACCAGGCTAACAAGCACTTACTCCAGTAGATAATAGCCTCTCCATTCAGCTGAACACTGTAGCTCTCAGTGAAGTCCTTTCCTGGAGATTCCTAAGTAATCATCTTAAAGGATCAGAAGTGAAGACCTTAATTCATCACTGGCTCTCCAGAGCTCCTATCTGAACGGAGAGAATAGAAAGCATTGGGTATTCATTATACATGAATGGTATTTGGAAAAAGGAAAGAAGGCTTGGTAGGCTGTTGCCTGAGCAAGAGAAATGGGGTTAGTAAAAGGATTTGAAAAAATAGATCTTTCTCATTTTGTACTTGACCTTCCAACTATCCTACTTACAAATAAAATGAACACTTTTTTCTCATGAAGACAAGAGCCCAGTGACTTTAAAATTGGATTTAAAATAACCCAATTTGCAGCTATCAAAGAAAAAAAAAAAGGAAAAAAAAAGACCTTGCAAAAGGTTCGTTAACAAACACAACTTAACATAGGGATGCATTGTAATAAAATGTTTGTATTGGAGGCATTTTCTTGAAATGGGTTTGCAATGATTTTCTTGCATTGACTATTTAATAATCTTTATTTAATTCTACAGTTAACATACTTGTTAGGTAAGGTATCTTTTGACGGCCCATCAGTTTTCATTGTGCTGTTCTATGCTGTAAATTCTGATGTCCAATATTGAGGTGGAACTGTTTTGGAAATATTAGGATAATTTCAGAAGAGGGGACAGAAAGAATGTAAAAGTCAAAGGAGCAGGAACGACAGGGCATCAAGTAGAGGGATAGGGCTGTCATCCCACGCTAATCCAGAATTGTTTCTGTCTGAGAGAACTGCAGGGACAAAAATGAAGAAGAACCTGAGGGAAAAGACATCCAGTGACAGGCCCAAATTTGGATCCATCTCAAAGAGAGTCCCAAGGCCTGGCACTATTACTGATATTATGGTGTGCTCACAAACAGAAGCCTAGCATAACTGCCCTCCAAAAGACCCAACAAGCAGCTTAAAAAAGTCAAAATGCAGATATTTACATCTGACCAATGGATACAAGCCAGTGACCCCTGTGATTGAATTAGGGAAAAGCTGAAAGAAGCTGAGGAGGAGGAGGATGACCCTATAGGAAGACCAGAAATCTAAATTAACTTTGACCCCTGAATTCTCTCAGAAACTGACCCACGAACTAGGCAGTATATACCAGTCAATAGGAGGCCAACACATATACAACAGAGGACTGTCAGGTCTGGACTCAGTGGGTGAAGATGCACCTAACCCTCAAGAGACTTGAAGCACTAAGGAATGGAATGTGTGTGTGGTGGGGTGGGAGCAGTCAGTTGGGACATCCTCTTGGAGACAGGAGTGGGGAAGAGGTATGGGACGAGGAACAGTTAAAGGGCTGACCGAAAGGAGGATACAGACTAAACTGTTTAAAAAAAAAGATTAAAGAATAAAAAGTAATAATAAAATAAAAAGAAATGTCAATGAGGGTATGACTCATGAAAGCTCATCAACATGGCTGCCTAAATAAGACCAATGGAAATGCTAAACTAAAAGGGGAAAACTCCAAGGCCCTCAATCCTAGACAAAGCTACAGGCATTTGTCGAATGCTGAGAGCAGGAGAAATGGTCTTCCGCAGGAAAAAGACCCTCAATGGGTCATCCACCACTAAGTGGTCAACCCTGATATCATCAACATACAGGCAACAAACAACATACACACTGACTAAGTTGTAGTTGTATATTTAGTAATGTGTGTGTGTGTGTGTGTGTGTGTGTGTGTGTGTGTGTGTGTGTGAAAGACAGAGAGGGGGAATAATGTAATTATAACTTTTAAATAAAAGCAATATAAAAATTTAAATTTTAAAGTATAATGAGATAGATATTTGCATACATTTGATAATACCATTAAGGCTAATATTATTAATAATAAAGTCAATTTGGGAAATTTTAATTAAAAAATCAACCAAGTTTATCATAAATAAAACTCAGAAAACATACTATTAATATGTTCTGTAGAGTGATTGGACAACAAATCAGCACAGAAAATATTTGTTGATTCTGTATGCTAGAAGTAAGCACTCTAAAAATAAAGGAAGAAAAGCCACTCTTCAGGGGCTTCCCAGAGAGATGAAGTTAGATCTCAACACAAGAGCTAAAGTTAGAAGAAAGCCAAAGACAAACTAACAATATTTAAGAAGACACTGGAAGGACTCTCAGATAATGTGCTCAATCAAACAGGATTTTGCCTTTTCTTTTATCATTTTTTCATACAGTCCCCTCTCTAACTCCCTTTGACCCATGTATTCAAGCTGTTTTTTGAAAAAAAAATAACTTGTATACTTTCTCAGGAGCAAGTCTAATTATAAAAACTACCTCTCTCAGTCATGTATACAGTATCAAACAATATGGGCACTATTAATATACACTGAACACATATATACCAGGCATCTACTCTTGGTCCTGCCAGAAAGATCCATGTCTCAAAAATGTATAGATATTACTAAGAAGAACTAAAAATCAAACACATGAAAGAAAAATATTCTAGTATTAGCAGGGTTTTGCAAAAGGAAATTGTAATAGGCTTTAGTTCAGATGAAAAATTGGGTCATCTGGTAAACACCCTGGGAAGACGGCATTTTGACTGAGATTCAATGGAAAGAAGCTGATTACAATGGGCAGACAGAAAAACTCCATAAAAGCTCTAAACTTCTCAGAACTGCTAATGTCTTTCAGGAACACAGGCCAGTGTGGCACTAGCACAGGACCAAGAAAAGAAGGTCTACGCAAGGTCACATTAAGTGAATGCACACTTGACTAAAGTGTAATGTGTTCAGTTTGCATTCCGAGATGCATCAGTGAGGGTCCACAGAACCACTGTCTGGGACAAAGAAGGGGGATCTGAATGCAATTGTGGGAGCGGTTGAGCAGTTTGTTGACTGTTGCTTCTATCCCTGGCTCTGGTCCTGTGATCATCAGGAAGGCATTTGAAAGAAAAACATGGGCACAAAGTATGGATGAAGAGAAGAGAAACTGGAATTCCTAAGGACAATGAGGGATGAGCTAGAAACCACAGGGCAAGCTGAGCCACACCACCACAAAGTATAATGGGAAGACAATGCATTGTTTAGAGCAGAGAGATCACATAATCTGACTTCTTTTTTTTTTTTTTCAGAATCATTACCATGACTCTCATGATTGAAACAAAGTAAGCTGGGGACACAACTCAAAAACAGATGTAGTAAAAGCCAGTTAGGAATCAACTGGAGCCAGTGGTATTCTGGTAAAGACTTAACAACTTACTAAAGGAAGGGAAGAAAATATTTATATGTTTCCTAGTTTTGACAGTATGAAACCTCTCCCCTTGACTCCTGTAAACTCAATGACCAAATATTTAGCAAACATTTTACAAAATTTCAGAAATCTGACCTTCAGTATGTACAAGCTGACACCAATCAGCTCTAGCATGTGAATTTGTCCCACTGAAAGAGGCAAAGGGAAATAAAAGGAAGGGAAAAATTCAATATTAAAATTATTTGAAAGTAGAAAAAAAATCTCAACTTCCTGTCGACTTGACTGAGGAAATAACTAGGGGGGAGTAAAAATTGGATTTTTATATACACTTAGGCAGATATTGATGTCATTGCCTGAAAAAAAAAACCTAAAATTTTATTTTAGACATGATGACTTACAATACAAAAATAAAATTAATCAAGCTGGAAGTATTAGAGTTGGAGAAAAAGTGACAACTGGGGCAAGATTTCCAATTTATTATCTTGTAAGTAGTATTCACAGTCATTGTACAACTATTCACCAGTGTCCATGGAGTGTCCATGAAGTACTAGGACCTCTTGCTAGTGTGACTATTCATGATTGAGTCTCTTACATGAAAGGTTTTGGAATTTTCCAGCACACTTTACTGTGGGCTTTAAATCAACTCAGATTACCTATATTATCGTGTGAATATACTTGTCTATGAAAAAGCTGCCTCTGAGCAATCATATGAAAATGTCCATAATTTTAATGCACATTAATTTTTAAAAAACATTTTCTAGTTATAGCCAAATGTGCAAAACCTACAGACATTATCTACTCCCAATCTACTGTGCATGGTCAACTTTTGTCCAATAAGGTAGGCTAAATAACAAGATTAATTCCTTGACAGACCTGATGACCAAGACTCTGGGCACCTCTAATTTATAGTCTTCTGTAAGTTTGTACTCAAACAGCTGTCCGATATTGTATTCTCATTTGAAAGTCCATCTAGAAAAGACTCCATCTTCAACACTAGTCAAGTAGCTTTAGTAAGGTTTAGTTACACATAAGTTATTGCATTGAATGTACTTTCAGCAAGTTGATACTTAATTCTTGTAAAAGATACTTAGCTTCCCTAAGAATGAGAAACTGTGGACAATAATATACCCCATATCAATGTCAGTTGCCCTGCAATATAATCATAGGCATGTCATCCTTTACCTCCGTACACAGAGATTGAAGAGTCTACATAATTCAGGAATCTTACTTTATTCACTTGAGCACTATGTGTGTCACAGAGAAAGAAACAAGCCAAGAAGAAATAAGATATAAAAGAAGAGAATGAGGCTCCATGAAAACAGGGAGAAACAGGATACTTTTGAAAAGCTAACGTCGATGAACTGTAAAAATGATAGTAAAAAGCCAAGTACAAAAAGTACAGGCACGATACCACACACCGTGGCAGACAGCAGAAAACTCTGATGCTCATTTAATTGATTTATGAGGGAAACCATTCTATCTAGATGAGAACAGAAATGTAAAGAATATAATACACACTGTGTTTCCAGAAGTTTTGCTTTATCAGCAACATGCCATGTATGAAGTTATCAGAATTAAGATTTCAACACTTAGAATTCTGGAGTTGAAATAAAGTTTATGCTAATGGGGGACTGGGAAGATGGCTCAACGGGCACAGAGCTTGCTTCACAAGCCTTAGGACCTGAGCTTGGATATACAATATCCAAGTAAAATGTTGGGAGCCAGGTGTAATGGAACATGTCTATAACACTAACCTTGAAGGAGCCAAGACAGGATGATCCCCAGAGCCTCTGATTAGCCAACCTAGCCAAATGAAAAGCTCTGGTATCTGCACCTATTTCAGTCCACTTCTGGGTAGAGCTTCTCAAAGGACAGTTGTGCTAGGCTCCTGTCTGCAAGCATAACAGAGTATCATTAATAGTGTCAGAGACTGATGCTTGCCTATGGGACGGGTTTAGAGTTGGGCCATTCATTTGGTTGGCCTTTCCTTCAGTCTCTGCTCCATCTCTGCATTTCTTTTAGGCAGGAAAAATTGGGGGTGGAAATTTTTGTGGATGGGTTGTTGGCTTCAGTGGGAGAGGATGCACCAAATCTTGCATGTGACATGAAGGGGAGATATCGGGGGGACCACCCTCTCAGAGAAGAAGAGAAGTGGAGAACAGACTCTGTGAGGGAGACACTGAGACGGGGGAGCAGTGTTTGGGATGTTAATTAACTAACTAATTCATTAATTAAAAAGAAAAGCTTTGGGATCTCAGACAAACCTTTGTCTCAAAAAAATAAAAAGTAGAGGATAAGAGAACAAGACATTCTACATTAATCTCTGGCTTCCATACACACCTACGCATACAAGCTGGTACACACATAACTCTGTGTGTGCTCATGCATGTGTGTGTGTGCTCACATGCACATGTACACACACATACACACTTTTAATGACATTTTTGATTTTTAACTCCTGATATTTGGACCTTTTAGTATTTGTGGTCTTTCAGGCCTTTCCAGCCTTGCTTGTTTGAGCCAGTTGGAAATGAGTTTCTGATATTTGGAAAGGAGTCACTGCTACCACTATGTCCGATATTGGTTCTGTTCTGTTCGGTTCTTACACCAAAATGATGTACTTCTACATATACCTTGGTGGGAAGTTTTATTTCAGCGTTCTTTCAAACAGAAACCTCCTGTACAGTTGCAACAGAACTTCTAAATATTATGAGTTAAATTAGCTTTGACTCAAAGAGAATCCCCCACTAGAGAAGGAGGTGAAATGAAGCATGTCTTATTATGCTCAGACATTGCACATTGATTAGGATGTGGAGTGGGAGGGAATGAGGTTAACAGAGTGATGGACCCAGCTGAGCTTTGCATTTCTGGTTATCTGCCGTTGCTTTGAACACAGGAAAATCTATGCAACGTTCCAGAGAACAATTAGCAATCCAAATTTAACCACAGGTTCTGAAACAGCAACTTCAGCTTTTTCCATGAGAAAATATCTTACTAGACTTTGCACCAATATAGTACCATTTCCTTAAAGAACACAGAGCTCACAACAAAGCAAGTAAATGCCAAGTTATTCCTCATCAACAGGAACACCCCTACTATAGTATGAGCAGGCTCATAGGAAAAACAAGGTAAGCCTCAAAAATCTTGCTGGGGACAGAGGAAAACATTAATATAATAATGAATACCTCTCTTCATGAAATGTTTGTATCATTATCTTTATAGTATTTGGTACCTTATTTACTTTAAGACAATTACAACAGCTGTCAAACAACTGTCAAAGTAGAATTTGTGCCCTCTTGCGTTTCTGTTTATATATATTAGGAAAGCATGGTGTTGTTTATAAATGATTTCCTGTTGAAGGTCAACCTCATTTTCCTAGCAGAATGCTTCACATTTATAGAGTCAACACAAAGATCAATAATATATTATCTTCTACCAAATATTTCCACTCCATTACAGTATTTCTATTTGCCCTTGAAAATCTTTAGACACAAATAATTTACTGATTTCCAAGATTTTAGCAGTGAACACAGGTAGCTTGGACAAAAATATATTTTGATACATTGAGCATAAAATTATAAGTATTGGAAACAAGTTAGGTATCTTCTTCTGGTGTCTTGCCACTAG
>JANHMN010000021.1:25723958-25788212 GCA_030674055.1 Rhabdomys pumilio
GTTATAGAATAGACCATGAATGAAAACAGCACGCGCATCTTACAAGAGTTACAAAACAAACCTCATAAGCTTCTTGATGCAAATAACCAGCCTAGTGTGTTCATTGATTTTCCTGGGCATATATTCAAAGTAGGCAGCCCAAAGCTAGCACTGTAACAGCATATTGTTTTAATTTAATATATATATATATATGTATATATATGTGTGTGTGTGTGTGTGTGTGTGTGTGTGTGTGTGTGTGTGTGTACTGCTTTTTAAAGTCTAGTATTTCATTTAGGAAAATTCAAATAGTAGAAGTAACTCAAAATTTTGGAGCCAAAATAAGCTATGAAACATGGGTAGTAGGTACAGACCCCGGGTAAGTCTTTTTCAATTACAACCAAATGCAACAATCCCAGATTTTTTCTTACCTTTTATAATGTATCTAAGAAGATATATATATCCAAATGCAAGAAGAAGAAAAATCAGGTCCATGTCCCTGTCAGAGGAAAGAACCTGGAAGACACCATAAGGAAGTAGCCTGTGACAAAAAGATACATTTGGAGATATTTTGAGAAATGTCCTGCTGCCTTCATTCTAAGGCCAATAATCTATTTATTATTCACATATAAAATTCTCAAGTTTAATCTAATTGAATTATTTGCCTGGAGCTAAGCATCCTTCTACTGAAATCAGGTCCAGGTGCAGCAAGGACTCTGAGTAGTAGGACTTTCATATATTCTACATCAGTATTCAGTCTGAAAACTTGTGGGAAAAAAATCACTTTCCCTGCACACAAACATACAACAGAGGTATGTAGGCCCATAGGATTCCTGTGATGAACATTTCCATTAGAAAGAGGTGAGGAAACACATAAGAAGCATAGGTATACAAAAATGATTAAAACAGCATGTTTCTTGGGGGGTAGGGGGGCTAAACCTAACTGCCTAGATGTGTTGTTGCTGTTGTTAGTGTTAGTGTTGGCTTTGCCCACTGAGCTCCTGGCTCCTGGGTCCTGGGAGTTTTCTTGAGGTTAAAAGAAAAAAAAATTTTTATTAGTCTCTTCTGTGTGTATACATGACAGAAAGAGTGTGTGGAAGAGAGGACAACCTTGAAGAGGTACTTCTCTCTTTCTACTTCCCACATCCCACCCTCCACCCACCAACTCTCATTCCCCACACCCCATTCTCACTCCCAACCCCACCCTCCACTCTCAAACACTCCACCTTCCAACCTCCAGCCTCCAGCCTCCAACCTCCAGCCTACAGCCTACAGCCTACAGCCTCTGACCTTCCAACTGAAATTGAACAAGATTGCCAGGATTACATAGAATGCATCATTTACCCACTGAAGCATCTTACCAGCTCTGGGCTTTGTCTTTGGGTCTTTTTAAAGGATTTCTCTATGAACAGCTTCTGTGGACCAGCTCCTCCAAGTCTTGTATTACAGCAGGACTGCTATAAGACAATGAAGTAGAAACTGCATCACTATTAATGTGTGTCTTTGAAAACTCATCCTATCATTTTATTGTAGTTAGTAATAAGCATTCCCAGCTTAAGAAGGGACATTGCATACATTACTCTCAGTGGGAGAAGAAAAAAAATTCAAAAAAAAAATGGAAGATTGAAAATAATTTTGGAAAAATAGGCCTCACTTTGGGAATGTTGATGTTTTGAATGGAAGGTTTCTACTAATTCCTCAGAAACTTAACCCAATTTACCTAACACTAGTAAAGGAGACAGATATAAAATCAGATGTGCTGAAGGCATAGCAATCACTAAGGACTATGATATGAAGGAAAGTTTATTACTGTGCCTAATCCCATAACCGCTGAAATAGTTAACATTGAAACCTTTCAAAAGGAAAGAAGCTTCAAATATATGTATCTCAGAAATTACTATTTTATCTTCTCTTAGAGATTATGAGTTTGTTTTAGTCTATAGTCATCCTTTATCACACAGTCATCCAGAGACCCTATACCTATAGGAGAATTTCTATCACACCCAATATTATTCTCCCAAGACTGTGAATCTTCCAAAGAATATAAAGTCAAGTTCATCCAATGCTTCTATGAGACAAAACTAAAATTGATCTGCCCTTGCTTAGCTGTGTTGGTCAAGATAAAATGATGGAATAGTGGTATAGCCAATGTCTAGGATAAAGAGAATTTAAGATTTTGCTAAAAAGTAGTACCCAACTCTCCCCAAATGTATTACACCCACACTTCACCTTATTTTCTGGTTGCACAGGATTTCCATCTTTGGATACCCCCTCTATCGTTTAATCTCTTTTAACACATGTGGAGGTTCATAACTTTCCTCTTCCATGCTGTTCCAGAAAAAATCCATAAACCCCAGGCTTAATTGCCTTTGGGTTGCTAAATTTTAATATGAGCTATAAATGTGGATAAAAAAAAAGTATCTGAAGATAGTATAAGAGAATGAAGAGAATGAAGGGCTTGCTCTGCAAGCATGAGACTTACGTTTACATTTCCAGCAACTGTGAACTAGGCACGGCGTTGGGCCTGTAATCCTATAATTTGGAGGAAGAGGCAGGTGGATACAAGAAGCTTGTTTAACAGACAATCTAGCAGTCTAGCTGAACTTCAACATTCAGTTACAACAAGATAGTATCTCAAAAAATAAGGTGGAAAGCAAAAGAAGACATCTCAATATAAAACTGTGATTTTGATATGGACCCACACAGGAACATACACCCATATACACACTTGAGGAGAGAAAGGGAGAAATCACTAAATTGATGTCCTTCTCTAGTTTCCTGTGAGTTAAAATGACACCTAAGCAGTAAGCTCCCAATGGAAGAATGATCCCTGCTTCCCTCAGCATCGATTCCTCTTGGCACCAATAATATCTTCTGAATCCTGCAGCCAGATCGTTGGCAATTTCTATCATGGAGAGTTTCTGAGATTTTCACAATCCTTCGTTGATTCTTACACCTCTTTCAACCCCTTTCTATGTAGGCCCTTTATTGAGCTGTCTTCAGCTATATTTGGAAAAATCAGCTCTTTCTTACCTAGGCCCTAATGGAGAGTATCATTCTTATGTTATTAGTTTAGGACAATGTGTGATTATAGGATGTGTATTTGTACAAGTTCAGGAAATAAAAATGAATTTGCTCTATATTTGTTAACTGTATCTGTGTAATGACATCATGTTAATGGCTTAAAAATAATTGAGCATCTCTCGTTTTCCTTGGGTAAGATATCTGGATGTAGCAGGTTCTTTTAGTTCACTTATGGGATGTAATTTAAATGTCAACTGAGGATATGCTCATCTCCAGTCTTTGTCTAGAGCTGGATTCTCCAAGGTTAATTATGTAGTTCTCAATAAGAATTTATTCTTCAATGCTGTTACCCAGAAGCCACCCTGTTTCTTACCATGGGCTTCCACCAAACAATTAGTACCAAGGTGTCTGGCTCCCATTACAGCAAGTAAGAGGCTAAGCAGGATGGAACATCCAGAGTAATGAGTCTCCAATGTGACATTGCATCAGTTTGGCCATTCTCTATACAGCAAAAGCAAGCTGACAAGTCTAGTCCATAGTAATTGGGAGAAGAATATATATGACTATGAGAATCAAGAGGAAGTCATCATTAAAGCATTCCTTAGAGGCTGCATGTCATATTTTCTACCCTGTCTTAAATTCCTTGTTTAAAGTATGCAAGGATCTCCCATGAAGATATTTTTTTCATTTTTTGTTGGTTATTTTATTCACTTACATTTCAAATGTTATCTTCCTTCCCATTTTCTCCTCCACAAACCCTCTATCCCCTCTTCCCTCACCCTGCCCCTATGAGGATACTCCCCCATCCCCCCACCTACTCCTGCCTTAGCACCCTAGCATTTCCCTACCCTGGGTCACCGATCCTCCACAAAACCTAGGGGCTCCCCTACCAGTGATGCCCCATAAGTCAATAATTGGCTAAATATCCAGCTGGAGCTGTGGGTTCCTTCACCCCCCCCCCAGCCCCCTTCCCACCACCATGTGTACTTTTTGGTTAGTGGTTTAGTCTCTGGGGACTTTGTGGGTGGTATCTAGTTGGTTGATATTGTTCTTCCTAAGGGATTGCAAACCCCTTCAGCTCTTACAGCCCTTGCATTAATTTCCCCATTGGGGTCCCGCACGCAGTCCAATGTTTGGCTGTATACATCTGCATCTCTATTGGTCAATCTCTGGCAGAGCCTCTCATTGGACAGCTACACCAGGCTCCTATCAGTAGGTGCTTCTTGGCATCAGCAATAGTGCCTGGATTTGGTGTCTGCAGATGAGACAGATCCCTAGGTGGGGCTGTCTATGAGTGGTCTTTCCTTCAGTTCCTGCTCCACTCTTTGTCCTTGCATTTCCTTTTGACAGGAGGAATTCTAGATTAATATTTTTGATGTGGATGGGTGGCCTTATCCCTCAACTTGGAGGCATGTTTGTTCACTGGATATGGTCTCTGCAGGTTCTATCTCCCCATTGTTGGGTATTTCGGCTAATGACCTCCCTGTTAGGTCCTGGGAACCTCTTGGGTCCCTCGGATCTGGGACTTTCTAGTGGCTACTCCCAGTTCCCCTCCCCACACTGCTACACACTTCCTTTCAAATTCCTGACACTCTGTATTTCTCCCCCATCTCCTACCTTATCTGAACTGACCCCCTTTTTCCCTCCCACTCTTCTCTACCTCCCAGATTCCTCTCTCCCTCTACTTCCTAGAGATTATTTTCTTCCCCCTTCTGAGTAGGACCATAGCATCCACACTTTAGTGTGATCTCTCATGAAGACTTTTAAGAAGCCAATGTACGAACTCTTGTACATCACTCTTTCAAACAAAAAATCAGCTAACTTGTCTTGCCTCAGTGGAAGAGGATGCACCTAGTCCTGCTCCAACTTGATGTGCCAAGGCAGGTTGGTACCCAAGGGGGGCATCACCTTCTCACAGGAGAAGGGGAAGTGGGGGAAGAAAAGAGGGAGCATGAAGGTGGGACATAGGGGAGAGGAGGGATGGAGGCTATGGATGTAAAGTGAATAACTAAATAAGTTAAGGGGTAGTAAAAAAATTAAGACATAAACTGACAGTCTTCCTTTTCCCCACACTTATTAGAAATGTGGACTCTGGGTGTCTATGAATAGCTCAGGCATTAATGTCTCACTGATAATAGCAAAATAACTAGAACTGTTCTTAACAAAACACTATGTTATGTTGTATAACACCTTTTTTGTTGTGTAGCCCTACTAACTATCCTGTTCAAATATGTTGAACTCACTTGCTTGGGACCCGACAGAAATTTATGCTCATGAATAGAAGAAAATCAAATGGATGTTCTTTGATATAGTCTATATGATAGGTTAAATGTGTTCCCCAGAAAGCATGTGTTGAAAACTTCAGGTCCAATGCAGTAGACTGAGTTGTATGGCCAAATGAGAAGTGTATAGATCATGAGAGTGGCACCCAAATGAATAGATAAAACCAGTGATAAATTATGTGAGTCTGTGAGCTCCCTCTCTTGTTCATTCTTGCCTTCAGATCCTCTCCTTTTAGGAAATGAAACAACAAGAAAACCCTCACTGGATTGGCACTTGATTCTTTATCTTAAACTTCCCCTCCCCCTTCCAAACTCAAAGAATAGATGTTAGTTCTTTATAAATTCCCCAGCTTTAGACAATCTGTCACAGCAGTAAAAAAACAGACCATGACATCTATTATAGACATTTCTATTCTCTATATTCATGCCCTGTCCACCTTAGAAATAAATTTGTATGATGGAAAAAATTTATTGAGTGACATTAGATTTCTGAAGAGATCAGCAAGAGATATAGACTTCAAAGTATTGAAATTTATGCCACTGACTTATTTGACCCATGCATTGACAACATGCATGCTGTGTCACACTTGTGCTCTGTCATGAACAATGTGGAGCATCTCTCTGAAAGAAGACAGATGACCTCAGAGCATAGCAGGCCCCCAGGGCTATTCTACAATAGGGTCTTAAAAGAAATCACATTTTTTTGTTTTATTTTTGAAGTGTGAGCCAATAAAGAGCTTTGTAACTCAGAGTTCTTTTTAAGCCCTCTTAAATCTCAAAAACCAACTTAAAAATCAGTACATTCCTAAGAAAGAGAATGTGATGCCAAACAGATTATAACTTAGCAGCCAGGACATTTAATTAAATCCATTTTAACCTGGGGAGCAGAAATGGATATTTTAAATAGTAAAGGGAAACAAAGAGATTGAATTTGTGCTCGTGAAGCCAGGTTTCCCTGTGTCTCTGGGTGTTAATCAGGCCCTTTTGAATAACAGGCTTCAACAGCTGTAGGAACATTACATTAGAAAAAAGTCATTTTGCCAGGGATGTCTAAAATCCTCAATATTGGTAAAAAAAATAAAATTCAAAATAGAGTTTAATTCTGTTTCTTATACTGGCTTATTCCTTTAAAAAATCAATACAAATCTCTCTTTCATTCATATACGTACACACACACACACACACACACATATGTAATATATTAAGAAGAGAGCTTTGTGGTTTCATGGGAAGGAGTGGGAAGACCTAAGAAAGGGCATTAGAGATATATAGGATCAAACTGTGTATATACATGTATAAATTGCCAAAAATGCAAATGTACACACATATGCATTCTTTAAAAGACTGGACAACATTCAGTAATTGACTCACTACCTTTTACTCCAGATCTAATGAAAATAATTAGTTTTGTTTCCTTCCATTAACCACTGTCAGTTTGATATAAGTTGTCATCTTTGTCATCTACAAAGGCTTATCTATTGGATGCAGTTTCCTAACTGGCAGTAAGAGGTGACTAGATCAAGAAAGTTCTAACTTTGTCATCTGACTGATGGGCTCATAGCTGGATGGGCCTGCTTGAAAAAAGTAGGTCACCAGGAGGTGATCTTTGAAGTGTACCTTTTCTCTGGTCTTTAGATGTCTCTCCTCACACGTTTTCTCTCCTTCCCGTATTCTATGTGGGCATCTTACATGTATCAAGCTATACCATAATCTTCTGCCCTATCATTTCAAACTCATGGCAATGAAGCTATCTGATAATATGACAAAGCCTCTTGAAACCAAAAACCCAGATAGCCCATCTATGACAGCCTTTCACCCATGCATTTTTCACAATGACAAAAGTCTCAGTAACAGAAAGAAATTCGTCAGTATTACATCATTTTACATCATATTGCATCATTAACAGCACTTGAAAAGAGACTTCCCAACTCTGCTCTCAGTTTCAGAGTTAGCCATTCCAGAGTTATCCATTCTATTTGACTCAGTTAACCAGTTGGTAAAAAGTAAAGCCTTTCTTTTAAAGAGAACTCTTCAGAATTTCTCAATCCTCTGTTTCACCTCGATAGTCACTTATTCTAAGCTTCCGTTGTCATTGTGGTCCAAACTCTCAGTACGTTTTCCCTGGAGTAAGGTTACACAGTAACCTCATCTGCCTTTTCCTAGAACATGCTGGAGCCATATTGTCAGTGTTTGTAAAAGCAAGTTTCAAGTTTTCCAGGAGCTCTGTCAGCTTGTTTTTAAAAATCAAAGTGATTATTGAAAACTAAAATATACAAATTTACATTTTAATGAATTCAAAATAAGTATAATAATTACATATAGTTTATATATGTAATTATTGCCATTTGTAGATATTGCCATTTGCTTAAAACTTGAATGCATATGTAAATATTGCCATTTTCTTAATACTTGAATGCATTTTATCATTTTTTATAACCTTGATTTCATTAACCTTCATTTTATCTATAGAAAGGAAATACTACATGGATAGATCATTGGATATTTTTTCCCGGGTCTGCATTAAGTTATATAGAAAACTGACTGTGGTGTGTAAAATTATACCAAATAAATCAGCAAGCACTAATGATCTGAACTTTGACATTCAAAGAGCAAAGTGTTCAATATTTGCCAGCACACCATTGTCTGTTATGCACTGACAATCCAGTCACCTCTTTTTTCATGCCCTCATAATGCACAAATCTGTTTATTATAAGATATAGATCTGTGTGGAAAATGAGACATTATTCTTCAAGATTAATCATGATAGGGAATACAGTCTCTGGCCTGCAGCTATTGTTTCACGTGAGGTAAAGGCATATGGACAAGAGTCAAGATGAAACAGGAGAGGAAAAAGCTGTGAGGAGAAAAAAAAAAGAAAGAAAGAAGGAAGGAGAAGGAAAGAAAGAAAAAAAAGAAACAAAGAAACAAAGAAACAAAAAAGAAAGAAACAAAAAAGAAAGAAAGAAAAAAACAAAGATAGGGGAGGGGAGAAGAGGAGAGGAGAGGAGAGGAGAGGAGAGGAGAGGAGAGGAGAGGAGAGGAGAGGAGAGGAGAGGAAAGGAAAGGAAAGGAAAGGAAAGGAAAGGAAAGGAAAGGAAAGGAAAGGAAAGGAAAGGAAAGGAAAGCCTGAAGCAGCTAAGCATGACACAGCTTAAACTGAACACTTTCTTAGTTCAGGTCCTATCTCTATCCGTGTCTTATCCAAATTGTCCTATGAAGACACAGAGATCTCCATCTTGACAGTCAACCACTGGAGTGTCTTGGTTTTCTAATGGGATCAACAAAAAGTTCGGGTAAAGAATGTTAAGAATTTTTCTTTCTTGCTGAATTTTATTGTACAATTCTCTCTTCATGTAATGAATATTCTCCAGTTCTCTCTTTTATTGCTATAGCTAACTTTAAACAAAACCTTTAAGAAGGTAGCTTGTACATTGCGACTATGACTGAAATTATAGAAAACGCTTTATGGATCGATGTTGAACTGGAAAATTTCCATCCCATAAGGTACTTCAGTCTCTTTGATGTTTACAGTATAATTTCTCTGTCTCAAATACAAAATGGTTAAGCCTTTCATCTTCCCTCCTTCATTATTTGTGATTCATGGGTTTTGGTTGAAACTATTTTTAGAACTTTTTGGAAAAACGTTTCTATGTCACATCATGCTAGTTATTATATAATCATTTCCTATCAAAAACGGTTTCAATTCTGAGTATTGTTCCATTGTGTGTTACACATAAATTTTTATCTATAAAACTGTTTCCCAAAAATTATGAAAACAGCGCTTGGCATTATCTTCTGATAATTAATTTGGTCATTCTCATTATTGAGAAAAAATGAAGCTACACCAAGCATGTTTGTTTGTTTGTTTTTTAATTTTTTTCTTGGGTATTATATTTACATTTCAGATTTTATCCCCTTACCTCACTTCCTCCCACTACCCAGAAACCTCCTATCCCATCCCCCTCCTCATGTTTCTATGAGGCTGTGCCCCAACCTACCCCCCACCCCCACTACCCCCTCCCCACCATCACATTCCCACCAACTCTGTGTTCATTTTTCATGGGACCAAGAATATCCTCTCCCACCTATGCCTGACAAGGCCATCCTCCCCTACATATACAGCTGGAGTCATGGGTTCCTCCCTATGTGCTCCCAGGCTGGTGGTTTAGACCCTGGGGAGCTCTGGTTGGTTGGTATTGTTGCTTTCCTCATGGGGTCACAAACCCTATCTGCTCCTTCAGTCTTCTCTCTAACTTCTCCATTGGGAAACCCTTGATCATATCAGTGGTTAGCTGTGAGCATCATCCTCTCAATGTGTCAGTCTCTGGCAGACCTCTGAGGAGACAGCTATATCATGTTCTTGACAGCATGCACTTCTAGCCATCCATATCAATGTCTAGCTTAGGTGACTGTACATGGGATGGATACCCAGGTAGAATGGTCTCCAGATGGCCCCTCCTTCAGTTACTGTCCCATGTTTTGTTTCCATATTTTCTCCCTTGAGTATTTTTTTACTTGTTGTAAGTAGAACTGAGGCATCCCCACTTGGTCTTCCTTCTTCATGAGCTTCATGTGGTCTGTGAGTTGAGTCTTTGCTATTCCAAGCTTTTGGGCTAACATCCACTTATCAGTGAGTAAATACCATGTGTGTTCTTTTGTGATTGGGTTAACTCACTCAGGATGATAATTTCTAGTTTCATCCATTTACCTAAAATTTTCTTGAATTCATTATTTTTAATAGCTGAGTAATACTCCGTTGTGTAAATGTACCACATTTTTTGTATCCATTCCTCTGTTGAGGGACATCTTGGTTCTTTCCAGCTTCTGGCTATTACAAATAAGGCTGCTATGAACATAGTGGAACATATGTCCTTGTTATATGTTGGAGTATCTTCTGGGTATACGCCCAGGAGTGGTATATCTGGTTCCCCAGGTAATGCTATGTCCAGTTTTATGAGGAACCGCCAGATTGATTTCCAGAGTGGTTGTACCAGCTTGCAATCCTACCAACAATGGAGGAGTGTCCCTTTTTCTCCGCATCCTCGCTAGCATCTACTATCACCTGAGTTTTTGATCTTAGTCATTCTGACTGGTCTCAGGTGGTATCTCAGGGTTGTTTTGAGTTACATTTCCCTGATGACTATGGATGTTGGGCATTTCTTAAGGTGCTTCTCAGCCATTTGAGTTTCCTCTGTTGAGAATTCTTTATTTAGCTTTGTACCCCATTTTTAATAGGGTTATTTGGTTGTCTGAAGTATAATTTCTTGAGTTCTTTGTATATCTTGGATATTAGCCCTTTATCGGATGTAGGATTGGTTAAGATCTTTTCTCAAACTGTTGGTTGCCATTTTGTCTTATTGACAATGTCCTTTGCCTTACAGAAGATTTGCAGTTTTATGAGGTCCCATTTGTCAATCCTGGATCTTAGAGCATACACCATTGGTGCTCTGTTCAGGAACTTTTCCCCTGTGCCTAGGTATTAGAGGGTCTTCCCCATCTTCTCTTCTATTAGTTTCAGTGTATCTGGTTTTAAGTGAAGGTCTTTTATCCACTTGGATTTGAGCTTTGTACAAGGAGATAAGAATGGATTGATTTGCATCCTTCTACATGTTGACTTCCAGTTGAACCAGCACCATTTGCTGAAAATACTGTCTTTTTTCCACTGGATGGTTTTAGCTCCTTTGTCAAAGGTCAAATGATCATAGGTGTGTGGGCTCATTTCTGGATCTTCAATTCTATTCCATTGATCTTCCTGCCTGTATCTGTACCAATACCATGCAGTTTTTATTACTATTGCCTTATAGTATAGTTTGAGGTCAGGGATGGTGTTTCCCCAAGAAGTTCTTTTATTGTTGAGAATAGTTCTCGCTATCCTGGTTTTTTTGTTTGTTTGTTTGTTTGTTTGTTTTTGTTATTCCAAATAAATTTGCAAATTGCTCTTTCTATCTCTATGAAGAATTGATTTGGAATTTTGATGGGGATTGCATTGAATCTATAGATTGTTTTTGGCAAGATGACCATTTTTACTAAATTAGTCCTGCCAATCCAGGAGCATGAGAGATCTTTCCATCTTCTGAGATCTTCTATTTTTTTCTTCAGAGACTTGAAGTTCTTGTCATACAGATCTTTCACTTGCTTGGTTAGATTCACTCCAAGACATACAGATCTTTCACTTGCTTGGTTAGATTCACTCCAAGATATTTTATATTGTTTGTAACTATTGTAAAGGGTGTCATTTCCCTAATTTCTTTCTCAGCCTGTTTATCTTTTGAGTATAGAAGGCTACTGATTTGTTTGAGTTGATTTTATATCCAGACACATTACTGAAGTTGTTTGTCAAGTTTAGGAGTTCTATGGTGAAAATTTTAGGGTCACTTAATTATACTATCATATCATCTGCAAATAGTGAAATTTTGACTTCTTCCTTTTCTATTTGTATCTCTTTGACTTCCTTTTGTTGTCTAATTGCTCTAGCTAGGACTTCCAGTACTATATTGAATAGATAGGGTAAGAGTGGGAAGCCTTGTCTAGCCCCTGATCTAGGTGGGATTGCTTCCAGTTTCTCTCCATTTAGTTTGATGTTGGCTACTGGCTTGCTCTATATTGCTTTTACTATGTTTAGTTGTGGACCTTGAATTCCTGATCTTTCCAAGACTTTTAACATGAAGGGATATTGAATTTTGTCAAATGCTTTCTCAGCATCTAGTGAGATGATCATGCGGTTTTTTTTTTTCTTTGAGTTTATGTAGTGGATTACATTGATGGATTTCCAAACACTGAACCATCGTTGCATTCCTGGGATAAAGCCTACTTGATCATGATGGATGATTGATTTGATGCGTTCTTGGATTTGGTTCCAAACATCTTTGTTAAAGTTGCTTCACAAACACTGTTTTAATGTCTAAAAAGTAAGACTTCTTTCATTTTACTTTTTAAAACATAATTAAATGAACAACATACTTCATGACTGTGAATTAAAAATAGATTTTTCACACAGCAGGAGTTATGTTGTAAAATCCATTTATTCTTCTTCATAGATGACAAATAAGGACAAGATTACCTGATAATAAATGGATTTGGTGATGGTTGTGAATCTATGGGAAATTACACTATTACAAAGTGTGGCCTTCTTGGAAGAAGTATGTCACCATAATGTGATCTTTGGGACCCTCGTAAAGCAGTCCTTTCTTGTTTACCTTTAGAACAAGATGTAGACCTCTCAGCTCCTTCAGTGCCATGCCTGCTTGGATGCTGTCATGCTTCCTGCCATGATGATAATGGACTGAATTTTAGAACTTGTAAGCCAGCCTCAGTTAAATGTTGTCCTTTATAAGAGTTGCCTTGGTCATGGTCTCTCTTCACGGTGATGGAAATCCTAAACTAAGACAGATTCTAAACTGTCCTACAAGTCTGCAATCTCAGCAATTTAAGGGGCTGAAGCAAGAGAATCTTAAAAGTCCTGACTCAACTACTACTTGTACAGAGTTTCTGGTCTCTCAAAAGTCAGGTTACAAAAGTCTGAGTTACATAGTGAGACCCTCAAAGGTGAAAATGGGGTGATGGACATAGAGTGTTTATCTAGCTTGTAGAAGGCCTTGGAGTCAATCTCCTTGATTTAAGCCTAACTAGCTGGAATTGATGTAACAATAAAAACTTCTCTTTAGTTTTTGCACTGTTGTAATTTACTCAAATTTATTATAAGGACATTTCCCAATAGCAACAAAGAAATTACCTTAATTAGTTAAATCTGGTAAATTTACTGTATAAATAATTGTGCCTTATGTTATTAAGGGCTTAATAGATAGCCTAGTAGCAATGAGAAAACATAATTTAGCCATGTGTTGTTTCTGTACTTTTTTCTAAGACACAATGTTACTTATCTGTTTGAAGAATGAGAGACATAGATGGTTCCTTTTATCTGCATCCATAAATACTTCATGTTTGATTGTCTTCCACACGTTCCTTAATGAGAGCTTATTGTTACTAAATCTAACCTGATAAGATTTTCCCCAAGGCTTATTTGTACTTACTGTAAGAATTCTCTCAAATTCTACTATATTTTCTATATTCATCTCCAAAAAATTAAACAAGAAACTCCAAGGAAAATTTTTATTTGAAAAGTCAACATTTACAAATATTTAATCTTTAAAACAAAAACTAAAGACCTGGGAACTTTTAGTGGTAGTCCATTAGCAGCTTAAAATATTATGTAAATTGTAAAGACATGCAGCCTGGTATATACTTGTAGTTATAACTCTTGGGATGTTGATAGGCAGAAAGACTATGTATTCAAGGCCATCTCTGGTTACCTATTAAACCTTATCTCAAAAGGGGCAGGGGCCAATGTAAAACATAGGAAAGAGAGGTTAAAACTGGACTGTTTCTCCTGGTCAAAAAGAGTTCAGAATTCTACATTACAAACTGAGGCTAGTAACTTAAGTATTTTATGACTTCAAATGAGAATCTTAAATAATGTCTTTTAATTTTCTTGTTCAACAGCAGGAATAACTATCACCAGTGACCACTGGATTTACTAATTAAATGACTAACTTACGCTGCTTAAATAATTAGATTTTAACTTTTTTTGTGAGATGACTCACAAGTACACATACACACACACACACACACACACTCACACAAACACACACACAAACACACACACCACCAGCAGCAGCAGCAGCAACAACAACAACAACAAAAACAAAAACAGACATACTTTATCCTTTACTCTACTGTAGGTCTTCACAAAAGCCATACTAACTGAATAAGATATTTATCAAGATTTCAAGTATTTCTATAGGAAATAATTATATACCTTCAGTATTAATATTAAGTTATGAAGTAGGAGACAGCAAACTATTCTGAAAGATAACTTTCTCTTTATTTGTTAAGTAGTCCTATCTATTCTTGCTATTATACCAAAATACCAAGGGCTTGGTAATTTATAAATAAGACAAGTTTATTGCTCACATTTGAGTATCTGGGAAGTTAAAGGCTAGGTATATCATTAATAAATTTAGTGTTTGGTGACAAGTTACACTTTCTTGTTGTGTTTTCATTGTGAAAGTTATAAAGGTAAGAAAGACTAGGGTGCTTCCATCTGTGACTTCTGTCATCAATGGCATAAAAATAACTCTACCCATGAGGTGAAGGCAGGAAGATCAGAAGTTCAAATGCAGTTTTGGTGTTATGGTTTTTATATGCTCAGTCTAAGGAATGGCACTATTAGAAGGTTGGAGTAGGTGTGGCCCTGTTGGAGTAGTTGTGCCACTGTGGGTATGGGCTTTAAGACCCTCATCCTTGCTGCCTAGAAGTCAGTATTCTGCTAGCAGCTTTCAGATGAAGATGTAGAACTCCCAGCTCCTCCTGCACCATGGCTGCCTGGATACTGCCATGTTCCTGCATTGATGATAATGGACTGAACCTCTGAACCTGTAAGCCACCCCCAATTAAATATTGTCCTTATAAGAGTTGCCTAGGTCATGGTGTATCTTCACAAAAATAAAATCCTAGTTAAGACACATGGCAACACACTGAATTTGAGGGGAACTGAAGCACAGAAAAGCCTATCACAAATTAAATAAATAAACAAAGAAATAAAATATTAACATTTTATCATTAAAAAGAGCTCAATTCCTTTACATTCCACAAGGAAAGAGAAACCTTTCGTGAACCTATTTGTAAAAACTAAAATCTATTTAGTGAAAAATCAAATTAGAATCTCATTAGCCAGCTCTTAGTTAGCAAGTAATTAACCCCTAGGCATTATTAATGGATACATGAATTTAGTTCTCCCTCCCATGCAATATGTTATTACAGTCTGGCAACAATAACATAATTTGAACTCAGAGATATACTTTTCAGCTGATTGAACAGAGAATGCTTAATATTAGTTATTCGTGTACATATAATTATGTATATATGCTATACTGCCAGGCCCTAAATGGAACATACAAGAGCAACACAGAATTAGACATAGAACCAAAAGTACTATATTTTTCTTGTGATTAAAAACATGAAAATTTGACTCTGTAACAGACAATCTGATGAAATCGTAACTGTCAGCTGATCTCTTGAAGAGAAGGTCTTTGTATTTACTAGAATCAATACAAAAAGCATTCGGAATAAATTCATTAATATGTACTCCATTGATTTCCTATGAGTACTCAAATTTACAGCATTTGAAAATCTGGGAATATAAATTCCATTAACCTTCTAAAAGTAATTCAACCTTAAGACTCCCTAGCATTTTCCCTAAGTGTGTATTTTTCTCTACTGGGGAGATTATGGATGCAGTGAGGGAGGAAGCTGGCAACTCTATCTTTTAATCCATTACTCACTCAGGATAGGGGATAAAAGCCTCAGATAAAAGATATAAAGCTTCTTTTAGACCAAAGAGCCCTATTTCACTTTATTAGATCAGTACTGCTAGGGAAAGCATTTTCTCAGAATTGTTGAGAGAATGTCCCTACTGGAGTCAACGGAAAGTCAGGACCACCAGGATCTCTGCAGTGGCATCTGCAGACATGAGCACAAATGAAAGGAACTTGAGGCATACATCTAGAAACATATCTGAGCTGTGTAATTTTTTTAGTAGATTTAGATAGAATCCTGAACATTCCATGGTACTTTGGAAACATTTTCATCATTAGCCTGCCTTGGCTACAGCAAATGTAGAAATGACTTGTACTGCACTCATTTAATTTCATTTATTATAATTAAAATGTAGGAAAGGGACAATGACCCATAATTCGTTCGAAAATTCTGTTTCTTAACCAAAACAAGGTCTACCAATGCAATTTTATTGGGTTTATGCCAAAAGTGTACAACAGTATCCACAATGGTTTTATTTTTATCATGAAAGCTTCCAAAAAATATTTAAATAAAGCTTATCTTTAGCAGAATTCACCAAACCGTTATAAAAAGCACACAATATTCCAAGTTACCAAGGTTAAAAAAAAATTTAAAAATATGGTAACATTGTCTATCAAACACAAAGTATAAACACACTAATATTACAAAACGCAATCCCTTCGTGATCAGATTGAACCTGGTAAGCTTAAAACAGGAAGATACGATTAAGATAAATTCAGTCTAAAAATCCTAAAATTTTCTAGAGAAAAGATCATTTTTCCGAGTTAATATTATCCAGAATCATTATAGTAGTAGTTTCTTAAAAATATGTAGACCTAACTTAAGAGCTACCAATAACTATAATTACTTCTTTAAAAAATGCAGAGCTAACCTAACTTCATACAACAAATTTACCAACTCTTACAGTAATTAGTCTTTGGCTCTTATTTACCTGTCTTGATTTCAATTAATTATCCATGTGTCCAGGGCTATATTAATAGAAACAATCCTACTTTTAATATCTACTTCCAAAGAAAGATTTAGGGTATAAATAACTAAATAAACACACACACACACACACACACACACACAACAACAACAACTACATGAACAAACACACACACATAATTGAAGTATAGATCAATGAAACATTGATAAATTGATAGAATAAAAGAATAATTCATCCAAACTCTTACATTTTATAAATGGAAAGGATGTAAGTTGTTCTCTTGAGCCCATAGTCACTGTGAATAAGAACAGATTTTTAAGTTCACTCTTTCTTGCTCATTAAAGGAAATTTATATGGTTCGTTAATATACTTGCTTTTCCACTATTTTTGGAGAAAATGATACTTTTAGATTCACACAATTTTCTTGGAACTAGGACAAAAGCATTCTGTCACTGGCTTAGGGATGTTGTGCTCATACATAGGAACAAATCAAAACATGGTGTTAAAATAAAGTGGTATTTACTTGTGAGTGAGCAGAAGAAATAAAGAACCCACACTAGCTTCAAATTCATGAGTTCATTTGTCAGTGTATGTTTAAAAATTCATTTATTTTTAGATCAAAACTTATTGCATTTAGTGTAATGTCTGCATTGTCTGACTTGAGATGGCACACTTTTCCACAACTGATACTTTCTTAGAGGCTCTCCCTGTGCTACTCTAATTCTACTTTGATTTTTACAAAGTAAAATGTTAGAAAGATTGTCACAAGGACTTTTAAAGTACTTACATGACGGGCTCATCATTTTTAAATTACCACTTTTATCTCAGTAAAATGGAAACCTCTCCCAACTTTTATAGAATTGTCTGCATGGAACACTGCCATATTCTGCCTCCTCTCTCAGCATGTTCATACATTGTGTTTAAAGGGGGAAAATGTTTAAAATGTAAACAAATAAAATGATTAATAAAGAAAAAAGCAGTAAAGGGTTCACAGAGAGTCTCTTACTTTTTTTAAAGACTTTTGTAATTAGCTGAAAGATGACTCCCTAAAAGTAGATTTCTGAAAAGCTTGCAGTCCTCCAGCAGTGCCAACCCCCAAACTTGGCAGATGTCTAATTATTATTGCAGTTTTTCAAATAGACTTTTTATGACTCACCAAGACTATGAAATCAGTTCCATTAAAAGACCTCCTGTATTATGATGTCAGAATATCCTGATTTATATGCTATCTTCTGAGAGTCGTGTGCCTAATCAGCCTTTGCCACAAACATAGCAATACATCTTGTTCTCATAACTTGTTCCGGCTCCCCACTCCATCCCTTCTTCCACCCACTCATCAGAACCGCAGAGGCAGTAAATATCAATTGTTCCCTGTAAGAGGTAGATAGAATAATCATATTTCCAGGAACTATTAACACAGCTTATCCCATCAAAGTCCTTTTGTAATAAGCAAATACTTAGCTTCTTTTATACTATAAGGAACATACAATGTGTGATACAGTCCTTATCCAAAGATATTGATTAAAACGCTATTAAATTACTACACTGTAATTCCAAGGTCAGCAAACATACTTCTTTTATTTTGCCCTTAGAATTATTCTCTGAAAAGATCACATACTTTTAGGGAAAAAAATGTGTGTGAAACTTAAATCTGCTTAAAATGTACAAACTGTTAGAGTTGATACTGGGATGTAAGGATAAATTTGAGTTTCCTTTCATGAACTTTGTAATAAAACGAGAAAAGCAAAGTGTTTAAAGTGATCTACTATCAGAGTCTGAAAACATTGAATCCATGGTAACACCTAGAATTAGATAGAAAGAATATACCCATGAAGACAACATAATAGAATTAGATAGAAAGAAGGAGAAATTATACCTATAGTACCAAAATGTTCAAAGATTTAGGATTATATTTTTCAGTGCTAGAAACTGAACCTGGAGTCTTGTACCTGCTAGATTGGTGCTCTGCCACTTGTCCACATGCTCAACTGTTAGATATTGAATATAGTTCTTCAACAATTTATTTCCTGCATCTAATGTGTCCTTTGAGGACAGAATGAAGTAAATCTAATACCAGGGTGGCTCAATCACATTCTCATTATATTAAAGACAGTCACAAGCTTATATGGCTTCTTCCAGGAACCTTGCAGACTGTTTTTTTCCAAATTGTAGGTGATATTTTTCAAAGATGTCATGTGGGGCACACATTATATATAGATTCTCTTCATCTTAGAAAGTATTATTAGTTTATTTATCTAAAAGACAAGGCTGAAAGAATAATTACACTAGATAATCTACTTCTTCTTCTTTCTGTGTGAGACAAAAATACATAACAGTCTAACTATTTGAATGTTCTTCTCCCAGAGACCCAGATACATAGGATAGACAGCCCATGACTTCTGAAAAGTCCCAGATCAACATTTGTGAAACATGGGCCTGAAAAGGATTGAGATAACATATGTCCAACGGCTATAGTCTAAACCACTCTGCATATTGTGAATCATGATAATACTAATTTCACACATGCTGAAACATCATTTTACTAACTGGTAGTGTGTATTTAATAAGGCACACATATATTTGCTAGGGCAAAGAATTATTTACTAATTGTTTATTATAAATACATTAATGCTGGATGTTTTTATTATTTGTTTAGGAGGCTGAAGAATTGATTCAGTGGTTAAGAGAATTTACTGCTTTTCCAAAGGACCCAAGTTCAGTTCCCAGTTTTGTTTCCATATGGAATTTTACAGCAATATGTAACTCCAATTCCAGCATATCTGAAACTCTCTTTCTGGTTTCCACAGGTACAAAACACCCAAAAAATAAAAATACATACATGCAAGGAAAATACTCACACATCCAATAAATCAATAGATAGACAGGCAGGCAGGCAGGCAGGCAGGCAGGCAGGCAGACAGACAGATGTTGCAACCAGCTCTGCTCTACCTGGCTTGAGACAAAAGACTTAACAAAAAACTTTGCGGGCTTGCTCCGGTCTTCGGGTCAGGGTCTAGGGGGAGAGAGATAAGGGATAAGGGGAAGAGATGCTAGGAATGGAGACAAGACAGAAGTTCTGATCCAGTCTCAAGTCTAGTCTTGAGTCTTTTATTGAAGGGAAATCTGGGGTATTTATACACTTTTGCCACGCCCCTTGTAGGCATGTGGATATGACGTAAGCCTTGGAGGCGTGGCTAGCACGTGCGCCTTACAGTCATGGATAGCTGCTTTCTATCCGTTTTCTGTTAAAAGTCGGCTCCCAACAGACAGACAGACAGACAGACAGACAGACAGACAGACAGATAGATAAATAAATAAATAATAGATGATAGATAGATGATTGATAGATAGATAGATAGATAGATAGATAGATAGATAATAGATGATAGATAGATATTCTTAAAGGTTATTATTTGTTTGAAAACCTAGCACACAGAATAATCATAAACTCAATTGGAATATTGGGTGCAAATTGAAGAAGAATTTGCTCTCAATAAAGAAGATAGTTGAAAAGAAAATCATATCAGGTAAGTCAAGTCCATATGAAGACATTGGATCAGAGCAATGAGCTAAGAGATGAAACAATAGCATATAGATTCCCAAGGAACAATTCACAATGGAATATCAGCATCAAGAAGCCATACTTAGAAGCTACTGAGCGCCACTCACTGCATAACTGTAAGGAGAGATGATATCACCTGGCTGAGAGAGCAGAAACCATATAAATCTCAAGGAACAATACAGGAGCCAAATAAGCTAAGAAGGTAAGCATTTAATTCAAGAAAGCCAAAAGCTAATAAGAAAAGAATAACTAACTAACTAGAGGTAGTCAACAGGTAAGAAACAGGTTATTCCTAAAAGAGGAAGAATTCACAAAAGATGGACACTAGGAAAACAAGTGAACAGATCTGTCTTATAGTGAAATAGCAATCAGCACTAATGTATTATTGGGTAGAAACCACTGTGGTGGTTTGAATGGGAATGGCCCCCATAGACTCATATGTTTGAATGCTTGGTCCTTAAGGAGTGGCACTATTAGGAGGTATGGCCTCATATGTATGGCCTTGTTGGAGGATGTATGTCACTGCTGGGGAGGGTTTTGAGGTTTCACATGCTCAAGATACCTCTACTGTGGCTTTCACTTCTGCTGCCAAATTAAAAGAGAGAGAGAGAGAGAAAAGGAAAGAAAAGAAACAGAAAAAGCAAGGATGATATATTGAATGGGCTTAGGGATAGCAAAGGAAAGAGTAAAGATGTAATGTCTTAAAATTCAAATTAAATTTTTCAAAAAGAAAAAAAGATATGTCTGTTACACAAATGCTTTAAATTTTTATATTTCAAAAGCAGAATTTGATAAATGAACCTTACCGATATTGAAAAATAATAAAAACAAAAAGATGTAAAACTCTCAGCATTTTCTCCAGCACCATGTCTCCTGCATAACACCATGCTTTGAACCATGATAATAGACTAAACCTCTGAAATTGTAAGTCAGACCAATTAAATGTTTTTCTTTATAAGAGTTTTCATGGTGTCTCTTCACAGCAATAGAAACCCTAACTAAGTTAATCACTTTCTCATTAAAATAAATCATACATTCATGGGCTCAAGTTTCACAGGGTCATGGGCTGAAGGTTCTGGTATGGTGTATAAATTTGGGAAAAAAGCTGACGACTTGGAAAAAAATAACAAGTATTCTTGGAGATTTTATATGGTAGCCCTCCAGGAATTAAGGAATAAGTGATTATTTAAAAATGAGTTACTGCATGCTAGCATCCCCCCCCTTGAAACCACAACAAAAAGTAACTTATTGTTGTTCAACTTTTACCTTAAATTAGTTGCATAATTCAGTTATCACAACAAAGTAAATGAAGAGTTACTATTTGCCACAAATACTCCTAAGAATTCCCCTATATCAACCTGACAGTTTTCCATCCTATTTTTTATCCTATTTTTTTTCCTAATTCTGTCTTATAGATTTCTTTTAGCAATTAGAATGTTCTGGTCACAAAATTGAAGAAAGAAAGAAAAAAAGAAGAATGCTTTTGTTGGTGTGGCCAGCACAAAACCAACGGATATCACTTTTACTTCTTGTTGACCAGTGTGACTGGCATTCTCATCCCAATTCACTTAGCATACTCTCAGATCTGACCCATGCTCTGGGGTTGTTTTGAATAGATACATTGTAAAATTTTAATATTTAAAGACATTTTTCAGCTGCTTAAGAGACACACCACTAGAAAAATGTAGAGAATAACATTTTTTCATAAATTCCTTGCATGTACCATGGCCCTGTTTCCCTTATGTCCCTCACAGTTTTGTTCGCTGGCTTGTGAGGTTAGCTCCCAATCTTGGAAATACGTAAATTTGTGATCCCCAAATGCTATGACTTTTAAGAGAACTATATGAGAATGTAAGGTTATCCGGGCAAGGAGTGAGAAAACAGAGGGCTTAATTCCAAGTGCACACAATCTGGATACATTGTATACTTGTATGAAGTGGTTAAAATAAACAGCAAAGGTAATTTCACAATGGTATTGACTCTGTTAACATTAAATGGACTTTGGCATCAAATGCCTATGTTCAGCTGTGTTCTGCCAACTATCAGGTATTAGAAAAGTTACTGTCCTCTTTTGAATCTACTACGATAATAACATTTGTATATCATAGAAAATCCCCTATCAGTGCTCACGACATTGTACGCTCTTATATCTCTCACATCTTTTGCCTGGAAGTGTGGAGTAGATAAATCCCTGTTAAAGGCTGGCTCCTCTTCATTGCGCTCCTTTGGGGGAGAACACATTTTTACTTTAGGCATGTTTTAGGGCCAGACAAAGTACCATGTTGTAATTAGAGTCTGTCTCACCAGCTTAATAAACTGGGGCTCTTTGCAGAAGAGTGATTATCAAGAAAACCAAGAAGAAAAATTATCGACACTAGACAGAGAAAAAAAATGAAATTGTTTTATTCTCGTGCCATTTTTAAAATTAGATATCCTGCCTATCTGTTCCTGGGACTACTATACTTGGCCCAAGACTATTTCCATGGCTGGGCTAAATAGTAAGCAGATCTGTCTAGAAAGGCTGGCAAACCTGGTAATGACTTACAGAAGGGGACTGAGGTGCCTGCTTGTCTGAATAACTTTAAGGACTTGGCAGATGGGTCTCAAGGACATGTTAATTGTCATCCTCAGAAACTGAGACGATAGCTAATGACCTCTGAAGTATGCTTTCGTTCTTGAGTCTATGAGAGCACAGTCTTAGTTTACCTTAGTATGATATATTTTACATATGATGTGAATATGATTCTTTCTAATTGCACAGAGCATTCCTGCCAAGGATGGCTGTGGATGGGGGCTCCTTACTGTCTTCTGTACAAGGCCAAGGCCCTGCCTGCTGTTTAAATTAGCCTTTCATGCAACCACTAACTCACGTCTAGTGCTGATTCAAGCCAGAAACAGTAATTTTATTTATATGATGTCTTGCATAGAGGGCAGGCTAGTAAAAGAAAAACAAATCTGGAATGGACAATGGATTAAATCAAAGCTGCTTTGTACTAGGGCTATATCCAGTGCTGTATGGGAGAGACTCTCCACAGAGGCTTAGAGTGACTCCGACAATATTAATTATCCAGCGGACGGCTTATCCGTTTTCAGAGACGTCAGAACAATGCTTGGGAAACTTAAGTCTCAGAGTAATATCGTCCAGCTGAAGGATGCAGAGCACAACGGCTTTAGCTGACATGTAGCTGGATTTCTCGAAAAGCATTTTCAAGGCAATATTTCATCAGATAGAATCAGTTCAGACAGTTCAAAAGTTCAGAATGAACATACTTCATAGCTCCTTTCGAGACGCTGAAGGGAAAGCTGAGTGAGAGAAATACTTACATCCGACTCCACTGGGATGGTGAAGCACACACAGTGGATTAAATACATTTAGCTCGTCTCCTTTAAGATTCCTTCCCTTGCCTTATACCTCTAAATGATGTCACTGACAGATAGCTGCATTTTATATCAGAGGTAAAGGAGAGATGGTGGGGTTAGCAAAAACATGTTGCCACTTATCAAAAGGAAACCAAAAACCCGCTTTCATGAACAAAGCCATAAGTAATCTTGCCTGATGGGAAGGAGTCAGTTGAAAGTGGTATGTTAAAGGACTCTAGGTTTTTGATGGATGTTAATAACAGCATGAGAGAAAGCTCTTCCTAGTCAAAATTTTTTTTGCTTTATTCTGTCCAAGGATCTAATCTTTCACGGTGAGACGTTTTGCTGGAGCAGAGGTAGTTTCTCCCAGGGAGAAGTACTGTGACAGGCTTGTCTTTGTTCATTTGGGGGAATGCTGTTGGAATAGACTGTGTGAATACATCTCGAGACTTTGGCATTTCGATATGATGGTAGTATTGCAGTGCCGTCTCGGGTCTCATTTCTCCGGGAGTCACTGTGTTTAGAAAAGTAGCATCTAAGTGGATAGATTTTGCTTTTAAATAGCTCAATGAATGCCTTTTTCTGGTTGGATTGATTGTGAAAAACTTTTAAATCCTTGGTTCTTTATGTGCTTTCAGAGTAGCATGGTGAGCCTGGGCAGTCAGATGACAATGTAAATGAAATTTCTCCTGCATTTCCTGCAGATGGCCTCCTGCTCTTCCTAACCCTATTAGCTAATCACCAGGGATACTATTCTGTGAGTCAGATTTGATTAAAACTGTCGGGAAGTCATTCCCAACAAGCACTAAAAATTCATTCCCATCTTAAAATGCATCCTTGAGCTTCAAGCAAACAACAGACACACTATTCTGGCATTTTAGGGATGTTAAAGACATGTGTTAGGAAATACGGTTTTATCTAAAAGCCAGTAGGAAGGCGGAGGAATAGAGAGGTTTATGAGCTAAAGGAAGGTTTAAATGTAATTTAATGTGAAAACAAAAATCTATATTTTGTCATTAGATGAGAAGAGACTGGGCCTATAAAGAGATTTGAAGCATTCCTCTGTCTATTTCAAAGAAATGTAACCCTATATACAGAACAAATTTCAGAAATATTTCAACTTATCACTGTAGTTTATAGTTAATTATGGAAATTTAAGAACATTAGAAGTTATTGTAGCATCGGGAGGTTTTATTTTTCTTTTTAGGATTATGAAAGTTTCTGCCAAAGTGGATTCAAATATGTGCGTATTGTTCAAAGCCTCTTAGAGGTTTTTTTAAAATATAAATCTATCACACATATATCCAAATAAGAAAGAAAAGAAACCTACTTTGAAAGTAAATGGGGAGCCAGGAAGATTGTTTAAATGATAAAAGCGCTTGTTGTGCACGTTTTGCAAACTGTGTTTTGTCCCTGAGATTTTACATAAAAGAAGTCAGCTGCAGCAGCAGTGGTTTTTGCGTCTGCAATCCCAGCACGACTGTGGTGAGATGGGAGCCCAGGCCAGCCAGAGACTTGCCTATGGAGTACAGTTCCAGAAATACTGAGTACAGAGAGACATGTACCTCAAAAGGTCGAAGATGTGAACCAACTCCTAAGAAATCTGTACCCTAACTTTACATGAACAATAGGTCATACATATGCCTTCAAACGCACACACGTGCACATATGTGCAAATATACATACACACAACAAGAAACGTAATAAATAATTCTTTCTAAAGATTAAATATAAAGTGCCAATGACAATATGACTGCCCTAATTTTCATAGTTTGAATAACATGACCACTTGAAAGTTGACGTTCTTCATGGTATAGATTTTAAAGTGCACGTAGGAAGTAACGAGAAAGTAGTCTGTCCATATCATAACATTTCTGAAAACAATCACATTGATTTGAATATAAAACTCCCTATACTGACACACCAGATCAAAGTTCACTCTAGTGCTCGTATATTACAATTGTATGTTAATAGAATCATGCATGTACACCCACCCACTGTGATTTAAGGTGTATAGAGGCATGGCAACTATAAATAAGACCATTCACTGACCAGTACTGATGATCAGTAAACATCTCTAGAATTCCTTCTAATATGTTAAGATTAGAAACACTCATTACAGAAGAGAGCTAAACTGTTTCATTCCAGCCTATAGAGGCAGACAGAAGAGAGCAAACATCTTTTCAGCAATTATGAGAGACGCTGTAATTTTCCTTTCCAATGCTCCCCTGACCTCATCTAACCTCTTAACCTGCCCCCTACATTATTCAATACACACAGCCCCATTTATCCTATATACCCAGACAAGAGTTGATGTAAGTTGTTCAGGTTAAATACCTACAACCGTGCCTATTTTCAATAAGAATCAGGACTTAGTAATAACATTGTGTACAGAAAAACTACTGTTCCTCCTTTTATACAGAAAGCACATTGAAGGATTTATAGATATTTTTTAGAATATTATAGGGGTTAAATCAAAGCAAATATTTGTTAAGCACTGTATATTATCTTTGAACATTGATAGTGATGGAGAAAAAAGAAACACTTGTGTACTGCTCCCACGGCATGGCATCTTCCTTCTAGTTTATGAATAGCTTGGGAATATTGCCTACAGCAGAAGAAATAAATTGATGGTTTTATCTAATGTAGACATTAATAATTTATATTTGTTGAATACTTAAAATTCCTTTAAGCTATTTCATATATAATGCCCACATGAATATTACATGTTATCAATAAATAAGTGTTCGTCAAATGTCTGGATAGTACAGAAATGTTACAATAGAAGACACATGAAAATAGATAAAATGATCTATACCCTCAATGAGTTCTTTGTCTTTTCTTTAATCAACAATATCTACATTGGAGAAATTAAATGATAATTCTGTATTAATAATGATGCCGACTGGGTTGGTACTATCAGGTTCCAAACTCAGTCCAAGAGCACATGAACTATCATGCCGCTCTTCCACATATACTTCTTCCTTGGCATGTTGATTTTTTATATCAGAGAGTTCATACCTGATTAACCCCCTGATTTCTGTCACAAGTACCATAGCACCTTCTAGAACATTGAAAGTTAGCCAGTATGAAATAGTTACAGCACAGTTTCAGCTCTAATTCTCCATGTTTTATAAACACAGCATGTGGTATCTTCAGGACTAGGTTCTTAGAATCTATTTCTGGTGGACAGTCAAGCAGAAAGATGAAAACCTGAATTGTCTGGTTAACCTCTTGTGGTCCTTTAACCAACAACTCCTATGGCACTATCTCATACTTGGGAATCAGAGATTTTCTTAGTATCCTACTGCTTTGGAAATAGCATTATCTAGCTATGAAAGACATCTCCTGACATTTATGAATGGAGGAGGGTCTTGGTGGTTTCGCTGAATTACTAGCTACTAATATATTCTGGGAGAGATAGCCACTGTCTTTGGTTGTGTTTATACTGATGACCCCATAAGCTTCAGAGAATAGTTCCAAACCTATAGTCACACAGGTGGACTTGGTCTGTGTGTCACAAACAAACAAAAAAAGACAATAATGTGGGAAAGAGGTTAATGAAGAGGGAAGTGAAAGAAGAAGGAGGGGTTGAATAAAGGCTGAAATAATTTTTAATAAACTATACATGTATTAAAGTATCAAAAAATTTAATTAATGAAACTTATAGGTATGACCATACAAAAAATATTCTTGCTGAGAGTTAACGGAAATGTTTTCCTTCTCCAACGCCATACAGCCTTACTTCCCAAACATAAAGATGATTAATATTAAATATACATGAGATTTAAAATACAGAAATGGATACAGTGATATATTTGACCACATGTATACATTTTCAGTATTCAAGATTAATAATGATATTTAGATACTTATCCACATGTACAATTATATCTGAAAGAGACATTAGGTGATTTGATATATTTATATTAAGTAATAGTAGTTCCCTCAAAGTATCCTTTCTCTCAAATCACATCTTTCTTTTATGATTTTTTTAGTTAATTCATTTGTAGATTTTTTCAATTTTCCTTATCCATCAAATAAATAAATAATTTCATCTCTCTCTCTCTCCTTTCTGTCTCTCTGTCTCTCTGTCTCTCTGTCTGTCTCTGTCTCTGTCTCTGTCTCTCTCTCTCTCTCTCTCTCTCTTTCTCTCTTTCTCTCTCTCCCTCTCTCTCTCTTTCAGAATTGAAAGTGCCCCTGGATTTAGTCTTAAAGAGTACTCAGCTGATTTACTGGGACTCAGATCTAACACAAAGTATTTATCCCTGTTTCGAACTACATTTTTTTCCAACTGATGTCTACAGAGTTCGTCTCCCAGAAACACATTGTAAAACACTGATCAAATCCTATGCAGCAAATTGCCTTTTCTAACGGATGTCTGAGGCCTTATCTGAGCATGTGAGATAAGATAGTAGAATATGACACAATCTATCCAATTTGTCTGCAGATATCATCACCACGTGATCAATGACCACCACTAATGGAAACATGGTTTCAATTCTCCCTTTGACAGATGGTCTAGCCTGTACTACCGAGAGAAAGGCTTTCCTCTGCCAACCTGCTTACTTTAAATGTGCTGGTTCACAAGACCAATTTAACAACTGTATGACTCCATTGATGTTATTGTAAAGTACCACATCTACTTTCATACAGTTTGTGTTTTTCTATAAACCACGTGTATGTGTGTGTGTATAATACTTTCTACCAAAGCATGTGTACCTTTGCAAGAAAGTACTTTCAGCTCAGAAGTCAGTGTAGTGATTTCAGATCCAAAAGAAAAACATTCAGAATTCCAATATGCCTCTCTCCCCCTGACATAACTAAGACCTGTTATCCATCAACGATCACACAGATAATTTAGTGTAAGGCGGTTAATTGTTTCAATAGAGTATAATGGCCCTATCTTTAACTATGACATAATTCAATCAAAAGGATTTGGGGTCATCCATTAGGCTGTCAAAAATCACTTTCCTTTTCCTGCCGCTGAACCCACAACACTTAAGTACTCAACTTGACAGCCAAAGTAAGCTGCAAATCAGGTGCAGCCTTAGCAGCATTCCAAAATGCCCCGGCCCCCAGGACTGAGGATACCAATTCTAAAAATCCCCAGGTTGCTCTGGCTACCACTCAGGCCATTTATCTTGTATTTTATTTTTATACCTATATATCACATACATATCTGCTTGAGATATTTCTTTTTCTCACACTTCCCAACTGTCTAAACTGTAAATCTCCTTGTTTCATATCTTACGAGTCTCTTCTCTTTCTTACCTGAGACGAGATCGTAATTGAAAGTAGACTCTTCGAGATCAAAATTATGGACGTGCTCTACATTTGTTTACTTAGAGCCATGTGGCGATTGACTTGGAAATAATGTCTAATTTAAGGGGGCAGCACCTTGCTGTCCAAGCAAGTTGCTGTGTTCCAGTGGCCCTTTTATAACAGTGGGTGACTACAGTTACAGATTTGATAGAATGTGTCAAGAGTTGAAACAACTACATTCCCAGTGTAAACACAAAAAGATAGATCCCAGTGTAAATACAAAAAGATATATCACAACTCTTCAGAAAAATAAAAGTTTGACAGAATCAAATGTATTTAGTACAGTGAAGTCTTTAGATATGTACCTCTATACTTACACTTGTGATTGTAATTTGAGTCTAGCATATTCAACTTTCTCTCCCCACCTTATTTTTAGTAAGACATTTTGAAATAAAATTTTAAATGTATCTATCAAGGTAAGGCATTTAATAAGCTTGTTTTTGTGCCTATTTGATCTTTGGGTTATGGTTCAGTTAAGTCCTGGTATGTATGTATGTATGTATGTATCTATCTATCTATCTATCTATCTATCTATCTATCTATCCATGTTTTGACTCAGTTTTCATTATAATTTCACAAGTTGTCTTAGACACCTATCTGGTCAATCAGTCCTTCTTCAATTTACCTAGGATCATCTGATCATCTTGTTTTTAATTATATACAGTTCCATGATTATAAAGACACTAAGTAATAAACTATAACACTAAGCTCTCAACTCTGCCTACACACACACACACACACACACACACACACACACACACACACACAAACATGGTAAAGGTTTTGTTTGTTTGTTTGCTTGGATTTGGTTTTGTTTATTATTGTTTTGTCATAGGAAATGACCAAGACCCACACCAAACAAAAAGATACTGTATGTACAGAAAAGCTAGGAATCAATATATAAAATAGTTACTGGGCTTTGTGACAAGCTGCTCCCATATGTCAAATATCAGCTATCAGGGAAAGTATTTTCTTTTTCCTAAGAATTATTGTTTTTCTATGACATAATGCAGTTAAAAAGATGCCAGTGAGCTCTGGAAGAAAATTAGATAAATATTATACACTCTGAGTGTGTGTGTGTGTGTGTGTGTGTGTGACATTTGCACACATGTGTGAGCATGAGTGCAAGTACTTGCATGCCAAGGTGCACATGGAGAGGTCCAAGGACAAGCTTGGGTGAAGGTTCTTGCCTTTAACTCTGCTTAAGGCAGAATCTCATGTTCAGCACTGTATAAATCGTGCTGACTGGTCTTGAAAGCTTTCAAGGATTCACCCCTCTCAGGCTTCCATCTCAACATACACAAGTGAGGACTGCAGATATAGACTCTGACTTCTGGCTTTCTATGCATTCTAGGGCTCCAAAGTCAGGTCCTTACACTTGTGGAGAAAGTGCTTTACCCACTTGAGATACTTCCGCAGCTGCTAGATGACATTTATTTATTTATTTGATATTTTCTTTATTTAAATTTCAAATGTTATTCCCCTTTCCCAGTTCCCCCACCCCAGAAATCCCCTATTCCATCCCCTTTTCCCCTGCTTCTATGAGTGTATTCTACCACCTACCCACCCACTCCTACCTCCCTGCCTTCACATTACCCTACATTGAAGTAATGAGCCTTCAGAGGACCAAGGGCCTCTCCTCCCATTGATGCCCGACAAGACCATCCTCTGCTACATATGCGGCTAGAACCATGGGTCCCTCCACGTGTACTCCTTGGTTGCTTGTTTAGTCCCTGGGAGCTTTCGGGGGTCTAATTGGTTGATATTGTTGTTCTTCCTATGGGGTTGCAAATGTGTAGTATTTAGTTTTTGATCTACTGTTTACTACTGCATATAGGAATATGCATATATGAGCAGTTTTCGCTGACACAGTCGATTCATTCATAAAGGATTAATAGCAGAGTACCACTTAAGAGATTTAAGAATTCAATCTGGTGATATGAATAGAGCACTCTTCGAAACACTTGGCAAAGACATTAGGCAGCAGCAAGTCACAGTGAAGTATCCTTACACTGAGCTAACAATTCAAATGTAGTCAGGAGCCATTTCAGTGGAGTCCAGAATTGTGAAGAATGAATCTACTGTAACTTAATAGTTTAATACAAGCCATAAAGTATGTGGGGGAAATCCTATATAAATTAACTAAGGTTGGGCCTGAAGAAAGGGATTGGTAAGACTAGCTATAATTACTGAGCTAAACTACCAGTTTAAATTGTGCTAAATTGAAATTTTTACAGAATTCTCCCTGTATATTCAGTCTTGTGTATATTTATTTTGAACATATTTTTCTATCATTTTCAATTGAGATGTTTAAATATTTGGGTTTTTTGGTTGGTTGGTTGGTTGGTTGGTTGGTTGGTTGGTTGGTTGGTTGTTGGTTTTTGCTTTGTTTTTTTAAACAAGGGTAAACCATTAGTCAAATGTTACTGTAAGGACAACTACCGATTCTCCTTTGTTTGGGACTAGTTTCCTGAGTCAGAATATCACTTAGCACTAAAACCATAAATGACTCTGAAAACCTAGGATTTTTGATGAGCCTAGATTCTTAGATATCCTTTCTGAAGATAGGACTCTCTAACCAGACCTAATGACTTGGTGTAGTCCTCTTGGTAAAAGCATCTCCATTATGTATACTAACGCCATTCAAATTCTTTTAGTGTTTATTATAGCTGAGCAAGACTCAAATCCTCCTGGTTTCCTGGTTTCTTGACCTTATTTTGGACAAGGGACTGAATATTTACATTACTCTTCCTTCTTATATAGAATTACTTTCATCAACTCATAACCAAGAATATTATTAAAATTATAGCCACACACCAAAAAAGAGAATTTTAGAATGACAGTGATATACTTCACATAGTAGATACTTTGAGAATAGCTTTGATGACTACATAAAATATTCTCCATCAAAATACAATCAACACCTACCAGCCAGCACAGGGACAGGTCTGTGATACATCTTTATAATGGCTGAGGGGAAATCAGGAGCAGAAATCCTGGAGAACAGACGGGGGTTCATTATGTATTAAAAACTTAGCTTCTTTTAAAATAAGAACCAGACTGAGGACTTAGAATGGGTGATAAAAAGTCTGAAAAGGAAATGCTTCTGTAAGACAAAAGTGGTATGTTTCCAGGTGCTGAGAAGAACCCACAGATGAATAATCCCTAGGAAAGTTAAAGACGAAAGTGTTTCAAGTTGTAGCCCTCTCCTCATGAAACAAGCCAGCCTACAGCTTGCGGATCATCTAATCAGCAATGCTTGCTAAAATAGACTTAGCCTCTACTCTTTCTCTTTTCTCTTGAGAGGACATTTCCCTTGCCTTGGTATTTGCTGTCTCTTGACATATTTGTTTTTAGATGTCTGTTTTTGTGATGCTATGGTTCAGTATCAAATCAAGGTTTGTGTTTGTCCAGTCATTTTATTTTGAAACATAACCTTTAAGACCAGCATGTCAGAACATTTTTGTTTTGAACTTTCTTCAAGACTTGCAAACTATTTCGGAGATTGTAGATTCTATTCCGTTCAAGGAGCTTATTTTTAATTTGCTCATATTTTTTTAATTAAAACATGGTCATTTAAAAAGTTTGGACAGCATATCTGTCAGCAGTTAGCCAAATGAAATCAAGAAATCCCTGTATTCATTTACTTTCCCTTTGAAGCCTAAGAAATTTACAAGAAGCAAAAATAGACTCCAAACACATGACCATTGCCATTTAGAAAATAATGTTAGATTTTCAAGAGGCAAAGTACATGAAGGTACACAAATGAACCTAAAAAAATTGTATTTGGTATTTTACTTTATTAATAAGCTATGGTGTAATTAGTTTTACAAAACAATATTTTATTGAAAAGTATTAAATTTATGTACTTACCCTAGATTTTTATTTTATATTATATTTTTATTATTTTAAAATAATTTCTAACTTTTGACTTTGATACTATTTTGAATATATTTTACTTATATTCTTCCCCTAACCTAGGTCCAACCAGATCCTCTCCCTCTTCCTATTTACCCAACTTTAAATATTTCCTCAAAAAAACTAAAACCCAATACAACAGCAAAACTCCCCAAACCTGAGAAACAAAATAAGGCAACACCCCAAAAGAAAACACAAAGAAAACCCACCAGATTGTAACCAAATAAATGTCCATATGCAAACAAATCTCTGAAGTTTATTATATGTTGATCAACTATTCCTAAACATGAAGCCTGCACTGGAGAGTTGGTAGAGCCAGAGTCCTCCATTTGAGAGAACTGGTTTTTCCTCTACCAAAAATTATAAGTGACAATTAAGTTGTTAACTTTTACCCTAGTGGCTATGTTTTCATTCAATCATTCATTCGTTCACTCACTCATCTATTTATAAATATAACTAAACAATATGTAATAAGATAAAAGAAAAACCATCACATTGAAATTACACAAGAGAAACCAACAAAAGGAAAAGAGCTAAAGAGAAGACACAAGAATAAGAGACCAGAGCATTTGCATACTCAGAAATCCCATCCAACTCCTAAACTGGAAGCCATAATGCAAATGCGGAGGGCTGACGATGACCCGTTCAGGTCCTGTGCATGCCATGAGTTCATATGAGCTTTCCTCATGGTGACTTAGAGGATCTTGTTTTCTTGGTGTCTTCCCTCCCTCTCTGGCTCTTACATTCTTTCTGCTGTCTCGTCCATGATTACCCTAGTTTTAAAAATCTACATATTCACATTTATTTTATTGTTCAAAATCAATAACGTCCTTTCTTCTTCCCTAGTCAGGAAAAAGAAAGTTCTTACAGGGATGAAGTATGACAGGACTCTTGAGAGAGTGATGAAACCAGCCTAGTCACTAAAAGACAAAACAAAACACTACCACAAACAACAAAACAACAAACAAACAAGCAAAACCAAAATAACCTCATACAAATATGGAAAGACAAACCCAAATGAATTGTAGCAAGGACACAGATATAGCTGTAGAAGATTTAAATCTAAGCACTGAGAAATCCACAGACAGACAGTATTCCGGTAGCAAAGAAGAAGTTCACTAAAACATAACATAGCTCCTTGTATCAATTGCTAACAGTAGGATCAAGTAAGACAATCATGTCAAAAGTCACTATGTGGGGCTGTAGTGTCCGTGGGTCCATTGTTGAGCTGAATTGTGGGTCCCGCATATGCCTCCCAAAAGCGGCTAGGGCTGCGGCTCAGAAAGACAGAGGTGTGGAATTTGACTGTGTTCACTCCACGCCAGCGCAGGATGGACATAGGGCTGTGAGAAGCTGCAGTACTCCCTGGGGGTCGGGGAATACAGTCTGATGTCCCACAGGGGCAAGAGCTCTTGAGGGGAGATTTGGTTCTCAGGCCCTTGGGCTCTCAGGCACCGCTGAGAAGCTGCAGAAGGGCTGACCGAAGTAGAGGCGTATGACTTAGATTGGCTTGCAGCCGAAGAGGGGAAAGGGGAGAAGCTCTGGCTGTGTCCTGAGGGGATGAGACTTTTGGTCACTGAGATGCTCTTGACTGGGTGGCAGCTGGCTTGGCTTGCTTGCTTGAGTTGGTGGCTTCCGTGGCTGGAAGTATAGCAAGGTCAATGGAGGGAGATTAGACAGTGGCTCGGTAGTTGAAATCATTCTCCACGGTTCCTCATGGCGGGTCCCAAAGAAAAGAGATAGTCTATGGTCATAGGCTATGGTCTTAAGATATCTGTTGTCATGGGGGAAAATGGATGAAGCTATACCCTGGTATTCTCAGGGAGGGCCTGAGGTTAAATACCTTTTGCAAAAAGGAGAGTCTAGGAAGGAATGCTTAATTGGTTATGCCCTCTAGCCTTTAGGTATCTCATTCATATGGAGATCTATCTTGAGGCTCTATGCCCAGTAGTCATGCTCTCTACCTGTGGAGGGGCTAGTAGAAGCTTTGTCCTACATGACAGATGGCCACAGACATCTCTGTGGAGGCTGTTGCTATGTGAAAAAAGCCAGGGGCTCAGGAGCAAGGCCAAACTCCTACCATCCCTAAGGGGCTTTCGGGTTCAAAGCTTCCTTTGACCAGGTACCCAGCTGCCTCTCATAGCCCACCTCTCTCTCTCTCTCTCTCTCTCTCTCTCTCTCTCTCTCTCTCTCTCTCTCTCTCTGTCTCTCTCTCTGTCTCTCTCTCTGTCTCTGTCTCTCTCTCTCTGTCTCTCTCTGTCTCTCTCTCTCGAACATGCTGGTTAAAAAAAAAGTGGGAGGAGAAGAAAATATAAGAAATGAAAGGGAGGGGAAGAGAGGGGAGGAGCCTGCCAAGCATCAAAGTGACATCTAATGGACAAAGAAGCAATTATAGAATTTAATAAGTACTAATTGTTGACCAAAGTTACAATAACTAAGAGCCAGGCATGGTGGCACACGCCTGTGATCCCTCCATTCTGGAAGCTTTGATTGGACAATGGCCATCACTTCAAAGCCAGCCTGAGCTACATAGTAAGCCCCAGATCAGCCTAGGCTAAAGACTGAGATCAATGCCTCAAAGACAAAATAATAATCATGTGCATGTGTGTTTATCACATCCTAATTATGAAAACAAAAGAATAACTATACAGTACAAAAAACCATGGAGAGACACCATCTTATCAAAAGAATCAACATTAACATGCCAATGATCGGACAAACAGCCTCAGGTACTGTCTGATAGATGTAGTGAAAACTACAGTCATCAAAGCATTTATAATCCAATCTAATAACGGAGAGTAACAGAAAAAAAATCCAAATTCTCAATGATTAATTACTGTGTAATTTCAAGTACCTTCAGGTTCTAAAGGTGAAGAAAACGCAACTATTTTATAAACAAACCTTTGTGAGAATGTCCCTTAAAACTGTCATGAACATTGTGATTAATTCAGTATGATAAAATCCAATACTTCTAGCAACTTAAAGATGAGGGAAAACATAAATGATAAAACACAAGAGCTAAGGAAAATCTGAACAGATGATACTATTCCAAGTCGATGGTTTAATTTGGAATTAAAAATATTCTGGGATTTTGTATTTTTCTTTTGACAACTTTGGTCTTTAAACTGTTTTTGTTTTAAGTTTAAATATGTTACCTCTTCATTTCCAAATTAATACTTTCTAATCATAATAGGACACTGAGGAGAAATGTCCTTTGCTGCTCTAAGCCTATGTTGCCTCTGAAAAGTATCAATTAGAAGTAGATTTCCTCAAGGAGATTTTTATGAAAGCAGATATATATATATATATATATATATATATATATATATGAATATTATTTTATATAAACATATTTATATTTTATCCAATATATATTTATATTATTTGTAATGTAACAGTATATATATTTATATAGAAATATATATGTATAAGTATTATGATATATATAATACATAACATACATATAAATATGTATAATATGTAATAAATATGTATATTACATATATACTTATATTTACAGAAACAATTTGAGAAAAGTCATATGTTGGTTTATACTTCAAAGAGATGCATCCCGGTTACCATGATTTGAGTTTCTTGTTCTTTTCCATTCAGCCTGGCATCCCAACCTCCATGAGATGGTTTCATCCCTGTTTAGGTAAACCTTTCCTCTTCATTTAACATAGGTACACTCAAAATTTTACCTAATGCCTTAGATAACTTGTTAATCCACACAAACTTACACTTAAAGTCAACCATCACGAGTCTACCCTTTACCACACTGACACTGTAAGAGATAATTTTCAACTGTGACATATGGATGACCAAGATGACATGGCAGATAAGGGCTCTTGCTGCCAAGCTAAATTATCTGAGTTGGATCCTGGGGATTCACATGATAGAAGGAGTGAACTGATTCTCACACCAAAACTCTTGAATTACACACACACACAAACACACACACACACACACACAGAGAGAGAGAGAGAGAAAGAGAGAGAGAGAGAGAGAGAGAGAGAGAGAGAGAGAGAGAGAGAAACATGAAAAAACAAAAAAACAAAGAAGTTTAACTCAGAACTTGTCTTTGACAGGCTCATGTCCATATTATAATGCTGAATGCCTTTAGTCAAACTTTAAAAATTCTTAATCTTTAACCATCCCAAGACTCTTTAAAACTATAAGGATCAAAGTCTTTTCTGAGACTCAAGACATCTTAACTCAGAGCTTATCAGAATTTTTAAAAAATTATGCATATTTCTAATAAACACTAGCAAAGAGTAAACATTCCCATTCCAAAAGAGTATGAGGGGCACACCAACAGCAAGAAACATGGCTGAAATAAAAAGTAAGTGTAACAAACACCAAACCCTGTTGATTGAGTCCAGTGTAGGGACACTTGGGCTTTACCTGTATCATCTAGAAGGGTACCTAATGGCTCCATCATTACAGATCTGTAGCGTGAAGTCCATGTGTCTTCTAAAGTCGACTGGCATCATTCTATGTCTAGAAATTTCCTGGGCAGATAGATCATGGACACAGGCATTTCTCTTCTCTTTTAATTTCTTCATTTCTTTCTTTCTTTCTTTCTTTCTTTCTTTCTTTCTTTCTTCTTCTTTCTTTCTTTCTTTCCTTTTCAATCATTATTCTTATCTCATGGTCACCCTTTCCCACAATACTTCTGCCACTACTCCTCCCTTTCTCCTCTGAGAAAGTGGGAACCCACTGGGAATGTCCCCATCCTGAGACTTCAAGTCTCTCTAAGGCTAGGCACTTCCTCTTCTCCTTAGGCCAGACAAGGCAGACAAGCTAGAACATATCCTAAATATAGGCAACAGCTTTTGGGATAGCTCCCATTCCAGTTTTGGGGATCCACATAAAGAGCAAACTGCATATCTGTCACATATGTGTAGGAAGGCAAGGTCCAGCCCTGTATGTGCTTTGGTTGATGTTTCAGATTCTGAGATCCCAAAGTTTCTAAGTTAGTTGACTCTGCTTGTCTTCATGTGGAGTTTCAATCTTTTTCAGGAACCCGCCCCCCAATCCTTTCTTCTATTCTTCCACAAGAGTTTCCAGGCCCCATCTATATTTTGGCTGTGGGTGTATGCCTCTGTGTGAGTCAGTTTGTTGGTAGAGCCTCTGGGAGGACAGTCATACTAGACTCCTGTCTGCAAGCATAACATAGTATCATTAATAGTATCAGGGACTGGTGCTTGAACATGAGATGGATTTCAAGATGGGCCAGTTATTGATTGGCCATTCCCTCAGTCTCTACTCCATCCTTAATCCTTGCATTTCTTGTAGACAGGATAAATTTTGGGTCAAACATTTTGTGGGTGGGTTAGTGTTCCTATTGCTCAACCAAGGTTCACAGGAGGCAGCCTCCCCTGGCTCCATTTTCCCAATGTTGTGAGTCCTCTTCATTTAAAGATTCCCAGATACACTATTAATGTCCTCATTGTTTATTAATTCAGTGAAGCAGACAGTAAAACCATTGCATGATATAAGCAGCGGTATAACTTACATGGTATTTTCCATCTCATTCACAACTCTAAATGCTATGCCAGTCCATTCATAAAATCACAGTAGATGATGGTACTTTTTGCCCTTTGCCATCTGCACTGGCATCCACAGGTTAGCTTTCTTTTAATCCAAGGAAGATAACATCTTACAACCATTGATGTTCATAAATGCTCTGTGAAAACACTCTATAGCTATAAAACTGAAACAAGTCATATTAATTATGCAAGAGGTCACGTGCTCATTAAAATTCAGTTGATATCAGTTAATGTTGTAAATCACATGTAATCTTGACACTGCAGCCTCATGTTTGAAATTGAAAGTATAAAATTACATGTATGAGTTTGACTGGCTGCTTGAAAATTTGATTATTTTTTTTTTATTTCAAGCAAGAGAAATCATCTATCCAACCCACAAATGCTAGTGAAAACATTTCTCAGTGAGTGTGCAAGAATACTACACTGATAACTCCTTACTGCATTCACAAATTGAACAAATATCGACTGTTAGTCATTGTTCTAGGCTATAGTGCTATTACAAAAGGATGTTGAAATGAAATGAGATTAGATCTCTGTGCTTAGAACTTTTCACAAGTTCTTTTTTAATCCAATATGCTTACAACACTTAACCACTTTTATAGAATTATTATAGGCAGAATGTTTCATGAAGTCAGCTTGCCTCTTCTTTGGGGAAAAAAAAAATCTATTTTAAGCCTAAAATCAAATCTTTGGTTGCTAAGATACTAAGTCTTATTTTAGATTTAATTATGACCAATGGATGCTATTTAAGTATGGGTATGATATAAGGATGCCTTAGCTTCCTTTATATAGAGTACATATATTATTGAAAATTAATGTTCATTAAATTAAAGAATGAATATCTTAAAAGATGTCTTCTATAAAAGTGTAACTTCTCAGTCATGATAGTATACTTAATCAAATTGAAAGGCTGTTACTATTTGGCAATTTTTATTTATGTTTACAAATAAAAATAAGTATTGTATTGTCTTAGGTTACTTGTCATTCTAAAACATGTTTTAAGAATAGAGAAACTTGTCAAGTTTTGCTAATGTCTTGATATTGGAAAGACACTTTGCATAGCACATGACTACCCATCCAAAATGGTCCCCGTCAAATATGTACCCAAGTTACCTCTTCCTTGGATGCCAACATTCTCACAAAACGATCAGCTAAGAGGGAGCAAACTGTCCAGTAAGAAGGAACTCATAAAATCCTAATTCAATTAAATTACAAGTGAGACAGTAGAAGATGACATTTTAAATTTTAAAATCAATCTCTGCCCATAGCCTTGGAGAAAAAAAAAACATGATTTCCCAAGTAGATTATCAATTATCCATGCACATTAGTCATAAGACAAGTAAGAGATTCTTCTCCACCCTGATGGCTCATTTCATTAAAAAGAGAACACTTCTAGAATAGGTTATACTTTTGAAAAATACGACCAGCCTCACTTTAGGGTTGGCTTTCAGACAAAGCAGAACCAATGTAGCTGACTCTCTCCAAAGAATACTAATCAGATGTGTATACAAACACCACTACACGCCAATTTCTGGCAGAGTGGAGAACAAACATGTCACTGGAAGTTTTATATTTTTTCAACATTGGTGGTGGAGATGGCAGTGGATGAGTAAAGGGATTCTTCTATATTAGGGATTCTGAAATCCTCAAGGCAGAGAGATAAAAGTGGCAGTTTTACCCTTCTTGGTATGTTTTTACAAGAACCACCTCCCATAATGCCATTGTGTCAGAGCACAATTGATGCGGACCCCTCATTTTGACGATTCTTTCTGCTGTCCTTAAAAACTGTGACATCCAGGTCAAAGTAGAGTCACTTTTTCTTGGTGTTGTGTTTGAAATGACAAAAGGACTCAAATAAAAACTAGAGAACCGGTTTTGTTTATTCTTTTTCTTCATGATGGCTCAGTGTTAAACCAAGGGCTGTGTCAGTGAGACTCCTGAGTCACAAAATTCCAATATATAAAAACAGATTTTGTCACTCACCAAGCCGCATGGTAATAAAATCAAGCCAATCCCTAACTTCTAACAGAAGCACAGCTAAAAACAACGTAAGTATTGTGTATCTGACACTTTCTTTTTCATTGTTTTTTGTTTTTACTCTCTTTTAATTTGTACTTCATGGTCTTGTTTTGTTATAGTCTAACTAGAAACACATCTAATCTCTATAAGTGATTTCTATCAGACATTATTTAATCATTTCTTAAGCATATTTAAAGAATATACAGTTAGTCTCCCATATCTTCAAGACCTTCCATCTTAGATTCAAGCAACTGCAGTTTAAAAAAAAAATGTACTGGAGATAAGTTGTCTGAACTGATCATGTAGAAACTATTTTACAATTATCCCCTAAAGAACATAGCATTTTCATAACATTATTATTGTTTTAATTCTTACAAGTAGGTAAAGTATATGTGCCGGGAGCCAAACTCAGGAAATTACCTGCTGTTTTAGAAAGACTAGTCAGTACAAGGTTAAGAAAGGACGTTCACAGGTCTCAAGTCCCAGGAAATTAAAGAACGTCTGGCATTTCCTTGGAGTTGGTTATGACAGTGGGATGGTCTAGGGCAATAAGGATATGACAGTGGACTGGTCTTAGACAATAAGGATTCCATAGTAGGATAGCCCTAAGCAATGACCCTCGCCCAAACTTCCTGGTTTGCTGTGTCTTTATAACCTGCCCCCAAAATTAAAGTTTCAGAGCTTGATCAGAACTTCAGACTTGCTCTCATTCTTGGTGTCTCTTGTCCTTTCATTCGTTTGCCCCCTTCCCTAAGGTCTCGTCGAATCCCTGCGGGCCGGGGCATATATGAAGGATGTATGAACAATGTGGGCAATTGCTATGCTCTTTTATATTAAAGACTTAAATAGTCACAGACTATTTAAGAACCACTTTTCTGGGGATACTGGAGGATAATTGTATTTAATTATTTCTAAGAATACTTTTAATAAGCTTCTTTTAGTGAAGTTTACATTAATCTGAATTCTATTTCTCTCCAAAATTGTAAAAATTAAATTTTAATTAAATTAAAATTATTTTAATCAACAAAATTGGCAGCATATTTTAATAATAAAAATCATGTAAGTTTACCACCATTATCTTAACAAAGGTAATATTTATAATTCTAATTGATTTTTAGTAGACTTGTAGAAACATTTAAACAGAAGAATAAAAGAAAAGTGGACATTTACCTTCCAAAATATTTTAGAGCCTATCGTACTCAACTGTTGGCTAGATTCTATGGATTGTTTATTTTTAATATATATGCATATATGTATGTATGTTCTTTAAATTAGATCTCTGATTCAAACTCAGGTTCTCATATGAATCACCATTTCGAAGAATTTTTTTTACAACAATTTCAGTATGTTTACTTATCATCATTTCTATCAAAATTACAGTGAGGTCAAATATTGCCAACAGGGCCTAGAATCACATAACACACTTTCAGTTTGTAGTGAAGAATTCTCTAGATTATGTTAATTGAAGCAGTAAGACTGATTATAAGTATGGGTGACATCATAACCTCAGCTGCAGCCCTCAACTAATTGAAAAAAAAATGAGCTGAGTAGAAGCATTCATCACTCTCTACTTCCTGGATGTCAATACCATGTGACCAATCATCTCAGACTAATCCAAGCCATAAGTCCCCAAGAATGATGGGCAGCACACAGTCTGCTGCTCAGAGCAAACCTTGCTTCCTTTAGTTGCTTGGTCAGGCATTTTCATACAGGAAGAAAAGTAACCAATATACTTAGTGTCGCCAAAACAATTGCTTTATAAATTAAAAATTTGATCACCATATAAAAGAGAGAGATGTCCATGAGTTAACAAATATTGGCACTAGATCATATGCAAATGAGAGCCCATTACACCAAAATCTACATTTGTATATTCCACAATTCCCAAGTAAATTTGCAAATATCCAGAGTAAGCTATTAATAACCCCATAATTCAATATTTCTTAAAAATATATTGTCATCAGGAGCCTCACCTAGAGTCAAACAACCGGGATTCTCATACCCTCTAGTGGTATCGTGATGGTTGGGATCATGATGGTTCATACTGGCGAGTCAAAGTTCTATATTCCCTAAAGAGTAACTAATCAGTGAGAAGAAAATAAGAATGGGGAAGAGAACACTAAGTACAGTTAAAATTGACTATTTCTAACTCAACCCATGTGATTTAACCTCCAGAACCATCTCTTGATTCATGAAATTATAGTCACTACCTATGGCAAACACCACAACGCATGCTCTCTCCATTGGTGTCATTCTAAGTACACGTTACAGTTAATAAAACCAAAGCATAGCACATCTGCTGAAGCATACTGAGCAAAATTGAAACCTGGATCCTCTGCAGTGGCTATCTACGAATCAAAATGCTGATCATTTTGCTTAAATTGCACCACCATGAACTTTAAACACACATATATTGCTGGCTGTCTTACTATAGAAAAGCCCTCAATTTGTTTGTTTGTTTGTTTGTTTGTTTGTTTGTTTTCGTTATGCTGGTATAGAGAACCTTAGAAATTTAAAATGTCCTTAAGACATTACTGAAGTTACAAAATAAAAGTAACTCAGGTTGTTTGCTTGTTTGTTTGTTTGGTGTGTGCATGTGTGTTTTAATTCAGGCCTATCTTGCACACATTCCTCTGTTTATCCTAAACTTTATACTAACTTGTCTTACTATAAACTTTATCTTAAGAGCCTCTCACTTCTCCGTCAAAAAGCCATCCTCTCATCAGGACTTTTAGCCTGTGTTCACCCCCTACTTGACGCAGCCACTCAGCAAATTTCATTCTACAGATTTCAACAGTCAATTTAGGGATAGCATCTATACCTAAAACATCACGACTCTGTTAGATGAGGAGACCTTCTAATATGATGATTTTCAAGCAAAAAATAGATGCAAGTCTGAAGCTTTGGAAGTGAATATGAAAAATGCTCAGGAGGGGGAACTGTGGGGTAAGAGCCTTGCAGATGACAGAGCAGACAGAAGAAATCAAAGACAAGAAACTAAGGGGAAATAAGACCTCTTTGAAGACCAGAGACTCAGCCAAACTAGAGAAGAGCTGGACTTCACTATTCAGTTGTTATATCCCTGAAAAGTTTATATGACTGCTTTCTTCTGCTGATAGGATATTGACCAATGAGCATTCTTCACTTCTGTAGATGTCTTGATTTTCTTATCTGAAAAATAGGTATAACGACAACAATATTATCAAAAAAAATAAGTGAATTAAAACAAAAAACACCACACTTTTATATTCCAGATGTTCAATAATTTTGCATACACAATAATATAATACATAGTAATTCTAATTCTTTAAAAAGTAATATGTTTTATCAGAAACCCATGGCCAGAGAGGTCAGAGGTTTCCATTTATTTCAACTAAGTGCCTACTTATTTTTATATAGTAATAGCTATTGTTTGGTTAATTTGTTTAAATCACCTATTGAGTCTTTGTATTTATACTCATAGGCAAATGCTGTTCTCTATCCTTTTTCCCTTTTTGTAAAATTTATTTTTATTGGATAATATATTTACATTTCAGATTTTATCCCCTTGTCCCACTTCCCCCCACCACCCAGGAACCTCCTCTTCCATCCCCCCTCCTCATGCTTCTATGAGGATGTGCCCTCACCTACCCCCCGAACTCCCACCTCCCCACCCTCGAATTCACCCCCACACTCGGTGTTCAGTCTTCATGGGACCAAGAATCTCCTCTCCCATCTATGCCTGAGAAGGTTGTGACCCCATGAGGAGAGCAACAATACCAACCAACCAGAGCTCTCCAGGGTCTAAACCACCAGCCTGGGAACACATAGGGAGGGACCCATGACTCCAGCTGTATATGTAGGGGAGGATGGCTGTTCTCTATCTTAATCATCAAAGCCCAACTTTTCAGTGAATGTTAATGGATGCAAGTATAGATTTATAAGGAGAAGCTTTATTAATAGAAATGAGAGAGAGAGATTAAAGCATCATAGGTGGAGAGATTGAGCATAAGTCATTTTACACATGTATGCAAGTGTCAAAGATTGAGCTAAATTAAGTAAAAATGTAAAAGGATTACATTTCAGGCACTAGAGTAGACAGGTAGATGCTATTTTATCCCCACTACTACTAAGTAATAAATATAACAAACGTTCATATAGTTCATACAGTTTATAGTTTGAACCCACAAAGAAGAATCTCATAGCACAAGCAAATTTAATACATATACCCGACATCAATAGAGTTGATATTTAATAATGGCATTTTCAGAAATTAAACATTTTGCAATGGAACTTTATAAGTCAATTCTTCCTGTCCTCGGCTAGTCTAACCCTTTGAGTCTATTTGACTCACTCTGATACTTGAACTCTTATCCGTTTTTTGTCAGCTTTGGACTTGTGATCTAAAAACACCCACACTTACCAGTTGGTCAGTTCATTCTTCTCACTTCCTCACTTAAGCACTATATCCTACAAAGTCTCTTTCATAAAATTCTTCTATCTCTCATCCTAACACCCAGTGAAATCCCTAAGCCTGGTGAACCACAAGTCTGCACCTGCCTTGTGGTATGTGATTGTTGCTGCATTGGCCATAGGGAAAGTATCATGAGAAATGTGTTGACCAACTCACTTAGTTTTCATGACCACTAATATCATCCAGGCTATTACCACCTTCCCAAACATAGCCTAAAGTCTGTGAACCAAACCTTAGAAACTAGGAAGAAAAACTATCTGTCCCGCAAGCTGATTTCCTCAGTGACAAATGTCAGATTCAGGCAGTTAGGAATGTTAAATTAGTTAGCTTAATATATACTTATATATTTATGCTTATATAAATTTACTATAAATGATCTATTATTTGTATATAATAAATATTTCTATATTTGTTAATAATATTCAATTATAGTTTCTGGAATATTGTAACTGGTACATGGTTGTGCTAAAATAGTAGCTACTATCTAAACTAATACATACTTTATCAATAAACTTCATTCTAGCTATTACCTAATATTTCTAGATGGTGCCATGTATGTGGATTAACTATTGAATTTATATAACTCAGTCTTTACTGACTCAGTAAAGTTGCTCCTATCCCAGCCAGCAGTTAGCCCATGATCCAAGAGCCATGAAGTTCAGTCAGGATTCATTTTACTACTCACATTTGAGTCAGAGATTCAATCTTAAATATATCTTAAAATATATACTCTTCAATTTGCCCTTGGTTCAATTTCTTTTTTCTCCTTTACCATACTTGTTTCTCCTCCAGACTTTGTCACTCTGTGAAATATAAACTCTTCTCTAACATGCATTTTTATTTTCTGCTTAAGCTTTCAACATGCTGTGATGGCTTAAATACTACCACTGACTGACAAATTCCCCATGCAAATACTCATCACTGAATAATTACTAGAAATTTAGATTGGTCAATTTAATTTAATATATTTAATTGTTATCAAATGTAGTAATTACTATGTCACAAGTGAGCTTTTATTTGTTTTTCTTGGATTCTTCCAGACTATTACTTCTACTGCTTCTATTACTACTACTCCTTTGTCTTCCTCCTCCTTCTCCTTCTCCTTCTCCTCCCCCTCCTCCTCCTGCTCCTCTTCTTCCTCTTCCTCCTCTTCCTCCTCTAACATTCTCAACATGCTCCCAATTATTCAAAACAAAAATCTAAAATCAACCTTGGCTCTGATTTTTTTTTAATGTCACATATCAATTTAACAATATATCCACAACCATTCCTCTAACACTTAGTCCAAACCAGCAACATCTATTGCTTGAGATAACAGCTTACTTCATCCTGTCTTTACATGTGTTGCAGGTTTGGGGTCTCTGGGAAGCAAAGGTCAGAGTGCAAAAAAGTTGATTAGGGAAAATGACCTGTGAAAAGCATCAGAAAGAAGGAGGATTGGACAGATGTTGGTACCATCACTGATGCCCATTCAGCTCTCTCCTGTTCCAGCAAATATGAATCTCTGAAGCTTAGAAGAGATCCAAGTAGAAAGGAAATGTGTGTTCCCTATCTATACCTTTACCTTTTGCAGTGACCAGCCAAAGACTCTCCAAGAAAGGTTGAGTTCACCTTAAAAACTGAAATACCAACACCGAGTCAACCACCATTTGAAAATGGGAGCCAACCACACGTTTCACATCTGGAGAGCTGAGTCTTTTCTTTCAGAAACCACCTATTTTTACTGCTCTAGTATTAATTCCACACCCAACAGATTTTAGAAAATGCCATCACAATAGCTGTCCAAAAATCCCCAATAGTTTCTCATGTCTTTCAACATAAAACCATGGCATAGGAGAACCTACACCTTCACTCTCCATGTGAACTATTCCAGCCCTCATTCACTTTAATCCCACTGTACCTTAAGAGCAAATGATACACAGACAGTATTACAGAAAGGAGGCTGGCATCTATTCAGAAATACCTATGACTGTGTTCAAAGGTTAAATTCACTAACACCTTCAGTCTGATGGAGGTTAAGACAAATTTTCTAAATATGCTTTTGAAATTATTTTATTTATTTATTATGTATATGAATCTTTTTGCTTTCATGTATATATTACACAATGTGTTTCTGGTACCTACAGAGATCTAAAATATTTTCCGATCACCTGAAACTAGAGATATGGATAGTTGCAAACCATTTGAGTGCTGGGAACTGAACCTTTTCCTCTGTAAGATGAAAAAATATTCATTGCCACTAAGCCATATCTCTAGTCCCTATAAATGTGGCATTTCCTGTACCTTTGCCTCAAATGCTTGTAAATACTTAGCAGAGAAAATTGTTATTTCTTGATGTACCAAAATACCAACATGCCAACATGCAGATTAATTTTTAGTTGGCTACATGGATGTATCAAGCTAGTTATCAAAAATTTATATTTTCTGTCTTACAAAATCCTGACTTTAAGGGTTTTTTTTTTTTCACTCCAGATTTTATGCTCTGTCCCCGTCCACCCTCCAACTGTTCTATATCCCATACCTCCAACCCACACCCCCATCTCCACGAGGATGTTCCCACCCCCAAACTCCTGCTCCACCTGATATCTAAATTCTTTAGGGCCTCCCAGTCTCCTGAGGGTTAGGTGCATGGTCTCTGATTGAACACTTTTCATAGGGTAACTAACAAAAGGTTCTCTAAAATAAGAAGAGTGAACTCAAAGCATAACTCAAAGGCAAGGTTTGGTATCACAGTGTGGTCCCTTTAAGGCCTTTTTCTTTCTTTCTTTTTTTCTTTTTTCTTTTTTTTTCTCCTCTTCTGGTTGTTGTAGGTTAAGAATCTCCATTCAGAAGAGAACAAAGAGAAGCAGAGTTCCCTTGAAATCCTTCCTCACCTTTGCCTAACCTTGAAGTCCCACATCCTTTATATCAAATGAGATTGATGAGTGACACTCAGCCCTGCTGACTCTGACTAGAATTTTAATTAATCACACCTTTAAAATTCCATCATTCTATCAGTGCTTTCATGGCCCTGTCTCCTAGAAAACTTAAGACAACTCAATAATATAAAAAGGCTGAATATTTCATGGATATTTTCACAGTCATTTCAATAAGCCTGTCGACTATTTTCAGGGTAAAAGTGCGTCTGGGATTTACTGCTTAATGACAGAAGAATCTATTTAAGAAGAATAAATCAAAATGAGTGATATATAGCAGACCTTTGCACACGGGGAGAGGGGATGGGAGCTGACCTATAAAAAATGAACTTGATGGCAGAATAATTTATCATTAAAAGTTCCCAGCATTCTACAAAAATTTAAGAATTAAACATCAAATCAAAAGTTGAAGGCAGACATAGAAAAAGACCATAAATATACATTAACCCTCTTTATGGAACTATTACATATATGCATATAATTGTAAGTGTATGTATTTTACATGAAAAGATTAAATGTACATTAAATTGTGAAAGAACAGTTGTAAGTATGATCCATTAGGAAACTGTGATATAAATACCACAGCAGATAAATACCAAATATTTTAAGATTTGTTATTGTCTCAGAAACACTCTAAATTCTTATTTATTTTTATTCATATCTTCATCCTCACACTACTCATAAAAAAATCTCTGATATTCTAGGCTCCAATGATGGAAAAGATATATCAGGCAAGACTCAATATGTTATCATAATTAAAATTCATTGGGGACTAGAATTTACATATATTAAATGATCCTGAAAATGATCCAGACACAAATAGATGGTGACAGATTTTTTTTTAATTCAAATATTCAAAACCACAAAATGAGTGAACTTTAAAAATTGTGGAGCAAACATTTATACCTGGTAAATATATGTGAATGAACAGCTAAATCAACATTTGAATTGTCCTATGAATTGATAAACAGCATTCAATGGCAGGTTGTTAAAAATTCAGGTAGTATTTTTTGACTCATTCGTTACATATGTGTACATATGTCTATACAGAGAGAAAGTCCTAATTTGTTGGCCATTTTAAACATAAAATAAATGTAGAAATGTTTTAAAATAAATGGCATTCATTATAGCTATATTTACTTATATAATCACCGACATTTTTAATGGCTAGCAACATTTTAAAAATATCATAAATGTATTTTGATCATATTATATTCCCTCCTCTATCCCCTCCCAGATCCTCCTTATTACTGAAATGTTTTTATAGTAATTTTGCATATGTATAGTGAGGTGCCTGTTCCCTGGTCTGACCATTCGACAAGTTTTCCCATCTAGACACACACAAGTTGGTTTTTTTTTAATCTTTCTTTTTACATTTATTTATTTTATCTATGTGACTACACCATTCATCTCTTCAGACACACCGGAGGAGGGCATTGGATCCCATTACAGATGATTGTGAGCCACCATGTGGTTGCTGAGAATTGAACTCAGGACCTCTGGAAGAGCAGTCAGTGCTCTTAACCACTCAGCCATTTCTCCAACCCCCTACAAGTTGTTTTGTTTCTTATCCTCTAACACTAGAACAAAAACATACACAGTTTTCTATATTCCTACATGTCATTGAATACCAAAAAAATTTAATACCTGAAAAACATACACAATTTTATATATTCTTAAAGATCCTTGAAATCCAGAGAATCTAATAAGCGATGTAGTTATGAAAAAAACAGTAAAATGTGTAATACTTTTAAAGATTATTGTCCTATTAAATTTATATTATAAATGTATGAATTGGATACATGAGAAACTTTTACTCACATAGATCAATATTTCAGATAAATATGATAGTATGCTAGTTCTAGTTCTACAGTGGCATGAATAGACAGAATCTTTTTATATCAATGTGATTAACATCCTATTATTTCTCTTATTGAATGCCTGTCAAATGAGAAACATATATTTATAAACTGTTGTTTATACATCATCCAAAATTTATATAATAAATATATGGACAACCTGGGCCATAAAACACAAGTGAGTGAAGATATCAATAACCAAACCAAAAGCAACTAATATAAATCATAGATCAACATTTGGACATAAGATTTGCTTCAACTGACAAATGTATGATTATAAGTTTATAAAACATCTCACAAGCACAAGGCTCACTCCTAAATGAGGACCAAGAAAAGATTTTGATCATATTCTCCTTTGTTTGTAGTGGGTAAGAATGAGGCTACCACTGCAAAAATAAATATTAATATATTAAATTTAACTATTGACCTTAAATTGTGATTCCATCAAATTGAGATACGCAATATAAAATCATACTGTGTATGTCAGGAAAAGGTCTTTATATTCCCTGTTGTCAAAGGCTGTGCTATTCACAATTGAAGAGTTGTCTTTAGAAGACCAAATTATAAATAACCTGTATGCATCAATTGTCTACTATTGTTAAAGCCATGTCATGTTTTGATGGAAGTAATAAACTACTCCAAAATTGGATATTTATAAAAACTGATAAAAATATACATGGTTCTGAACAGTTTCATTACCTTAAAAACAGCTCAGACATTAAGTCACAAGGACCTTCCATGGGTCTCAAGTAGTGTGTGTGTGTGTGTGTGTGTGTGTGTGTGTGTGTGTGCACATGTATGTGTGTTTATGCATGTATGCACTTGTGGGCTCATGTGTGTCTGCATGTGCTGCATGTGTGTGCATGTGTACATGTACTTATGTGTGTGTGTTCAGTGTTAGAGGATACAAAACAAAGGAACTTGTGGCTAACAAGATGAGATCCCTTAGTCAAGTAGTCTGGTAAGAGAACCAGCAAAGGCACCTAAGTTCCTTAGAAGATAAAAGACTTCAGTTATTCTATATCCTAGCTTTGGAAATATAATACACTATATAGGTCTAGAATTACAAACAACATTGTCTACTCTTTTATTTTTTCCAGTCACGTGTGACAAATTGGCCCCAAATTTATTCTTCACAACCTTAATCCATCCTGGGTTTTCAATGAAAGCAATCTTAAACACCCATCATGCATGCCAATTTATGTGCTCTCAGTCATCTCTCTTCTTAGACACCCAGAGATGAACTTGTCTGTCCTGATTTTGTCCTAATTTGTCTCACATTTACATATACATATATCTGAAATGATGCTTCATTCCCTCTTAGCTAGATCTTTTCTCATAGAAAGCCAAAGGCAACAAATTGTCTAATTTTACTGTTCTTTAAACTCCTTTTGCTCCAAAAATAATTCCATAGATTCTATCTAAATACAAACAATAATCCATAACTTATATCTGTATCCTTACTAATGAAAAACAAAATGGATTTAGCCAGATAATCACCAGTCTTTCTAGCTATACAATTATAAGACTTCAATATAAAAATAAGTTGATTACAGAAGAAAATGTTCCTTGCTTCTAATGTGTTAAAAGAAAACAAGAAGCAGAGAAATGGATCAGCAGTTAAGAGCAATTACAGTTTTTTGCGGAAGACCTGAGTTCAGTTCTCAGCACCTATACGACATACCTCAAAAGCTCCTGGGGATCTAACAACCTCTTTTGCCTCTGAGGGTTTTACAGTCATATATACACACACATGAGCTCATGAGTGCACACAGAAATACACATAAATACATTTTATCAAAATAATATATGAGAATCTTTAGAGCGTATAGTAGGAAGAGTTAAGGCATTATTCCTAAAATTGTATTCTTTCAACACAAAAAAATTTTTGTCTATGCTCTATCACAAGTGTTCAACGCTATATCACCTGAAGTGTAAATAAAAGAAAAATTATCATACGTAGCTCTAATTTGATAGTACTGATTACAAACTTTTACATGGATGAACTATGCCAGCATAAGTCAATTTTATTTGAGGCTGTCTATGTGTCAAAAGCTGATTTAAATCACACCTGTATGCTACCTTCTTTCCAGGATGAAGGTCTTCCCTGGAATATTGTTCATCACTGATAGAGGGAAGAAAACATGAAGAATGCCATATAGACCTGTGAAGCTTCTGCCTCTAATATAAACAAGTCATTTCTGCTCACACTTCTTGGGCTAGAGATGACTACTACATAAACACAAGGTGGATACTGCTAGCAACAAACACTCTGGAAAGCCACAAGATACAGACACAGCAAACAGAATCATTACAAAAACAAAATAATGACCACAAAAATCTGGACTGTGGGAGGATTCTACTTCATTGCTACTCGCTGCTTTTTGAGTTACTGCTTCGTAAGTTCATGTTCATTCTATTAAACTGATAATCATAAAGAAAAAGACTTCTTAAAAATAAACTGTATCTTTATGCACTATGATTGTATCTGATAAAAATGTCGACTTTTTTCATTTATACTTTCACTTATAACTCTGAAGTTTCAATTTCACACCCATAGTCATATGAGCAGCTGTGAAGCTCTGTCTTGAGTTTAATTACTTCAGGTACTCGACGTCAAGAGATAAACATTCCCTAAGGACATTCATTATTCTAGAAATACACTTATGAGAAAAATAAGCAATTATCAGTGCTAATTCTCCAATTGTGAGGTTAGTCTTCAAATGATTTCTTGTAATTTCTAAACTTCCAACTTCTAATAAAAATTTTGAGATGTGAATCAAAAAAAAAGAAAAACAAAAAAAAATTAGAAGAGTCTCGAATACATAGATTTTGGTTGGGAAGATCTTGTTTAAAATTGAGGCCAGATAATTTTCACTTTCAAACTAACCAAGATCATGTCCGAGACTGTTTTATTTTATGTTAACATATTTTACACTTAAGAAGTGTAATAATAGTAATTGTGTCTACAGTCTGCATTTACTCAAGTTATTTCTGCTCATCTCATCCCAACTCCAATCTTCTGCCTCCTTTCTGCCTCAAAAGAGATGCAAGACAGAAGAGCCTCCATTTCATACCACCCAGAATCCACTCCCGTTAAGCTTCAAATAGTTCTTAAAGAATATTTAAGTAAATAATTTTTTAATTTGTGCAAATTGATATATCATGGAAACCACACTGTATATTGGTTGTTATAAACCTATGTTTTGATTTGGTTTTTTTTTATTTCATTTTACATCATTTTATTTCATGAGCCTTTTTAATTGTTTTGAAATTTAAAAGCATATTTGGTTACCTCAGTTTCACTTTCTCCTTTCCTCCTTCCAACTCCCCCCATAAGCATCTACTGCTCCCTACTCTCTCTCAAATTCATGGCTTTTGGCCTCTTTTCTTTAATTGTTGTTACACATATGCCCACAAACATATATACACACACATACACACACATACTAACACACACACACACGCATGCATACTTGTGGGAGGGTGTGTATACGTGTGTGTGTGTGTGTGTGTGTGTGTGTGTGTGTGTGTGTGTGTGTGCGTGTACACAATCTTCTCAATTTGTATGTTACTTGACTGTATGATTTCAGGTTGACCCAACTTGGTATTGGATAACCAATGTGCCAATGTGTGGAATCTCTTCTGAGGTAGACTATTTTTCACACATTCTACACTCTTTAGCTGTGTGTAGTTTTTTTGTCTAGAGGTGAGCCCCTGTGAGATTTTCTCCTTCCATGAATGTTTGTTGGTATTATGCTTGGTCAATTCTTTCTGAGGTAACCAAGTTGGTGAGACCTTATGAGTCTAGCTTTCCTGACATTTGTAGAAGAAATCATTTCCTAGTAGACATCATGTCCCCCTGGCTCTTAGAATCTTTCAGTCTCTTGTTTCCCAATGTTTTCTAAGCCTTAGGGGCAAGAGTTGTCTTGTAGACAGATCAACTGAGACTAGGCACTAAACAATCAACTGTTCTCTGCATTTCCAGGGGTTCAAGTTTATCAATAATGGCCTCCATCTGTTACAAGAAGAGCATTTGGGGGGGTAAGAATGAAAGCATCATTTGTCCTTTCTGTGTATCTACTAGTTAGTTTTATGTCAACTAGACACATACTAGAGTCATCAGAAAGCAGGGAGCCTTGAGAAAATGCCTCTATAAGATCAGACTATAGGCAAGCTTGTAGGGCATTTTCTTTCTTTTTCTTCTTTTTATTGGATATTTTATTTATTTACAATACAGATGTCATCCCCTTTTCCAATTTCTCCTCCCTAGAACTCCCTATCCCATCCTCCCTCCTCCTTTATGCTTTTATACCATTTTAATTACATGCATGTATTAAGGTCAGTTCTAGGTTGAGGGTCTAGCCATACAATAGATGCAAATAGTCAAGGGACAAGCAAGACAATAAACACAAATAGTCAAAGAAAAAGCAAGCAAATTAAAGAAAAAAAAAGCAAATTAACCCAATTACATGAACACTCTCATGATCGCTGTTTCTAAGAGCTTATTAGGATGACCATAATATCTGAGCCTACTTCCCTATCCTAGCCCATTTTCATGTCTGAAGCCTACTGCCTTGTTCTAGCTTAAAATTTCTATTCCCTTCTGAAATTACTTCTTCATTCTAGCCTAATATTTAGATTCCTGCCTGAGATTACTTCTTTGTTCTAGCCTAAGATTTAGATTCCTACCTGAAATTACTTTTTTTTGTTCTAACTTAATGTCAGATTCCTGTCTGAAACCTACTTCCTTGTCCTTCGCCAATGTCATATTCCTGCCATGCAGCCCATATCATTGTCCTTGTTGTAGGGCATTTTCTTAATTTTAGTGATCAATGGGAGAGGGCCCAGGTGACTCTGGTGGGTTCCATTCCCGGACTTGTGTTCCTGATTTCAATAAAGAAGCAAGCTGAGAAAGCCATGATGAGCAAGTCAGTAAGCAATACATTTCATGGCCTCTGTAGCCGTTTCTGCCTCCAGATTCCTGCCCTGTTTGAGTTCCTGTCCTAGCTTCCTTTTATGAAGGACTACACTGTGAAAGTGTAAGCCAAATTTCCTCCCCAACTTGCTTTTTGTTCATAGTATTTCATCCCAACAATATTAACCCTAAGAAAGACAGGATATACAGGTAAATATTTAGAATGCAGTTATGATTTAGAATGGTTTAATAAATGGGCTGTTGTAGGAACTCTTCAGTGCTCTCCCAAGATCCATGACTACAGGTGACCCAGGTAGTTAGTTAGATATTTAGTGTCAAGCATAATGTCTTGCCATCTTACTGAGATGTGCTTTCCTTAGATACCCTTGACCTTACATCAGTCTTTCTGCCTCAACCTTCAAAGTGCCAGGAATATAGATGTGAACTCCCACAACGAACTGTATTCTACTGTCCTTAATATTCAGTTTCATGTAACTCTAGAAAGCATAGACCAGTATGTTGAAACATACACCTTCATTCATTGTATCAGAAAGAATGAATTAGTTTCACTCGTTAAAAAAAAAATCTTATCCTCATATATCCTGCTAGGAATTATGGAAAACTAGAAGATTTAATCAGAGAATAAAGGTTGTATATATGTATATCAAAATATGTCACCAGTTGGAAATGAAAATGTACATATGCATATGCATGTGAGTCCGCAATCAAAATACAAATATCAGTTTTCAAGAGTGAAAATTGTGAACATTGAATAATTGGAAATACATTTTTATTAGAAATACTATATAGTAAAATAATCTTTCTCCCCTAAGTTAATGTCCATTTTGATACAAATGAAAAGCACAATGTACATTTGTTTTTAAATGAGAAGTAGAAAAACATTTAACTTACTGAAGAAGAACAAATGTCATTAAAATGGCCATGGATAATAAGAGTGGAGATATGGAAAAGCAGTCCGTTCAACTTTCAAATACAGCTTCAGTGCATGCTAAAACCAGTGAACTGAGAACATTTGGCTTTGGTAGGGACAGAAAAGCAGATAGACTAGTGGGATGCAAACAAATTCAAGTTAAGCCTGTTCGATCATTCCCAAGAAAAGTAATTCTGGTTTGTTTCCGTGCAAAACAATTTGCTTGACACAGTGACAAACTTTTGCTGAGACTCATACAATTTATAGCAAGAGCTCACACACACAAAGAAAAGGGGCCATTAAGACTAAGTAGTGTCGATGACTCTAAGGAATACAAAAGAAAATAGTAAACTCTGTCCTTGTCCTACAGTTTCTTGAACATAACGGAAGCTTGGGATATTTAGCAGAAACTCACTGGATAAAATTATGTCAGAAGTCACTGTGTTCTGTGATTAAGTATCTGTCAGCTATGACTTCCTTGCTTAAGAAAATCAAGCACAAATACCAAGCAAATATAAGTACAATATTATCTTATCAATTGATTTCAGATTTGCTGATTATTGTCCAAACTGGTTTTGATTTTCTAACTTTTTACATCTGTTTGTAAACCACTTTGGGCTAAGTTATTTTCAAATTTTTTAGCAACACAGAGATGAACTCTGAAATGTCTTGAGTTTTCCTTGGCATGCAAAGTTCATTATTTTTATAACTAATAAATTTTGAGTGACAGTTTTTACTTCCCAATTTTACAAATCAGAATGCATTCTACCGATCAAAAATAATAACTCTGCAGCTTTGTTTATGCAGCAGTATAACTTCGGGAAATATTAATAACCCGACAACTGAAAAACCCGTTCATTTTGCTTGTGAAAGCTGCTATCATGGTTTCCAGTTATTACCCTCTCAAGAGCCTGGGCAAAGCGCTCCTGTGTGATCATGATTCATCTCCATCCGCTCGAACAGTGTGACAAGATAAAAAATACGAGCCTGAAGAAGAAGCGGAATATTCAGTGAGGAGTTTATCCTGGTTAAGCCTGCATTGGCATAATTTCAGATAAAGAAGAGAACAATTTGTTTCTTTGCATACATAATTTAAGAACTGGCCTCTCGAGTAGCAGGCTTAGTGAATGCGAGTTGCTCAGACTGCAGATGTAAAAGTTCTCTGACATCAATAAGAAACTCTCACAAAATTCGGAGCTCACACCCATGCAGCTCTCAGCTGTGAAAGTTTGCAAATCAAATACTGCCTGCTTCTTCCAGACAGTGGTTTTGAAATGTTTGGTTTCGATACTAACATCACAAGTTCATTATTCACAGGAGACTAAAACGGCACTACATTAAAAGGGTCATTGACAATTGTTTTATTATTTAAATCAGGTCTACATAATTTTAATAAATCTATAGTTTATTTGTATTTTCAACTTTTCCACATGATTTTCTATTTTTTATTATTTTTTTATTGCTTGTTTATTTGGCTTTTTGACAGATAATCTCTGTGTATCCCTGGCTGTCGTGGAGCTCACATTGTAGAAAAGGTTGACCTCAAACTCGCAGAAATCTGTCTTTGTGTCTCAAGTTCTGGGATTGGGGATATAGGAAACTAGCTTCCAAGAAACCTCATGTTTGCAAAGATAGAAAAAGATGTTGAGGTGAACAAATTCTATTTGATCCACAAAATTTAGTTGTACATATTTTTAATGTAAAATGCCATTCCCTTTATAAATGTTCCTTTACGTATCTATCATTCTGATAGGAAACCATTCTCAGGTAATAAACTTACTGTTATTCACCCACCCCAGACACACTCACTTCTTGGATAAGAACAAATTTAGTCCTACCATCATACCTACCTCCACCACAGTGGAGATGCTCTCCATAGGCTATTCCATATTGAACTGTACTAAATACAAGCTTCCCTGGTTCCTGTTATTAAATAATGATATTGGTGCCCTCAAGAATAACAATAATTTAGTACATTTAGAACTACTCTGCACTCCCAAGAAGATAGAACTTAAGTTTTGTATATGTGTCTATTGTTAAATATTACTCTGAAGAAGCAGAGTAGGTTAGGAAAAGCTACTAAATGGTGCTGTTGCTAAGTTTACAATTTGTTAATAAGTTCTTTATTATTAATCATTTTTTTCATTTACATTACAAATAAGATACTCCTTCACAGTTACACCTCCACAAACCCCCATCTCACATTGTCTCTCCCCCAACCCCTTTGCCTTTATGAGGGTGCTCCTCCACCCACTCACCCAATCTTGCCTCACTACTCTAGCATCCCCCTATGCTGGGGCATCCATAGAACCAAGGGTCTCCCCTTTCATTTATGCCAGATAAGACCATCCTTTGTTACATATGTGGTTGGAGCCATGGATCCCTCCATGTGTACTCTTTGGTTGGTGGTTTAGTCCCTGGGAGATCTGGGTAGTAGAGTTAACTGATACTGTTCTTCCTATGGGATTGCAATACCCTTCAGCTCTTTCAGTTCTTTCCCTAGCTCTTCCATTAAGGATAAGCAGAACCAATTATCTGTGTCTTGAGGAGAAAAAGATTTTGGTTAAAATCAAAGTAAGTCTTATTTTATGTTGGCCTTCCACAAATTACTGACTTTCCTGCATTGCCTTTTCCTCAATTTCGTCTTGGGCTTCCCTAAAACTCATGGTTCTTTTGGCTGAGTCTCCTATCACATTTTGGTTAAAAAAAAAAAAAAAAGTGTCTAAAGTATTGGCTTATATTTTTGGAATTTATGACCAAAAGTCATCTTCATTATTGATTTTTACCTAAAAGGCTTGAGCTAAAAGTATTTCATTATTTTAGACTATTTGCATATACATGAGATAACCTAAGTACAGAATCCAAATCTTAAAAATCACATATGTCTTTCGGACCTTATATATGAACGATGCAGGTAACTTTACAAAATATTTAAGCACAGCTGTGTTCTAACTGCAGCTATCCACACGAATCAAGTGTGATCTTTCACTGTTACAGTTTATATTGAGTCTGCCAAAACACTCATGTGTTTATAGTTCTGTACTGGCCAGTTTAATTTAAACACTGAGAAGCAACAGGATCCTGAAAACCCAAGCTTAATCAATAGACTGATCACTTGATATAACCGAAATATTACATTATTGAGAGGTGCTGAGACATAAAGGGGCAGCTATACAAGGAAGTGTATCTCCAAGGTGCACCCTGAGAAGATGGACCAATCCTCAAAACTCGTTCTTCCCTTCCTCTTTATGTCCCTCCACCCCAGTTTTCTCTTTTTCTCCCTGCTGCCCCTATTTTTCTCTTGTTCTTCTTGAGGTGCATAGCCCCTGAACCAAACTTCTAACACCATGATATTCTGTGTCTTCTCAGCCCCAAATCAACAAACACAGTCAATCAACCTTGAACTGAAAATGTGAAACAACAACAACAACAAAAACAGAAAATAAATCCTCTAAATTGTTTCTTTCATGCATTTGCCATGGAGACAAAAGATAAGATATTTTTAGTGCTTTGGATAGTGAGTTGTTTGAATGTATAACACCTTCTTACTGTTTAGGGTTGTTCACAGTTGCCTTACTGTCTTACAAGAATGTTTTTTTATATTCTGCCCACAGCTTTGGTTCCTGTGTATAAAAAATGTGTACACATGTTAATAGCTCCCAAATCTCCTGGATCTCTGTCTTCCTTTATTAATAGTAGATTTTCATAAACTAATCACTTCAACTTTAATGAATAAAAGTTAAATGTATGACCTTTTATGGCTAGTTTTTAATGAAGAAATTCTTCTCTTTTCTAAGATAATACATGTTTTCTTTCTTCCCTACACTCAAAATGAAACTTATTTTACTTTGGCCTTCCACAAATTACTGACTTTTAATTTTTTTCTTCTACATTATTATAAAATTTCTCAAGTATTTCAACAGAGCAATTGCAAAGTCACATGACATATACGCAGAGAAATACATGGTCTGTGTATAGCTGACCACATAAAGTTAAGGAAGACTCATAAAGTTCATAAAATCTTAAACTCGTGCTTCTTGTCTAGATCAATACAAGGTAACAACTGATAATGTTTATACGATAGCACTAAAGTCATGCGCATCTGGGTTTAGGCTCGACTCTGCAATCAGATATTAATTCACCTCACACAGTCATCTTCTGTGACTTGAGTGAGTATCCTCCACTCACACTGTCCACATTCACAGGCTCCTATGACACAAATCATGTTCCTCAAGGTGGCAAGAAAAACCTTTAAAATGTGTGCCTAGTAAAAAGTAGTGAGGTCATAGGACATTAACTAAGTTCATATGTAACTAATACTAGTTTGTAACAAAACTTAAGTCCTTCCAAGGGTTTGTGAAACTGCCTTACACTCTTGGCCTTTGTAAAGCCACCCATTCCTTTTCTACTTTTTCATGTTATGACACTGTCAGAGAATGTTAGCTGGGACATTAAGACCATGGCATTTGAGCTTTCTAGCCACTGGAATTGTGAAGACAATAGTGCCTTTTGAATATACATTTTTTTCTGTGTTAGGTATTCTGTTATGACAACCCAAAAATGTACACCACACAAATATCTGAACTCAATTATCTTTTCTAAATATATGAAATAATGACAATACTTTTTTAGTATATATGGAGAATTAAATGAGTTAATTGATGCACATATATATTTTTTACAGTTGTATATAGAACATAAGCCTATATTTAATGAGTCAGAAGTAGAAAAATCAGTAATGATAATACTAACAAAAAATGAAGTAGGAATAGTAACTACCTACATAAATATTGCAAGTATAATATGATCAGCCTCTGTAAAATCACCATTCTATCAAAGCAAATTTATTTTTCTAAGGTCACGTGAAAGAAAAGAGTGAGAACTGAAGCTTAGGCTTGCTTGACACCCAAATCCTCACCTTATCGATTGTGTAATAGTTTGAGAAGACAAGATGGAATCTTGGGAGCCATTTCACTCCCTCTGTACTGAGAGAACACCATTAAAAGAAAAGCACACTCTGGTCTTTAAATCCCCAAGTCCTCATTCCAGCTATTGGCTCAGCATCAAGGGTACTCATCCATTCAGTTAGAACAGTAGCCAACTCCATCAAGAGGCTCTACCAGTGACTTTTCACCTAATTTACTTGAGTTGTGGCAGTAAAACATAGCTGAAAGTAGCACACAGGGCAGAAACATTATACGGAACTTCAGTTTGAAATTTTAACTCTGCTAGAGATGAAGATAGCCTTCTCTCTCTCTCTCTCTCTCTCTCTCTCTCTCTCTCTCTCTCTCTCTCTTCTCTCTCTCTCTCTCTCTCTCTCTCTCTCTCTCTCTCTCTCTCTCTCACACACACACACACACACTAAATAAAAACAGCTGTATGATAAGTGTCAAGTCCTTAAGTTCCATGAATTACTCCCCATGAGGAAAATCTGAATTTGACAGAAAAGTCTCTAGAACAACAGAAAAGAAAATAGTTTTCAAATTATCTTGGAGGCATTTATGCAGACAAAGGTGTAGAAAAACTAAAGTATGTTAGTCATTCTTCCAGTAATGTGAAAGAAAACATTTTGGTAGATATTATATATTTCAGCTAAGGGTAAAAGTAGATTAAAAAAAAAAAAAGTAAAAACTTGGGTTGTTGTGTCTTAAGCCCTATCCATACTTTCTAGGTAAAGTGAGCATTAAGTTTACATCTCTTTGGAGCCTGTATTGTATTACATCCAAATAGAACGGGAGCTAAATTCCCAATGATGTATACTGAGACATTTCTTTCTGTTCTGAGTCAGCATAGACTTGCATTGTTTGTCTTTGTTTTTACAGAAATGAAAACTGGAACACCCATATATCTTCTCCTCTAGATTATCTCCCCCTTCCCTTTTTTACATGTAATATACATTACAATAATATTGTCCACAGAAAAAAAATAGTTTCTAGGATAACGGAACTTTCAGCCCCCAGCTGTGGTTTCCATGATTGCAGTGGAATCGTCTCCAAGGCTATATATATTTCATGACACATGGCAGATTATCTCCCTCCTTACATTTCAGTGTCTCTCATTGTATCTAAGGAATTAATAATGCTTATCACAAATTTCCTGCAGACAAGGTTAAAAGGCTCACTAGAAAAGACTGTAATTTAGAAGGTTACAGAAAGTGTGCACTGGGTATATAGAGCTATGCGCTATTCTCAAATAACACTACAACCTAATTCAGGCTGCTGACTTTAAGTTTGGTAATGTTATAAATTGGGAGTGAGTGGGTGGGTGGGAGAGCACCCTTATAGAAGTAGGGGGAGGAGACATGGGATAGGAAAGTTCTGGAGGGTAAATCAGGAAAGGGGATAACATTTGAAATGTAAATGCATAAAATGTCCAATAGAAGAATAAAAATAAAATAATAAAAAATATAAATTGTAATCATAAAATCCAATCACATCATTTGAAAAACAGGATGAATGGGTAAGTGATTTGAACAGAGTTTTCATAATCTGACAATCTAGTTCTGCGTATATCTCTGCTTCTCAAAGGAGTTGTGTTCTAAGCAGGAGAGAAACAGAGGTGAGGCCAGAGTGTCTTAGTTACTTTCTCAATGCTTGGATGAAGTGACCTGACGAAAGCAGCTTAAGGAAGAAATGATGAATTTAGTTTTACAATCCCAGAAGTGTAGATAGAATCCATCACTGTAGGAAAGTTCATCATGGCAGCAGGCAGAGAGGCCATGGAACAGGTAGGAATAGGCACCTGGCTAGTTATACTCACTCACATTTATAATGCAGGAAAACATGTGTGGCTATAAAGCCTCACACATTCTTATCAAAAAACAGAACCAGCTGAGGATCAAGTGTTCAAACACGTGAGCTTATCTTTGCAGAGCATTTTACATTCAAACCAAAACAAATGGAGTATTATGGCTCTGTTATTAAAAACTTGTTTTATGTATTAATCAGAGGTTTCCTGAAAATTAAAACCAATAGGAGAGAGAAAGGGAGGGAGGGAGGAGGGGAAGGAGGGAAGAAAAAAAGGAATGACAGAGGGAAAGACAGAGGGAGGAAGGAAGGGAGGGAGGGAGAGAGGGAGACATACAAACACAGAGAGAGAGAGAGAGAGAGAGAGAGAGAGAGAGAGAGAAGAAAGAGAGATATGTCTATTAGGATAAAACTATTAGGGAGTTTTCTTTTGCCATTGCAAAGGCTCCAAGTTCAAATTTTGGAGAATGAACCATTAGGGAAAGATGATAGTGTAGTGCAAGTCTGAGAGCAATCTGCTGGGAAATCACCCATATTCAGGGAGGTCTTTCTCTATTTCAACCTCAACTGAGAAAATGACCTACAATATGGCGGGCAAACTGCTAGAATCATAGTCTACCAATTTAAATGGTCATCACTTCCATGAAACACCCTCACAGAGACATCTAAAGCCACGTTTGAGGATCAATAGGAACACCATAGGTCAGTCATGTGGATATACAGAGTTAACCAATCTACTTTTCAATTATGTATTCATACTCCTGCTTCATACCTTGGTTTGAGAAAGTAAGGAGAACAAGTATATTTAGTTGCCTTTGCATACTTAGGGTCTTGTTTGCTCCTGGGCCCCAAATAAGTGCTCAATTAATGTGTACAAAACTGAAACACTCAGGGCCTTACTTAACTTTATTTCCCTAGGCCATGATAGAGGATGATGTTAAGACTGTACCCTGAAAAAGTTATTTAGTGTGAAAGCTAGTTGTCACAGATTGAAGAGCACCCTCCAAAATTCACATTGTTCAGTGGGACTGCACTTAAAGAGATAGACTCTCAAGAGGTGACTAAAATTAAATGAAAGCACCACTGTGGTCCCTCAATTCAACTTACTTCATTGAAACAAAACACCATTTCCTCTGTGCTTCAGCCTTATGGAGCTAACGACATAAGATAGCTGGGCTAAATGAACACTAGAAAGATGAACAACTGAAAGGGGTGGATGGATGGATGCAATTCTGCTCCTTCCGGAGCCTGTGAAATTTTAGGTACATTTCGTTTGTCTCAAAATAATGAGTGGAGTTAGGGTCCTGTACAGAATACTTCAAAATGTAAGGCACACTCCCAGTAAATCAGCGATTTGCCTCTCAGTCTGAATTTATTTTATTTTATTTTATCTTATTTTATTTTATTTTATTTTATTTTTTACTTCCACAAATAACTGAGATTGACCGAGTCTGAAAATGAAGGGAAGAAAACAACATTACGTTCAAGCAAATAGATCTGGAGTGACACACAGGAGAACTTACTCCTGTGTAGGCATTTTTTTTTTTCAAAATCTGCGTAGGTCTGGCCTTGTTATCTCACGCATTTTAGAGAAGTGCCAGGAGAAAAGTCCTTCAGGAAACAAATACTCCTGAGCACTATGCTTCTTCCTTTGGAACAGAGCCAATGGAAGTCAGAGCCTTTCTGGTACTGTCTTTCTTCCTCACCTTTCCTCTAAATTTAAGTAAGCTCGCCCTGGTCGTTCTCTTTGATGCCTATAATGTTATTTAAAAATACGGGGCTAGAAAGATGGCTCAGTAAGTAAACACAATACTGTCTTTTGTGTTTATAAAAAGATAAAAACAAGGAGGAATATGTTTGTGGATGTGTGGTGAGGTGGTGGGGGAAGGAGGTGCTTCAGGGGGCCCATGCTGAGATATTTCTTCCCCCTGAGGGACCAGTCACACAATGGTATAGTATAGAGTTTATTCAGAGCATAGGGAGGGGAGTTGAGAGGGTAGTAGAGGCAGAGAAAGGCAGATACAGACAAACAGACAGAGAGGGGGAGAGAGAGAGGGAGAGGGAGAGAGAGAGAGAGAGAGAGAGAGAGAGAGAGAGAGAGAGAGAGAG
>JANHMN010000021.1:25788222-25864303 GCA_030674055.1 Rhabdomys pumilio
AGAGAGAGAGAGAGAGAGAGAGAGAGAGAGAGAGAGAGAGAGAGAGAAGACACAAAAGGGGAAGAAAAAGAGAGCAAGAGAGCTGAGGGGACAAGCAGTCCCTTTTTTAGTGAGTCAGGCATACCTGGATGTTACCAGGTAACTGTGGAGCAGAGCTTAGACAAAATTCTAATATTGTCTTTTTTCTGTTCCCTGAAACCACACAGGAGCCACACAACTGTCTGTGTCTCCAGCTCCAGAGAATATGATGCCCTCTTCTTGTCTTCTCCGAAACAAGAACCCAGTGCACATACTTGTCCACAAATAAGCATAAATAATTAAAATAAAACTTTAAAAATATATTTCCCTATCCTCTCTCATCTCCTTATCCGTCCTCTAAGTTCCAGCCATCCTTGATAGTACGAAAAACAAAGGTACAAAAGAGCCTTTTCAGAGTCTTTGTTGATGAGTTCTAGTGGAAAATTCCCATCGTCTTTAACCTCTCTGCCCTTTACTTTTACATGACACTTAAAATATATAGTGAGAGTTAATTGTCTTTTCAAGTATTAGACTTAATCCACTGAGTAAATGAGGTCTTTTACATCAGGGCATATTTTAACCATGGACAACATAAAGCACTGACTGCACCTCACAGTAAATCTCCAAATATCACTGCACTGATTGATGGGTTGGGGTTTAAGTCATTAAATGAGAGTCCAGTTCACTTCAAAGCATCTGCTTATTCATTAAGACTAAGCTTCATGCTTGTAATAATATTTAGTATGTTATACATGTCTCATGGAGTAATTGGTACGTATGTGTGTAAAGAAACAAAATACCGAAGAACCCTAACAGATATAAAACTGTCTTTGCGTTTAAAGATTTAATTTATTTTTATTTTAGGTGTGAATGTTTGCTGCCTTAGTGAATGTTCTATTGTTGTGGTGACACACCATGGCCATGGCAACTTTTATAAAATAGAACATTTAATTAGGGCTGACTTACAAGATCAGAGGTTTATTCCATTATCACCATGTAATCAGACACAGAGGTGGAGAAGGAGAAGGGGTCAGGAGGCAGCAGAAAGAGAATGAGACACTGGGCCTGGCTTGAGCACTGGAAACTTCAAAGCACATCCTCAGTGACACGTTTCCTTAAAAGGTGACATACATCTTCCTACAAGACCATGTTTCCTAGTAGTGCCACTCCCTATGAGCCGATGGAGAAGCCATTTTCATTAAAACCACCATATCTGCTTTTATGTATGTATCTGCAGCAGGCACCTAAGTAGTACCTGCTGAAGTCACAAGAGAGAATCAGATGCCCTAGAACTGAAGTTACAGATTATTGTGATCTGCAGTGTGGGTGCTGGTAACTGACCTGAGTCTTCTGCAAGTACAGCAAGGCCTCTTAACCATCAATCCATCTCTCCAGCCACTGGAACTTCCTTGTTATCTACAGACATGTCCACCCCTATAAGGGATCTATATGAAAAGGCAGTGAGGTCTGAGGACAAGCCAACCATTTATTCATAAAATATTACTTATTCCTATTGGTGCTGTTCACGTAGAGTACTTGAGATATAACTGGTCAGTGGGTTAGCAGTGTTGGACAGGAGTTGACATAGTTCATTAGCAAGATGAAGCATCTGTTTGTGAAGCCGCATCACTGTGCACTCTTTACCAACTTGTCTGAGTTAAAGAATATGAAACACCCTTATATAGGACAAGTTGTATGAATCAGGTTAATTGCTCACAGAAAGGCAGCAACAATCAATAGAAGCCAAGAATTTTCCACAAAATTTTTATCCAGTATACAGGAATGCAGATAAAATCCAGAGTGTACAAGCCCTGCTTGCAGCATTGTAGGAATATTCAAGAAAACACTACCTTGTGTTTACTACCTCTGTCATCTGACTCATGGGGAGAGAGGACTAAGAAAAAAAAAAAACTTATTCCCTTGGGGGAGCAAAATCAGTGTTATCTTTAGAAGCTCTTTCACGTATCTAGATACTGCCTTCTCAGCACATTCAATAGTTACTCTTAAGATATGCAGAAAAAAAAAAACGAATGATTAGGGTTAGCTCATTCCAAGGATACCTTGAATGCTGTCATATTTTGTCATCATGGAGCTCACAGGAAAGGCTCACAGACATAAATGAGAAGTGATAGTAAGTCATTACAAATGGGACTACGTTCCAGAACTCACTCCCAGTCTAACTTTCTAGTGAAATAATATGCTAGAATGAATAGGTTAAAAGGAGGACTTTTCATTTCCATGTGCAAGGCAGCATCTAAACTAGATCTGCGTGGTCCCTATCATTGCTACTCCATGCTGTGTGAGAGTTAATCTATTGACTTGTTCTAATAAATAGAGCACTGCAAAACAAATGCATATAATAATAAGCGTGTGGCTTTCTCTGCTCTTTTTTGTTTCCTTGATTTAAAGAAGCAAGCTGCTGCTTATGGGCCTCCTGGTGGCAAGGCAAGAAAATGGACCACTTTGAGGAACATAGTGCCTGTGAGTCCAGGCTGAGAGGAACTGAGCATGCTAGATATCACAAGAGCTCTTGAAAGCGGGTCCCCCTACCCCATATCCCTTGAAACCTAGCAATGAATGCAACCCTGGTACCGACCTTGATCAGACTCCAGGGAGGTTAGAACCAAGAGAACTATGCAAAGTAATGACTAGATTTCAACGCCACAGAAACCTAGATAATAAATGTTTGATGTTTAAGTAAGTTATGCGCTAATATTTTATATGCAGACAACTTATATAATCAAGAATGTTGGAAAAAGCTGGAGAAATGATTCTATAGTTAATAGCACTTGTTGTTTTGCCAAAAGATCCATGTCGAATTCCAAGCACCCACATGGTGGGTCATAATCATCCTTAAATTTAGTTCCCAGGTGATCTAATTCCTCTCTAGTCTTCCACGGCACATGTAAGGCACATGCACGTGAAGAGAGACAAATTATTCACATATCTGAAGTAAAACTAAAATTTTAAAATGTTGGGAAAGGATTTTATGAGCAGTACTTTTGTGTGGTTATCATAGACATAAAATTATAGAATTAGAAAAATCATAATGATTATGAAATGTAGTAGACTGTAGTGAACATATTGGGTACAAAATCCAGGATTTTAGCTCTAATTCAAACTCTAAATATATTTGACTGTGGATGGTCAAGGTATATAATCTGTAATGTCTCCTGACCTGAATTTCCTCTGGATTGAAATTAAAATATAAATGATTCTATACTTATTTTCTAAGATAACAGGCCCAGCTCTTATAAAGACTTAAAAACAGGAATCATTCAAAATGCAAAATGCTGTCCAGTGTTTCTTCTTTTTTTCTTATTTTTTATTGGATATTTTATTTATATTTTCAGATGTCATCCCCTTTCCCCAATTCCTCTCCCTAGAAAAACCCTATCCTATGCCCCCTTTTCCTTTTTGCTTTTATACAATTGTTTTAAAATGTTAATCAAAGGCTTTATAAGTTTGGTAATGCTCAATCAGAAGTGTAACCCAATACCCAACCTAGATATATCAACTATCTTTGACTGGTGGAGACACATGAACATCTGCCTCCATGTCCAGTGTTTCTTTCTTTTCTCTTCTTTTTTTTCCTTTCTTTTCTTTTCCTTTCTCTTCTTTTCTTTTCTTCAGATTCCTTTGTTACACTAGTAGAGCCAACTTCTAACCCCTATCCTATCTTAGCAAAGTGGTATGGAACATTGCCAAGGTCTAGCCTCAGAGTGAGGAGGGTCTTGAGAAGAGCAGCAGTGGGAGAGGCGCTGATGCAGTAAGGACTTGGGTCAGTAGTGGATGCAAGCTCTCAGTTCATGTGTTCTCTCATTACTCCTTCAATTGGATCCGAGAGACTGAATCCAGTCTCTTATTTACTAAAGCTACATCACCAAGGCTTTGACCATTGGTAATCATTTTTTAGAAATTCTTTAAATTTACATAAAATTTTGAGAATTCCAGATCATTAGTCCCAACCTCTACTTTTGTAAAACAGAAACTAAACACAAAACCAAAGCTCATTTCCTTATAGTTTTTACGTAGCCCATTCCTCACAGGTTTCTCACAGCTGAGAATAGCTCTTGTGGTTTCCTGGTACAGCAGACAGCAATCTTTAGCAACTATTTTCAAGTAAGAACAGAGAGGTGACAGACTACCAAGGTTAAAATGATTTCTTATAAAGTGTTTAAATTTATGCAAGTTAAGCAGCTAGCACTCTCTAATATCTCTCTTGGCATTGTCATCTCCAACCCTTCAAGTAGTGAGAAGAACAAAGTCCTAACTTTTCATATGCTTGTATATCATCTTTTAATTATCTAATCTTTGTTTCCTCATCCTAGCCATTACATGACCTCATGTCCAAAATTGATAAGCTCTCCAGGAACTTCAATTCATTAACCCAATGTCCTTTTCAATAATCTATATTCTTCTTTTAATACTCTTTGTTTCTGAATCATATACACACTTTCTTCCTATAAGACAATTTCATCTATTATTTGCTTGTTTTCTATAGATTCCTCCTTCTTTTCCTATCCATGCCTTTTCTTCTTAAGACCACTTTAACTCTCTATCCTTAATGTCCCCAAGTTTGCCCTTGCTAATTAATTCAGGTCACTGGGAACAGATGATACATGTACCTCCTCCTATAATTCCAAGTTCAAGACCAAGTCTCACAATGAGCAATTTCTACAAAGAGCCATGTAGGTTTTTATGCCCTCTATGGTTATGTTGTCTAGATCCTTTCTCGTGGTCCTAAAAGCCAAATGGGAGGTCTGTTCTTAGTCCTTCACAGCCTCATGACCTCCTCCATTCCCCTTTACTGAGAACTGCGTCTGTTTTATTTATTATGGCATGATTAGCTCTGAGCAATGGGGGAAGTATATTCACCAGAATGAGATATTGAAAGTAAAACACATAGATGAAATTGCAGGTAAGTTTCAGGACAACAGCTGTTATCAGCACAGGTGAAGATGAATATCCTGGCAATGTTTCCAGGGGCAGGAACTGTGTCACACTACCCCTTTCACAGCCAAGCTCGATCCCAATAATATCCCTGTATTAGTCAGGGTTCTCTAGAGTCACAGAACTTATGGAATGTCTCTCTATATTGAGGGAATTTATTGTGATGACTTACAGTCTGTAATCCAACAACCACCAACAATGATCAGCTTTGAATGGGAAAATCTAAGAATCTAGTAGTTGCTCAGTCCCACAAGGCTAGTTGTTTCAGCTGGTCTTCTGTAAATAATAGATTCCAGCAGATGTGCTGGTATGTAAATGCAAGCAGGTTTAGAAGAGAGACTCTTCCTTTTTCCAATGTCCTTATGTAGGTCTCCAGCAGAAGGTGTGGCCCAGATTAAAAGATCCACCATGCCTAGATCTTGATTTGTCCCATGCTGACCTTGAACGCAAAGATCTCTATGCCTGAGCCTCTTAGGATTAAAGACTTGTACTACCTTGCCTGGGCCTAAGCTTTTCATGACCACGATGCCTCAAGATCTCCATGCCAAGATCCAGGTCAGAAACTTGTGTCTTCCAGCCTCAAGATCTGGACCACAGATGTGCCCTCTAATTCTGGATTGTAGTTCATTCCAGATATAGTCAAGTTGACGACCAGAAATAGCCATCACAATGCCATTTACTTTTTTCCCTCATAGGTTTTAGTTTTCTAGCCAAGCAAAATAACCAACATGCCATTCTTTTAAGTAGAAGGAAGCATACAACCTTTCACATGTATTCAAAGTTTCTATTACCAAAGCATTTGTTTTTTCTAAAAACAAAGATTTTGATTTGTGACTCCATTGATTGTTAACAGAGAAAGTGAAGAAAAAAATAACTTAGAACACTTCAGCCACTTTGATATATCTTTTCAATAATTTTTAGAGTGTGATAGTTAATCTTCATGACCCATTTCACTGGATTCAGAGTCACCTGCGAGACATACACTGGTGTGTCTTTGGGGGAATTTGCCAAGACTTGCAAGGGAGGAGAAAAGATCCAGAGTGAATGCGGGTTGTGTAAGCGATGGTCTGACATCCTAAAATGAAAACACAGGGAAGAAAGTCAGAACAAGTACAATATCTCACTGGCCTCTGCTTCATGACTGCCATGCCATGTTCCTGTGTCACACTCTCCGACATTGCAAACTGTCTCCAAAAACTTGAACCAAAATTAACCTTTTTTACCTTGTCTTTGTTAGGCAATTTGTCACAGCAGTGAGAAAAACAAAGAAGTTGGACCTAATGCTCAGTTGGCAGAGGCATGAAAGAAGTCAGATTCAGAGGACTGGGAATTCAAGGCCAACCTGGGATGCATAAGACATATAAAAGAAAAAGAAGATTTGGAAAATAAGTGAAATAAAAAAAATTTACTAAAATAAAATACTTGATGCCAATAGTTTTTTTTTTTTAAGAAAATGGTATACTTATGCCAGAAGTCATAGCTTAGGTTAATGTAACAATAATGTTTGAGAAAATATTCCTTCTTTTTTTTTTCTGTGAATGGTACATATCTGCTTTCTTCTTGAAGTACATTAGTCAAAAATTACATGGCCTCTGGCTTAGCTTTAAGGTATGTGTTTATTTATGGATTTAAATACACACTTCGGCTAAGAAATTCTGTATATCCAATTCCCAATCAGCTCTTTGTAAAGAGTGTTTGGCGCTTCAGGAAATACTTGTATACACACTATCATAATGCTCTGCTGAAATTCTGTCATGGATGCATAAACTGGGGCAAGGCACAAGCCGATACGACCACTTCATCTTGGGAGAAAGGGGCCTCCGATGGCGATGGAGAGATGGCTCTGCAACACTAGTTACTCTTCCTGCAGTCCAGAGTTCAATTCCCAGCAACCACATGGTGGCTCACAACCATCTTTAATGAGAGTCGATGCCTTCTTCTGGCATGCAGGGATACATGCAAATAAAGCACTAATATACATAAAACAAATAAATCATTTAAAAAATCTCTTCCCATGAAAATGCCCCTCTGTTAAGATATGAACTTCACTCTCTGAAGTTTCTGCTACAAACAGAGACTTCTTTCATCCAGCTCACAAACTTTTCTTTTGAGCTCACAAAACAATTTCATGTCCAATGTAGCTTTGCAAATGTTTGCTGAGTTAGAACATGAAGATAAACAAGTGAACTCCATTTCCCCACTTCGTCTCCTCATCGAGCTCTCATTAAAATTTCAGGTTCCCCATACAACAATGAATGCCGTGACTGTTTTGCTATAATGTTCGATATAAACAATACACATGTTTACATTGTATGCTTCAGAAATGTATTACAGAGGAAAGGATCAGATTCCAGAAGTCTGAATAATGGCCAGCTTGCAACACGCCTTAACCAAGGTGATAAACAACAAATCAGATTGACATGGTAGAGATGGAGTGCAAGGGAAAAACAGAGAATAACTTCAGAAGTCTTTGGAAAATTGTATCCAAGTTGTCATTGCTTAAAAGAACAAGAATCTAATATTAAAATAATGAGGTAAAATTGACAAGGTCCCATTCTCAGCCGAAGAGCTACAAGAAGTAATTGGCTGTGGAGAAGAGAAAATCAGTTTTCTTCAGAAAAAAAAAATTCCTCAGTGAGACTTCCCAAGCTGAAGTAATCAGCTTTAAAGGCAAATACACACAAGCAATGGCAGGCGAGCTCAGCAGAGTGTGCAAACGTACTGTATACGTACACATGACAAGGTGAATTGAACCCTAGTATGAGAGAGACGTGGGGAGCATGGGAGAAGTCAGAAGTGGAATAATGAGTGTAAAAATAATGTCAATAGACTATTTATGTGTGAAATTCTCAAAATTAATACATTTATCAAAAATTGGTAAAATAATCTAATCTTATGTAATTTGCTAAGACTTTTCTTTACCTCGTATTAATTATAACAACCGCAATGAATAAATGTATATATTAATTGAATCTAACGTGAATTAGTCATAGAAAACACAAACCGTTTCCATGACAAGGAAAAAGTTGAATGGAATGGCCAAATTATCGTAACAGGAGGATAAATGCTACTACAAAGGGATGAAGTCTCCTTATTCTCCCAATCAGATATCCATGTGCTCACTCTTTTATCAACATTGGGTTCCTCTTCACTATTAAGTATTACGCTCAGTACCAGCAGTGAGTCCCTATTTGATAATGAATTAATTCTAATATGGAATATTAAGTAAACCCCACTTGCAGGATTGCAATAGTACCAGCTACTGAAGGGACAAAACACAACCCCAAGAATTAAATTCTAAGCTAGAATCTGAGACAGGGTTTATCAGGCAGATGAAATCTAATGAAAGCTACTCTGCAGGAGAAATTCTGTGCATGCTAAGACTATAATAAGAGAGGACACATCAAGGACAATTTTTAATTATTTAATAAGACAAAAAAATGCAGTACTCTAATGCACTGACCATTAAGAGCTGGACGTAAGAAATTTAAGCAGAAATTAATGGTGAGGTTTTTAAGATATGTGGTGATCATTCCCAGGTTGGTTTGTGGCTAGAGCCATAACCACTGACATGATGCAGCCAAAGTTTCATTCTAGAAATATTACTATTAACAGTGTCCCGGCCGCTGGTATCCAGGGTCTAGATGTTTCTCCGTAAAGACATTTAATAAAATCATGCCCAAAGGCAGAAAAACTTACTGTGACTATAACAAGGAAAGATAGAAATTATTTAAGATAGCAGGAACCTTCCTGTTTAAAAAGGTAGAAAGTATCTTAGGTAGGTGAGTTTCACTCTGTCTATTTAACATAACTGGGGTTCAGTATGTAAATTATGTAGGGTGAGTTATCAGGTGTGACCTTACTCAATGAATATACTAAATAATTCCTCTTTTATAAATTATGGAGAACATACAACTAATACATGTTGATAGTTCCCACTTATTCATTTATATATTCATTTATTCATCATGAAGTAGCCTTTCTTGGGTACTAAGTACTGTGCTAAGCATGTAACTAAAGTTTCTTCAATGATAAAGATGGGTCTTGTTTGATAATGTTTAGTATCTAGTGAAAATTATAGATAAGTAAATTACCTATTTGATACAGATACAATATACCAACATGGCATTGCAGATCCAAGGAAGCCAAACTTAGTTACAGACTTTCCTCTAAGAAAATTTCTGTTCTCAATAATTAAAGTTTTGAATATAATTTCATGGGATCAGTGGATATTAGCCAAAAAGAAGCTTGGAACAATACAACTCACAGACCATATGAAACCCAAGAAGAAAGAAAACCACACCAGAGTGTGGATACTACAGTCCTACTCAGAAGGGGGAAGAAAATAATCTTGGAAAGGCAGGGACAAAGAGTGGAGCAGAGACTGAAAGAAAGGCCATCCAGAGACTGCCCTACCTAGGGATCCATCTCATCTGCAGATACCAAACTCAGACACTATTGCTGATACCAAGAAGCACTTGCTGACAGGAGCATGCTTAGACATCCCCCTGAGAGCCTCTGCCAGAGCCTAACCAATACAGATGTGGATATGCAAAGCCAAACATAGGGCTGAGCATGGGGACCCCAATGGAGGAGTTAGGGGAAGGACTGAAGGAGCTGAAGGGGTTTGCAAACCCATAGGAAGAAAGACAGTATCAACCAGCCAGACTCTCCCCCCAAAGATCCCAGGGACTAAACCACCAACCAAGGAGTGCACATGGGAGGGGTGGAGACAACCCATGGCTCCAGCTGAATATGTAGCAGAGGATTGCCTTATCAGGTATCACTGGGTGGGGAGCCCATTGGTCCTGTGGAGGCTCAATGACCCAGGGTAGGGGAATGCTAGGGCTCTGAGGCAGGAGTAGGTGGGCAGGTGGGGGAGCACCCTCATAGAGGCAGGTACTGGGAGGGTATAGGGGGGTTTTGAAGGGGAACCTAGGAAAGGAGACTTTTGAAATGTCAATAAATAAAATAATCAATAAAAAAATTAAAAATAAATAAGTTGCTGTCTGGGACATTCTGTGACTGGACAATTTATCATTGACTATGAATCAGACAGTTGAAAGGACAACAGCTTAGAATCAGAAAGAGAGCAATTGTATATAATAAATAAATATATAATAAACTATGAAAAAAAGAATAAAAGGCAATTGTAAGGAAAAAAAAAAGAAAGAGAGCAAGTAAGGCAGGCTCAAGCCCTCCCTCCTCCCTGTATGTTCTAGTTTCTCTACTCTAAAATTTGAAGAAGTTGCTCTCAAGTTGGAACATGAAGAAACTCTGCCCAAGTTTTAGAAATCTCATTGGTTGCGATAGCCTGGAATTGGAGGATGGAACCATGAGACTCAGTTAATGTTTAAATCTAAGAACCGAAATGCTATGTTTGACCTCTAGTTGCTTATCTGAAGCAACTAAACAAACATACTGACTAATAAACCATGTTATAATTTAAAAGAATAATAATTTCACAAAATGCCAAAACTCTCAATCACTGATCCTTAGACCAAACATGTGTCACAAAAGCAAGACAAATTGGCTTACAGAGTCATGGTGACTGATATTGATGGTGTTCTCCTTCAGGCAGATCTAAAGGCCAACTGATTCCTCATGTGAAGTATCTGCTTGTAACATCAAGCATTGACTGCGTCTAGATTCATTCATAGCTAAACCCATTCAACTTTTGCCAGTTGCTAATTGAATGCCCCTTTTCACACACATAGGAGGAAGCAGCAGAGCTTTGAGTTCTCCATGCTGAACAACATGGAAAGTTCCAGAGCAGTTTCATCTATATAGCCTAACCTCACAAAAAAAAAAAAAAAAATCATATTCACGCAAACCAACACTCCATTTTTACACTATCCAGGGCTGCCAGTATTGAGGATGTTCACATAAAAATCTGACTAGAGGATACTGGAATACCTTTTCACTTGCCAGCTAAAACTTCCTATCTTATCAATTTACTTAGAAATAAAATGTCCCTACAATTCTTTTATTTCCCCCACTTTTAGTCAGATTGACAAAAGAACAGAATCAAACTGATAAGATTCGCTCAAGCGCAGGCCTGGTTGCCCTTGAAAACTAAGAGTCAGTTTGCAGCTAAACACCAAGGAATCACTCATATATGCAAATGTTTTCTTTCAGGAAAGAGCTGACTAAAGTCTATTTACCATATAAAATACAAAATTAAGAATCAAAAGATCACAGAAGAATTATTTGAATACAGAGGGAAAAATCACAGAGACGATGCTGCCCGATTCTATTTGTCTGGCTTCTGCACTTGCCACATCCATTTCTGTTTATTTTGACAGAGAAAAATTAAGACACACTTTATTCATTAACATAGCATAAAACCATCCATTTATCAAATACTCATTTTTCTACTTACTCGCTGGTTATAACGAATATTTTGTAATTAACTTTAATACTGCATTTTCAGGAAGTAGAAAACAGACTTATCTGAAGCACAGAACTTACGGATTGGCATTAAAACTTGAGGTCAGAGATGCAGGCAGGAGCCAGTCCAAATTACACATCTGTATATAGTATAGCAGAGATTTCCATATAAATATGGAACTAATGTATTTACAAGTTTCTTATTTTAGTTTAGCTTAGTTTTTGAGATTATAATTATTACCTCCAAAAACGCTTATGTATATCTTTGCTCTCTTTCAATTATATGGTCTCTCTTTTTAAATTTTTTGCATATATATGCACACACACACATTCCTAAATATATAAATACAGCATACATCATGCACATACATATGACGTGTGTGTGTGTGTGTGTGTGTGTGTGTGTGTGTGTGTGTGTGTGTTTAGGATTAACCATTTGATATGCATAAGCAATCAGAATACTCTTCCCTGGGTTTTAAATAAAGAAATAGTATAGAGTTAATTATGTTTAGCAATCAACTATTTTAAATTTGAACCTTCTGTTCTAGTTAAATTACTATGCTGGCTCTACCCAGAAAATATAACTTTTCCAGTTCTTTACTTACTTCAGTTTGAAAACCTTGTCTTTTGTAATTGCTAAGTTGAAGAAAGTTTGAAACAAACCTTTCTCTATACTTTAGTGATAATGTTTGGCTCAATGTAGTTTTCTTCCACAGCGAACTGGGTACTACTTTAATATATAAACAAATTAGAACCTTAGCATACCCTTGTAACCACATAACTAAATCTCAGCAATCATAGCAGGCAAAGTTCAGTTAGTTACATGCAGCCAGATGATTAATCTATACTTACATAATGCACAGGCCAATAATAGTCTATCTGCTTCTTCATGCGCTTTCCTTTCCTCTGGCTATAAATATAACCTGTGTGTGGCAAGGCTGGGCATTCTGACCCATCCTTTATCTTCTGTGCTGTCCCCTTCTGGAAGCATTCATATCGATAAAGCAAACTTTAATCAAACTGATGTCAGCATTTCTATAATGTAATAGGTAACCACTTAATAACAAAACTGATGAGAAAATAATATTTTGAAACCTAAGAAAAAATATGTTTGAAAGAACATTGAAATCAGAAAATATTAAGTCTGTCCAGAATTCTAGCTGTCATGTTCTGCTGTAACTGTGCTGGATAAATTCTATATAGCTGATTTTAAATGGTTGTTGAATTGTGCCTATTTCTTCACACTAGTTACAAAACCACGTCCTTTTACTATCCGTGTACTGATTTCCTTTTGAATGGTTTCTTGGGGGTTCACAGTATTGCTTGTATTTGCCCAGGTCCTTCTTCATGCCTCTTATCACTCAAAATAGTTCATGTGAAAAATTACTTAATACCTTTTATTCCTATGGTAAGCACTAGCAAAAAGAAATGGAAGAAGAAAACAAAAACATCCCAAAATATACTTGGAAAAAAATAAGAAAGAAGAAAACAAAACAACAGAACGTAATATTTACTTGAAGCTAACGTTGCCAGCAATTTGATAAGGCAAACATGCATGTATTCAACACCAAGCATGTGGAGCAGCTTTTGATAGCTAACATTACCATATGATTCCTAGGCCCCAAGCAATGTGCTAAAGTGTGTGCATATATTACCATATGCAATACTTATGGCAGCTTTACAAGGCAAGTGGATGGTTGCTATCATTATCCCACATTAAAAAGAAAGATAGGGAATCTGGCTCCAAGATGTTGGACACTTTACCCAGATCTTCTCAAATCTAAATAAGGACATGAATCACCTCAAGAACTTGGTAAAATTCTGACATGTTATGATATCCTTGATGGGTAATTTGTGGGGCTTGGAAACCCTAACTTTAAGTTACTATCAACACTATCTACAAATCATCACCACACCACACATGGAATATTTGTAACAGGGAGAGTTCTTCAGTTCCTTGTGAAAATCTGTGCTATGATACACTGTGTCCCTTAGAATGCCTCTCCATGCTCATGAAATTTCATGAATGCAGATGTATTTAAAGACACTGATGGAATTCAGAATCCACAGATCTTAATTCACTCAGACTGAGTTGAACCCAGAGATCTCTCATTTCTAATGAGTTCAGAAACAATACTGAGGTGATGGGTATCATTACCTAAGTGACTTGGACCTAATAAACCAGAATTCTTTCCTATAAATAATTTACCACAAGAAAAAGAAAGTTGAGATATACACCGGTCACCATTAATATTCATATTAAACCCTTATTGTCGAGATTGTCTTCTTAGGAGTGTTGCCAAGACTATGAAAAATCAAAAGGACCAGGACATTAATTTTTTCCGAATATGTCAATACATTTAAATTATGTCAGATATTATGTGGGCTAGAGATACTTGAGGCACAGCTGGCCCTATATGAAAACAGTTTAGAAATGGTGACACATATTACTAACTCATGAGCAAGCTCCAAGACTTAGGTCACATGCAATTTTTTTTCTTTGAAAAATAATGAGTATTCAGAATTAGCAAGCTGGGATCAATTTAGATGATCCTAAGTTTTTGGCAATATTTGAGGCATCATAACAAAAATCCAGTCAAATGTGTGCCTCCTCTCTATCAGACCTGGACAGGGATGCTTGCTTGGTTCTTCTGGGAGTAGTCTTCTGAGAGTATAGCAGGCAATATTCAGAAATTGGCACCTTGCTCAGGCTATTCCCAGGCAGCCGCCATTTTCCAGATGCTCTGTCTCTGGACCTCAGCTCTGGCTATCTAGAAACACCAGCCCTAGCACCCACGAGATGCCAGTGTGGGGAATGGCTCTGCCCATCCACCATGCTGTCTCCACAAAGCTTGGCTGAACCCCAGACAACACCTACCATCCTCCTGATACCCAGTAGAAATGAGACTCTTAAAGCTTAAAGGTTATGCAATTGGTTTATATATTTGGAAATGCTCAATTAACAAGATGCCCACACAATTAGAGTAGTTACCCAAAATCTAACCTTTAGATAAGTTACTACACAGGACTGTTCTCAAACCATCCACAGCTCTCCATGGCTGCTAGTCTCCTTCTTCCTCCTCACTCTTCTCCTTCCCACTCTTCGCTCCTCCCGCATTAGCATTGCAAATAATGTAGCAGTAGCAGGAAATTATCCTGCTACATGAGAGTAGTTGCTTTGGGGTCTGTAGTTTCTAGGATTGGCAGGAGGTGGCTAGTGTGCAGGTCTGTTGTGCCTGTGGACACCTTTCAGCACTGCTCGTTGGCGTAGAGGGTTGGTCTGGTGATGGTTTTATTGAAATACTAAATATTGGCTCCCAAGATCTGGTTACCACCAATGAGCAGATGCTCATGTACATCCAAAGATGATATATAAATCTTGCTCTCCAATTTAACACAACTGATTTTATAAAACGGGTGACAGCCCATTATTGGAGGGAGTAGAGAGAGGTGGAGTTTGAGTTGCCGGGATGGAGGGTCACTGGTGGGGCTAGGAGGACAAGAAGAGGAGAGAGGGGAAAGTGTGGAGTGGAAGGATAGAAAATGGGAGAATAGGATAGCTCCATGAGCTGTGATGGACCATCAGCACATTCCAGACTCATATGCCTCCCTGAGACACCAGACTGCTGGAGCAGAAGCAACCCAGAGAGTTTCAAATAGCTAATATTTGGGGAGCACAGTTAAGCTAGAAGCCAGACTACCATTTAGAGTTTGAGATTACAGGTAACCTCCCCATAATTGTACAGAGCCAGATATCATAGTCTGAGTCTCATTCATCTGAAGTTAGATGGGGACAAGTTTAATTATATCCTTATACACTTTGGCTTTCAAAGCTTTCATTTCATCTCCATCTTAGAAGTGGAGAGGACTTCCTGCTTCACCTTTGGCACCATCTCCAAATAAAACTTGACTGCATAAAGCCCTTCCACTGTATATTTTGATACTATGCTATACCATATGAGTTTACCTCCTTGGCTAATTAATTGGTTGAGATTAATGTTGCAGTTAAACCATTGGCTGGAAGAGACTTAACTATAGGGTATGTGTGCCATAGATACATAGAGTTGAGAAATAATTTTACTAGTGAATGCTAGAATGAACATCTATAATCCATTGATGTTGCTTTCCCGTAGTAGTGGCTGTTGTTTCCATGGTTACAATGATTTCTCCTTTCCTAGAAGGTCATGGGGACTTAAACACAAAGACTCATGAGGCCAATTTCTTGAATTTAAGTCAGAGTTCCTTCACTTTTTAGACTTGTCCTTAACCTCTCAGTGCTAACTTTGGTCTCTGGAGACGATGCTATCATCATTTATAAGATGATATGAAGATTTATTGGTACAGAATACACAACTCTAAAGTGCTACCAAATGTTTTCTTCCTCCTGTATTCACACCCGTGTACAGTTCTTTCCACTTGACAAAAAACTTAACATAACAGCATGCTTCTAGATTAACAACAATGAGAACACATACACAATTAGGTTATGAAAGGCTGTAACTTCTCTTCTGCAGCAATACGTCATATTAAGGAAGCTGGTGGGGCCAGGTATGGAGAGTATGCCTGGCCAACAGGCAACGAGATCCTCTAACCAGTGGCACTCAGGGCTTAGTACTGAACATGGAAATGAATCAATTCTCAATAAGTCCTTGAGACTATAGATCTTGAGCTGAGATCAATGTCAGCCTTCTATAAGACCTCAAAGTAGAAGACACAACTAAGCTATTTCTAAGTTTCTTAAATATTAAAATTGTCATTTAATAAGTGTGAGGTTATGGAGGCATATGTTCACGTGTCTCCACCAGTCAAAGATAGTTTACATATCTAGGTTGGGTATTGGGTTACACTTCTGATTGAGCATTACCAAACTTACAAAGCCTTTGATTAACATTTTAAAAAATTGTATAAAAGCAAAAAGGAAAAGGGAGCATGGGATAGGGGTTTTCTAGTGAGGGGAAATGGGGAAAGAGGATGACATTTGAAATGTAAATAAAATATCCAATAAAAAATAAAATAAAATAAAAAATAATAATAAGTGTGAGGTTGATTTAAGCCACAGAGTCTAATTTGTTAGTAATCAACAGATAACAAGACAAATTGGTTTGCTGTTCTCTTCCTTAGAAACAAAAGAGCCACAACTGAAAAATATGAAGATGCAAAGAATAAACTTTTGTTGGAGAAAAAAGATAAAGAAATATTCATTAAGAGTATTTTCAGGAAATGACATCCATCTATCAACGGGAGGAATTTGAGGAAGAATACTAAAAACTACACAGGAAAATCAGTTATGTGGAGGAACCACACTGCTCTGAGTCAATCTTTCTAAGGTAGAAGTGGGAGAGTATTTGTTTTATTTGACACAATACACAAGCAACAGAATAAAAAGTGTTATTATGACTAGAAATGTCTAGTTTATTTCCTGGATATGCAAACTGAAATCAGTCCTAGAAGTGTGATAGAACACTGACTTTGACACAGTCAGATAAGACGTCCTATACAGAGAACAAGTAAATACACACTTAGTAGCAATTGACATATCAGAAACTGTGTGAAGCCATTGCAGTGAATTAAATTCTAAAGATGGGATGAATAATGAAATGGAGAGTTAAAAGATAACAATTTCTGCAACTTGTATGCAATTCAATAGGTTATTTTGGAGGATAGATGATGGATAGATAGATTATGGATAGGTAGATGATAGATAGATAGATAGATAGATAGATAGATAGATAGATAGATAGATAGATAATGGATAGGTAGATGATAGATAGATAGATAGATAGATAGATAGATAGATAGATAGATAGGCACATAGCAACAATTAATAGAAATGGAGGCTATGAATTTGAAAGAGGGCAAGGGGTGTGTGAGGGCTGGAGGGAAGAAATAGAGCAGAGAAATTATGTAATTATGCTATAATCTTAAAAATTATATAAGAAAATGAGGGAAGAGTGAGTGAAAAACCAAGACTGAAGGATTTGAAGTTGAGATTCACAAATATCATTTAAAAATTTACTCTAAAAAATTTGTGATTTTAGAAATCAATTGTCCATGTATGACTGTAAGTTTTCAAGGATATGTAGTTGCCTACCAAAATACAGAGTTATCATTATTGAAATGTACCCTTAAATTTTAAAAGATTTCAGTTGATGCTATTGTGAAAAGAAGCAGTATGTGAAACATGTGCAAGTTGATTAAGAAATCTTTCCCATTTTACACAAAATAATAAACATTAAGATATCCATTAGACGATGTACTGCATCGGGTTATGGACCGCTGGTAACATTACCTAACACCGAAAGATGCTTAAACAAAAAGATCAATTCTGACTTCTGTACTTTGAGGACTGAACAAAGCTCTGTGGTGGACACCCTGTTAGCTTGTCATTTTAAAGGTTTGAAGATAAGTCAGAGGAACGCTAATTTGTGAAAGAATGTAGGAAGGAGCAGTTTTGCGTTATTAAAATTAATTATGTGCAATTTTGCGCTATAAAAGTCAATTATGGCTCACATCTCAGTAGAAGGAATCAATACAGAGAAAATGGAAAAATCTTACAGAAAGAAGGAATCAATAATGATGCAAAGCCAGAGAAGAGAGTGTGGAAGGAAAAATCATTTTTTTTTTTTTAGACAGAAATAATAGAAGTCAAAATTGGTAAAGGTGTACTTTGGTGTAGTGGAGTCTGAGAGAATTGAGCCAGTCCATTTCATTTCAATCAAGACAAGAAGGTCATTCTTTAAGAGTTAAAAATCAAGAGTGGAATACCTTAAAGAAACAGAAAAGGTTTCTATCAAGAGCAGAAAGGAGAATGACGTTGGATAAAGCTGTCAAAGAGAAGTGGTTGTGTGTATGTGTGTGTGTGTGTGTGTGTGTGTGTGTGTGTGTGTGTGTGTATGTGTGTGTGTGTGTGTGTGTGTGTGTGTGTGTGTGTGTGTGTGTTTTAAGAGCAAATAAGAAAGCAGATTTCTCTAGTAGAGTTAAAAGCAAAAGTTTGTCTGAGACTCTGGTTGAAGTTGAACGCAAGTAAAATGTCAGATAACTTGTTGCGGCTCAAGCTATCCTATGTTGGGCACCAAAAACGTCGCGAGCCTCACTAGCTCACGTTTGGGGACCAAAATGTCGGGGACCGCTCTGTCAATGTTGGAACCCGCACTGCCAAAAGCCTTGGGGGCTAAACTGTTAGAGCCCGCACTGCCCCAAGGTGCTCCAGTCTGAGGGTCGGGGTTCAGCAAGAGAGAGAGTGAGGACGGATGGGAAGAATGGAGACCAGACAGAGTGTAATTCAAGCCTGTTTATTCTTCAGTCTCTCTTCTTCTCTCCAAGTCCCAAGTCTTGAGTTCCTAGTCCCTAGTGCCTCCAAATTCCAAGTTATTTCTTCCAATCCTAATCCTAATGCCTAATTATCTGTTGCTTTCTTCTGAGTTCTCTAGTCCAAGTGTCTTCCACCTAATGCCTAATAACTACTCCAAGTTGTACTGTACTCTTCTGTCTGCCTCTCGCCTTTTATATGTCTCACTTCTAAGTCACGCCCTTAAGTCATGCCCTTAGGTCTTAAATCTCATCTCTAAGTCACACCCCTAAGTCTCACCTTTAAGTCTCACACACCCAAGGAAAGAACCTGGGTATCTAAAGCAAGATGTTATCTTTAAGAGTGTGCTCAGCTGTTGTAGGCTATTGTAATCAAATCTCTTGTCAGGGTATATGGCTCAAGATGGCTGCAAGGATGATAGCCCCTTTCTGTCGACTCCCCACAATAACTGAAATATGTGAATATCAACAAGTCTTAAAATCAGTATTTTCTTCTTTCTCCAAGGCCTTGAGATGCAAAGTACATAGATCATTGATAAGATGATGACTTTAATAGTAAAATGAATCTGAATGTATCTTCTTGTGGGAGTTTGGGAGAGAATGGCTTCCACATACTCAGACATTTGCATGCCTAATCCCCATCTGCTGAACTGTTTGGAGCTGTGTCACTGCAGCTAGGTTTTGAGGCTTCAAAAGCCCAGGCAGAGCCAAGTCACTTACTTTCTGCCTTGCCTGAGATCTGGATTTAAAGCTCTCAGATACTGCCCTGTTGCCTGTGCCCTGGACTACTGGAAGCCTGATCCTACCTGCCATTTGGGGTTGGAGGTGAGGTGGTGCAGAGTCAAGGACACAGTCTTCAGGAGCAGGTGGGAAGCGCTGCAGCAAGTATCTGAGCATTGTTGCAAGCTCCTTTAATACCCTCCACCCCAACCCCCATTGGTCCCAAGAAAGCATCTCTTCTAAATAGCAGTTCCCCTTTGGCTGGCATTGTCTGCACCAGCAATCCTTGGTCTCTCAGGCAGTCATCAATTAGGTTCATGTGTAGGAGATACTTTTGCAGCTGAGTGGCCCCCAGAGTTTACATAGAGGCAGCCACTGCCATTCCAGCCACACAGCCCCGTACACTGCTCACCTGCCTGCTCACCTGCCAGACTGCCACCATGCTTTCAACAACCTGATAAAAGACCAACTGTCTGAAGTTGAACCAAGCCCCTAAATAAATGTTTTCTTCTCTGAGTTGCCTTGGTCATGCTGTCTCTTCACAACTAAGACATTTGTGTAATCTATAATCAAAATTCACCCAGTCTCTAGAAATATTCAAATTTTTAAAATCCATTTGAGGAAATATATTTATCTTCAAAGAGACAGGTCTCCTTGAATCCTTTTGTGTTATCAGCAAACTCATAGCGGGATCTTTCTAAATCTGTTTTTACAGTTAATCCTGTGATTCACAGTTTATTCTCATAAATAGAGTCTAATAAAAATGTATGGGCTAGCAAGGAACCAGCTGCCATTCTCTTGATTTAGAACAGCATGCAGATGTTTCTGTTACAGCAATATTAAAGTTTTCTGAGCTGGGTCATTCTTATTTCAGAGGTTGCTCCTTTGGGTTGATCTGCAAAAATAATAAGCTAAGTTCTCCCCAAAGAGTTGAGTATTTTGAAAAGCTCCCACTCAGGCCTCCTTCTAACTCCCTCTACCTTCTTAATCCTGAAACCCGCTGATACAGTTCTTCATGTGTTGGTGACTCCAAATCCATAAAATCATATTTGTTGCTACTTCATAACAAAATTGTAATATAAACATCTGAAATACCAGGTGTTGTTATGGGACACGATAGTGGTCACAACCTACTACAGGTTGAGAAGCGCTGCCTTAAATCTGAATGATTTTTCTTTGGTTTGTAAGGGTGAATACTTGTCTCTTAGCCTTGTGTTTATATCTCATTTGGACTATCAGTCCCAAATCTAGTCTTGAGGTTTGAACTCCCCAATTTAGATCAGCTTTGTGTTATAATCTTGAGTTTGTAAATCAGTCTTCTGCAGCCCATCCTGCCTTCACCACATGTAAGACCCGTGCCCCTAAGGATCAGTTGGATTTTGTCCTGCCTGGGAACTAACATACTAGCAACTGTGGTATGAGTGAGGGACTCATTTAACAATTCAGCCTACTTTAGGCCAAGCAATCAGGAAACATGGTATCTGCTTGCATGTGGGAGGCATTCAGACAAGCTTCCTTCAGAGAACCTTGCCACCAACACAGAATCAGTGATGATTTCTTTATAAAATCATACTGCCAATCTGGCAGTGGTGGTGCATGCCTTTAATCCCAGGACTTGGGAGGCAGAGGCAGGCGGATTTCTGAGTTCAAGACCAGCCTGATCTACAGAGTGAGTTCCAGGACAGCCAGGGCTATACATCAAAACTCTATCTCAAAAACAAAACAAAACAAAAAAAAGTAAATAAATAAACTCATACTGCAGTTTAAATTATAACAATCCTGGGACCCAATATATTTCAAACACATAAGATTTTTTAGAACTGATGCCCATTGGGAAAAAAATGAATGAAAGTAATTTCCAAGGGTTCATGTAAGAGTTTAAGAGTCTCTTCAAGATTAAAACATCTGGAACTGGAGAGATGGCTCAGTGGGTAAAGTGCTTGTCATTCAAGCATAACAACCTGAGTTTGTACTCCCACAATCCACATAAAGATTGGCACAATAACATTTGCCTGCCATCCTATGGCAAGATGGGAGGCAAAGACAGGCGTGAGCCTAGTATACACAGTAGTAAATAACCAGAAACTCAGTCTCAAGCAAGGTGGAATGCAAAGGACATTATCTAGGTTATTCTCTGACATCTGCGTGCATGCAGTGGCACGTGTGCCTAACTGATGTACACACACACACACACACACACACACACACACACACACCATATAGAGTCCTATACACAAGGCTAAATAAAATAGTAAAAATTTTTAAAATGTTTGAGCAGTTTGGCAGGCCCTTCCAGATCTGAGAAATCAAAAGAAATGTCATAGTTCGTAAGCCTTGAATAACTTTAGACATCTGAGTCCTAAATTATCAGCTAAGGTCACAATTAATGACTTTGAGATTCTACAATCAAAGTGTCTCGGGTAAAATTTTCAAACAATGTGATTTAAAGTGGAATGTTGGCATATTCAACAAAGCTTAAAAGTAGTCAGTCATGCAGTTCATGTCTCACACTCTGGTAGACTCCTTTCTTCAAAAGAAATAGAGCATTCCTTGTGAGTTTAACAGGAAGGACCAGGATAGAAACCTGTACTTGAGAATGTGGTTAGTGAAACAGCCAAACAGTACATCTTCCTCAAACAATGTCATCTCCAGCTGGAGCCTGGAAATGAGAGTCCTTCGTCTAGAATATCTTCCTAAAGAGCACAACAATCAGGCTAAATGTCATCCTCATTAATCATCCTCTCAGATGAGAGAGTCAATTGTAGAAATTGTATTAAGTCTCATTTCCTGAGTAGACTAGGGAACAGTAATGTGCAGGCACCTCTCAGACTTGAGTGATAGCGAAATCAGGGTTCTGTCCTTGTGCGCCTCAGCAAGATGGCATTTTGCAGCTTCCCCTATCCCTCCTCCTCTCCTTACATGTACTATACAGATGGACGAAAGCAAGAAAAATCCAGTAGCCCATAAGAGGCTACACCAGAGGAAAAAAAAAAGCAGTCCAGACATGTTCTGTCTTACCAAATGAGGTTTGTTTTTCCATTTACCAGAAGCACCTCGGATGCTAGCCAAAAATCAATCCATTGTGAATTAAAATTGTTATAATTTCTTCACTCTCAAATAGAAAAAACATTCTAGTAGAATACATGAGAATTATATATTGCTTACGAATGGACCTTCAGTCCAGTGCCATATTTTGGGAGATTACAAATTTTATTAAAAATGATCAATTTTAGACAGAATTAAAACTGTTATGTATACATTAATAGCCGGATAATTTTGAGGGAAAAGTGAGTATTATTTTTATTAGTACCAGTATGTGATGGGAATGCCCAGATGATGACAGACACTATTTGTAGGTGTTACAGATTGTACTCAGAAATGATTGCTACTTGAGTAAACAGGTTAGATACCACAGTCCTTCTCCATTTTTCCATGCGCACCCCTGGAATTCAGAATTCATGCTGAAATTCTAATCTTGAAAGAAATGGAGATAGGAGATGTGACCTTTGGCGAGATGACTAAGTCATGAAACTGTTGTGAGTGGGATACTCATAGAAGATACCCAAGGGAATTCATGCTCTTCTTCCATCTGAGATGAGAAAGTACCATTCTAAAGAGCAGGAAATTCACCATCACCAAACACCAAATCTTCTCATCAGACCTCCTAGCATCCACTACTCTAAGAAAGGAAAGCTCTTACAACTATATGAGAGGAATTTCCATTGTTTTCCAGCCCAGTTGATGGCACTGCAGTACAAACCTGAACAGACTTAACCTTGAGTAAAGAAGATCCACCCTTGACAGGCTGAATATGTCGGAAGTTCAGAACAGATTCAGAGGTATAAGAAAGGTGAGTTTTCCTTTCTCAGCCTTCTCCTTCCCTCCCTCCTTATCCAGACTAATCACATCTTGAGCTTAGAGATCCAGCATCTGCCTTAATAATCAGAACTTCTGGTGTTTTGACTTTTTGACTCCAGGACTAAGTAGCCCCCCACGTGCACGAGCACACACACACACACACACACACACACACAAATTCTCGGTCCTTTTGAATAAATCATCCCATTGCCTTTCCTGGATGCCTACTTTGCAGTTAATAGACTGTGGGGCTTCTCAGCTTCCATACTTTAGCAAACCAATATCCATAATTTATCTCCTTTATATATATCTATGTACCCTTATTAATTCTGTTTTTCTGAACCCGTGACTAATATAATCAGGTACCAGTTTATTCAGTGCAAAGCAAATTTTAATATGCACTTGGAACTGAAATTAATTTTAATATACTAAAAATGAGCATAATCACTTGTGATTTAAAGAACACACACGCTCACCACTACAATGATCACCACCATTTAAAACAGATCTTATGATGTAATCAATGAAAATCAATGAGACATTCAGTAAAATATGTATTTGCTTAGCCAACTTTTTTCCTTAAGACGCCAGATAGTATTTAAGCTTGAGGACAATATGCAGGCTTGCTATTTCTAAATCTAGGGTGAAAGCAACCTAAAAGACAGGCAAACAGCTGGGTATGGCTATGTTCTAAACTTTTTACTATGAAAACAGGTAATTTATCATATTTCTCCTAGGACAATATCTCACCAAAACTTTATTTACACCAGGTCTCCAAAGCAAAATATATTTGGGGCATATTTATATGTCCAGCCTACAGCATATGTTTCTAAAAATACCACTGTACACTTACAAACCCCTCTATCTTAAAAGGGAAAAATTAATATGTGTGTTCTTACTAAATAGAAAATGACTTAAGAACTGGAAATAACACCAGAAATACCAACTTGTGAATAAAGATATGGAAGCCCATGTTTACATACTTTATGGAGGTTTATTTGGATTTTTTAAAATTTATGAGTATGAGCATTTTGTGAGCATTTTGCCTACACGTACATATGTGCAATATGTCCGTGCCTGGTGCCTGCAGATGTCAAAAAAATAAGCATTGAATTCCCTGAAACTGTAATCATGAATGGGTATGAAAACCACATGGGTCCTGGGAACCAAACCCAGGTCCTGTGCAAGAGCATCAAGTGTTCATGACTGCTGCACCATCTCTCCAGCCCACACATTTTGTCCTTTAAGAAAGAAGGCATTAAAACAATGTAATTGAACAAAACTCAAATAGTTCCTCTCTAGAAGTTTCTATAGAACAAGCAACACTGTCATGGGATTTTATCATTTGTGGTGTGAGAGGAAGGAATGACCTAACATTTTTCTGTTAGCATTATTGACCAACCACAACCTACCATCAACTGCATTTCCTACAGAGATGACTTTTATAAGAACAATTAGCCTGAGTTCCTGTCAATTGTCAAAAAAAAAAAAAACTTTCAGGTACCAGAGACAGAGAAACAAGCTCTATAGACATCTAAAACAGGTTCAAATATCTATCTATTAAAATGTGTTCATCATTGAATGTCTTCTTACTGTGCTGGTTACTTAGCTTATTGAGGTAATGAGATTCCTCACTAAGAGTGATGTAAGCAAGTGTGTGCTTTATCTCACGATTCAAAGGTACAATCTATCAGGGAGGAAAACAGGACTAACATGGTGGAAACAGGAATACAAGGCTACATACTCAAATCTCAGAGGATCAGAAAGCAGTCAGAGGACCACAAGTACATATCTTGTCTATGAACCTCAGTTCAACAATTCCCCTAGGCTTACAGTTCCAATGGTCTTCAAAGTTTAAAGTCTCTCCCATGATCCAGGACAATCTCTCATCTTTAAAATAAAAAAAGCAACTTACTTTCCAACAAGCAAGATGAGCAACTCTGTTCTAAAAACAGAGAAATGGGGACATAGCAGAGAAAGTCTAGACCAAAGCAAGAAAAAAAGCACGGTGGGACTAATGCCAAACCCTGCAGCTCCTTGTCCTTCTTCTAGGGCTTCTGATGGAATCGTCTGTGCTACCGTGTGCTTGAGTGGAACTGCCTTTCTAGCTCCACAGACTGTAGAAGCTGTGAACTATATTTTGAGCCAACCCCACTCCGTGCCACAGCTTTCCTTGGCACATGCCCAACATTTCTAACATTTTCGCTGACCTGATGTCTTAGTTAGGGTTTTACTGCTAGGAACAGACACCATGACCAATGCAACTCTTATGAGGATGACATTTAATTGGGGCTGGCTTATAGGTTCATAAGTTCAGTCCATTATCATCAAGGTGGGAGCATGGCAGCATCCAGACAGGCATGGTGAGGGAGGAGCTGAGAGTTTTACATCTTCATCTGAAGGCTGCTAGGAGAATACTTTCAGGCAGTTAGCGTGAGGGTCTTATAGCCCATACCTACAGTGACACGCCTACTCCAACAGGGCCACGCCTTCTAATAATGCCACTGCCTGGGCCAAACATATACAAACCATCACACCTGGGGTCTACAATGCTACTCAGGCTTGCTTTGAAACATCACACAATGACCTCTTCTCAGCTCTCTGCTTGGCATCTAACCCTGGTACACTGCTGGTATAGTCAGCCTTCTGGAATTTTAGAGCAAGCTTCAGTAACAATGTAACTTTGGTGGTTTTGCTTGCTGGCAAATCTAGCATCCGTGGACAATGTCAAGTTCTGCCGCCAGCCTCAGATGTAGGCTGCAGTGGTCCCTTCACAACAGCTGTGAGAGACTCCTGGTACCATTGCTCCTGAGCAAGAGAAAACAATTATCTTGGTGGCCCTGCCTAAGCAGGATGCCCTTGATGCTCCCCATGTTCACGCACTCACTTTGCAAATAAAAGTTTTGTAAAACGTTTGCATTGGTATGCACTGCAGTTCTCAGGGAACGCTTCTCCTCTCCAAGTACATTTCCTCTTGGACCACACTGCAGAGTCCCTGTTTTGCACACTAGTAGTACTAACCTTTTCCAACCTGCCTTGTCCTTGACTATGCTTTAGAAGCCTTCTTACACCTTTTCTCACTAAATTTTACACCTTTTCTCCCTAAACACAGTAAGAAATAACCATGTTACAATCTACATGTCTTGAAATTCCTTTAGTCGAACAAACTAGGCTGTTACTTTTTAATTCAGCCCCATGCAAGTTCTTAGGGCACAAAAACAATGTTGAACGAAATTGCTTCTAGCCCAACTGAGAACAAGAGCCCGTTGCTTCACTCTTAGATCTCATGAAGCAGGCTTCTTCTGTAGGCATTTTTCTCAACATTCTGGTCTTCCGCACTCTTATAGTTTGACCCAATTCAAACACATGATCCTACAAGGTTTATACCTAAACCATAGCATTTGCCCTGTTGTTTCTTTGAAGAGAGTAATCATAGAAAGTAGACCGCTTATTATTCAGCTGTTTAAATCTATGGGCGCCAATAGAAGTGAGATGGTTTATATTTCTCTTCCTATTAGAGAAATTTTAATAGCACAGAATAAAGCTATCGTGCCAAGGTATCAGAAAGAATAGGAAAGTCTCTAAGGAAAGGGTGCTAAAGGTAGGTTCACTGTGGTCAATATTAAATGTTGGCCACTGTTCTAAATAGCCACTTCTAGACTTAAGCTTCTTCTTTTAAAAGTCCTTCTTGGGATGTTCATAAGTCAATGAAACATACAAGAGCTAATTAAATAATTGGACAAAAGAAAAAAACAGTAAATAAGCATACAAATGTGACTACATCAAGATTTAGAATATGTGTTATTGAAGGCAACTTTGTTTTTCAGAAAAGAAAGTAATAGCAGTTAAAACACCTGTTTAATAGAAGTAAGACTGACCTCTCAAGAAAGATGAACAACCTTGAGCTAAGGACTTTCTTCCTTTCATTCTGTGGTTTCCTGAAAAGCAGGTCTGAGCTTAGGGTTCTGCAGGTGCCCGCCAGTCCCATCACCTCAGAATGCTTGCTGAAACACATGGTATTTTTCAAATCATTACTCACCTTCGTTCATCTGATCTAAGTTTTATAATAATATGAGATTCAAAGGCAAAGAGACATGATTCTATTGCCCATTTTACCTTTGTCTTTCACAACAAAGTGGGTTAACAAGAATATAATTCAATAAGAATCTCTATATTATAAACGGGATGACAATTCAATACAGCCTTTAATGACGTTGAATGATTTAATCATGTTTGAGGAGCCTTTCTTTTAAGAAAAAAAAAAAAAAGCAAAAAGCTTCTTTCTTGAAGTAAAACATTTATAATCAATGTAGCCCAATGACAAGGATGGCCTGACACTAGGGTTATATCCTGTCCCTTCACTCAGGTGTCACATTGTCACAGTGGATTAGAATACTGTATTCAGATACACATATCTCAGAACACTGTTACATAGTTCATTTCTTTTTCAGGAGAAAAGTAGTTGCCTAGCAAGACATGGTGGCACAGGTCTGTAGCCCTAACAGTTGAGAAGTACAGACAGGAGAATGAGAAATTTGAAGACATTCTCCAATATATATAGTAAGTTTGACGTCAGCCTAGGTTAGTTACACAGGACATTGTCTCAAAGAGACAGGAGAATGAGAAATTTGAAGACATTCATAGATATATATTAAGTTTGATGTCAGCCTAGGTTAGTTACATAGGACATTGTTTCAAATATAGAAACTAAGAAGACAAAAAAAAAGTGTGCTGGCTTTGTGTTTCTGCTTTTATTTGATAAACCAAGCTAACATGTGCACTCTCAAAAGTTCAACTCAAGCAAAGGTAGTATAAATTTCTATATTCAATTACTATAAAGAGAATTCAATAAATGTTTTTGGAAGCATGGCTTTCCTTGGTATCTTCATGTGCTAATATTTTTTAGTGTTTATCATAGATAAATATATGTAAGATGAATGAATATACGTGTACTTAAGCATATACCAGATTTTGCACACACACACACACACACTCTCTCTCTCACACACACACACACGTGAAAATTAGAATGAATGAACTTTATGAACATTGTAAGAGGGAAATACACAAACACATAAATTCGGATGTTTTTTCAGAAATACAGATTGTTACTGAAGTCATTTTTGCCAGGGAATCTTTGTATACAAATATCCAAAGCAGCAAATGAAAAAAAAAAAAAAAAAGAGCTGCTGTTAATTATTCCAGATTTTATTCTTGCCTAATTTTGCTGAAATCAAGTACCAGTCTGATTTATTATTTTAGATGGTTTCTCTTGTAGAGTAGATACATGTATAAAAATGGAAATTTTTATTCCCATACGTTCAAAAATGAATGTTCTTTCATCATAGTAAAGTAAAATAAAATATATTTAAAAGTAAACTTTCTTAAACTGAGGTTAAGAATTATTAATTTTCTAATCTTTTATTTGGGGTACTGTGGTAGGGTGAGTTGGTTAGACTCTATAGCCCAGACTGTCCTGAAACTCACTGTGTAGACCAGGCTGACCTCAAACTCACAATGATCCTCCTGTCTCAGATTCCCAAGTACATACACTACATCCAGCTTTTCATATCATTTTATATTGTGACTCTAAATTATCCATTTTCACAGTAAACACAAGATAATTAAAGTCCCAATCTTTCAAATTATCTAGATATTAACGGTATCTAAACCTAAGTAATATTAGCAAAACCCGGGAAAAAAGGAATGCAAAGATAGAGAACAGGTATTCGCCCCCCCCAAACAAAAAATGAAACTGAAAATTTCAATTATATGCAAGATCTCATTACCTCAAAATAGCTTTAACTCTAGGAAGACAGAGAAAAAAGAATCTCTGAGATTTACTAGTCCTCAATTGAGACAAACTATAAGCTCCAGGTTCAGTAAGAAAACCTGTCTCAAAAAATCAGGTGAAGAGTGATTAATAAAACACGCATTCATGCATACACACACGCACATACACACATGCCACCACCACCACCGGAGGGGTGAGGGAGGGAGGGACAGAGAGTGAGGGAACTATATTATCATTAACCTAAGTATTTGCTTCTCTTCTTCCTCATTCCTGTTTATGAAAATGCTATGATGTCAGCTCGCTGAGTTCCTCCTCTCATTACTTAAGCCCCACACTGTAATTCAAAACCGACGATGTTGACAGTTGTTGAGTAGTCTGTACCCGCTTCCAGCTGTTCTGTCCAGCTAATCTGTTGCTGACGTCAGATCTTCATCAGTAACAAACCGGGGGCGGGGGCATCTCTGTACAAACCCAGCAGGGACCATACTCGTCGGAGATTTATTTTTAATCTGAAAGTGTTTATGAGCCAAATTCAGTTTTAATTTCCAACTTTTCTTAAAGAATCTCTCTTTTTTTTAAATTGCTAGAAAACAAAGGTAAAATAAATAAACTTGAGCTCTGATGGCCTCTGTTAACACTGAGCTCATCACAATCGTGGCAACTTGAAAATCGTTAAACAATAACTACCCGGTAAAATAGAGCCGTGTTAGATCCAGGTTCCCAGAGTGAGTGACAGGTAAGAAGGAAGACAATTCCAATCTCACATTATTGCAGAGGGCATTTTGTTAACAGCTGAACAGCATGTTGGGTAATTTAAGGTCCGCCACTGAGAAGCCTAAGAGACTTGTAAGGTTAATATCCATCCTTTGCTTTGGCGAAACTGTGACAAGCAGCATTTTAATCCAAATTAGAAACAGTCTGAATTGAAAAATGCATGCCTCCTACCCTCTTTGTTTCTTTGTTTCTGTTTGTTCCTTTCTTGCTTTGTTTTTCCCTTATTTATTTGTTTATTAATTTATTGTTGCTGCTGTTTTGTTTTGTTTTAGTAATTGCTTCTTACCTCCCCTGAAGTAAATAAAACTAGCTCGATCCCAGAGCAGTATTGCTGTTAGTGAGTATGGAATCGTTCTTTGAATTTGAGGTTCTATACAATGCGCTCCTGTCCAGACAGCACAGACAACCTTGCTTTACCATCCTTCTCACACCCAAAGCTGGCTGCTTGGGAAACGGTTGCATCTCACCCTCTCTCTCCTCTGTTTGTCCTCTTCAAACCACACTTGATTCTATGTGCAGTTTCTCTGTCTTCTCGATCCCTTCAAGTGAGTGACTGTCAAACCAGGGATCCACGCCTCTTGGTATCATATTTCAACTGGGTTCTGTTTGGTTCCACAGGGGTCATTTACTAATGTCTGAAATTATTTTTGATTATCACAATTAGGGAAGAATTAATAGCATGTGGCACACAAAGGCCCAGGATGCTGCCAAAAATCCTTCAATACAAAACAAAGAATTGTCTGACTACAATGTCCATGGTGTCATGGCTGGTAGGCAGGGGGAGTACTGAGTAGTCTGAGCTGCTTTTAGTGATTTTTTTTCCAAGAGTACTAGGCTGTGTCCTTCCCAGGTTGGTGAGATGACTCTCAATGGATAAAAGGGTTAAAAGTGCTTCCTACCAAGCCTGAATAACTCAGTTCCATCTTTAGATGTGGTAGTTCCTACCACATCTGGAAGGAAAGAAAAGGCTCCTGCAAATTGTCCTCTGACCTGCACACATGTGCCATGCATACATGTATATGCACAAAAATAAATAAGTTAATTAATTATTAACATAAATTTTTAAGTGATGCTTGGCTTTCCTAAAGTCAGAATGCAAAGGCTGGCTGCAATTAAAACGTCCTTTTGTTTGGGGTTGAGGATCTAATGAATAGGTGGGTTGTTGCTTATTATTCCATGCTTATGAAGAGCTCTGACTAACGATTGTCTTTCATTATTGTAATTAATGAGAACTAATCTATTAATAAGAAGTGCAATGGAGCTGCAGGTCTTTTGTTTCTCCTCCAAAATACACTGTAGCTGGGAGAGCAGACAAAGCAATGGCAGTGGTCAGTCCTGAGCAAGCTGAGCATCACTGATACAGGACTTTTTTTTGTCACAAAAGAAGGTACTTTGTTCTATATATTTTATATAAAGAATAATGTTCTGCTCTAAAGATAATAATAATTTCCAAGTGAGCTTTTCTTTATTAATCCCTCCTGAAGCCTTCGGTGACTTGGAGCTTCTACTCTTGTGACCTGTCATTCTCATTTTTATTTTAATTGCTTATTGGCCTCCCTGCTTGGTTCCTACCCACTGTGTAGATCTTTACAAACCTTCAGAAGCGAGAACATTTTCTCCGTTTTAAATTAAGGAAAGTTATTTCTTGACACAGCCATGGTGCCCCAGTACGTCTGTCTCTCTTTCCACTAGTGTGTTCAAGTGGAAGGTCTTATGGGCTGTGTTTTGATTAGCCTTCTCCTCTAGCCTCCTTTGGTGGGAGACCAGAAATAGATCTACAAGAACCATTTCGACCTGGGTCAACAAAAGCCTTTCTCTGGCTCTGGTGGAAGTTTCCTTCCTTTTCCACTTGACTGGATCTATCAGGCAGGAGATGGGTAGTGAGAAGGAAAGAGTGGGTGACCCAATTTTAACAAACTCACCAGACATCATAGCACTCTTCTAGCAACATAGTCTAATGGCAGCCTTGCTGCCTGACCTACCCTTGCGCCATTCCTGCTAAGATTTTGCTAAGTGTCCATTCTTCTGTGCATTATACTTTATAAAGCTCTAAGCTACATGTGAATTTGTGTATGTGTGTGTGTGCTTGTGGACCTTTTCTTCCTGCTCTCTCTTTCTACACTTGTAAAGTTTTGCTTCCACTATGCACAGCTGAGTGGCTATGCTATCCTCTAAAGACGATTCTAGAAATTTTATGTCCATGGAATCTATAAATCTGATGGTTACAGAATAAATAATAAAAGTATCTCTTTGAAGGCCTGGGGAGATGTCTTGGTGGTTAAAAGAGCATTGGCTGCTCATCCACAGAACCCAGTTCAAGTCCCAGCATCCCAGTATTGGCTCCTAATATTCTATAGCTTCAGTTCCTGGGGTTCTGACACCTTCTAGCTTTGGCAGGCACTAGGCACAAACAGGTTACACAGCTAAACATGCCGACAAAACAATCATGTACACAAAATAAAATGAAATTAATTTTAAAGTAGGTTTTTGAGTAGATGGCAAAATGAAGCCACAGCTACCGTGAGTTTAAAAGTCTTTAGAGATCACAAGAATCAATCTGCTTAAGTTATGTGATAAACTAGTTAAATATAATGTGTCTAATATAAGGCTCTAGTGAAGTTAGATGATGCTCTCTCTAGAGGGTCATTATCTGTTAGAGCACACAAATAGCAAAGCAAAGGGTCACTAACAGAATGTACCACCCAGTGAATAGAAATAAGTAGTACCTAGAAACTCATGGAGCATCACAGAAACACACCGGATCAGTAGTCAGTCCTATAGAAGAAGGGAGCAAAAAATAGGGAGAAAGGGAAATTTGGCTTTTAAAGGTGGGGTAGTTCAGATAATCAAATGGCCCCTAAACTTCCATATTTAAATTATTGGTCCTCACTGTGGCAACAATGAGAGATGTTGGAAGTTTAGGAGAAAGGCAAATAGTATGCCAGAAATAAATACTGTGAAACACTCCCATTGGCCCAGTCACAAGTCTCTGAATTAAGTACCCCTATCACCCATACCAAAGGCCAGATCTACAGTCACCGACTCTGCTCACTCCTGAGCTTTGACCCAGCCATAAATCTGAGAATTAAAGACTTTTCTTTATGTTAGCTGCCTTGAACATTTTATTATAGTAATACAAAGCTGGACTAATATATAGAGTAAATAGTGTTTTAATCAAAGACAAGAAAAAATATCCATTTGTGCTTTCTTATTTCAAAACAAGAACACCTTAGATGTGGAATCTGCCTTTCTGAAAAAAAAAATTCAAAACCAAACCAAAAGATTATGCTTACTACCTGATCAAATTTTTCTGTATATTACTATCCTGTCAACCTCTGTAAAAGATACTATTGGTTCCTCAGTCATATCTTCAAGAATCTGTGCCCTATAGTTTCCCCTTTCCATTTGCACTATATAGTCTTTCTATTTTTGTGATTGTTTATTTTCTCTCATCTCTCTCTTGACTATCAGTCTTCAATTTCTCAGAGAAATCTTTTGCCATTTTTAACCAAGTGGCCGCTGCCTCAGTAATAAAACATGAGGGGGAAATTGAATTTTTAACATTTTTTAATCAGTTATCAAAGAAAACTCAACTTTGTGTAGAAACATCTTTATTGCTAGTCATTCTTTTAGTTCACAATAGAAAAATCATAAAAAGATCCCAACTTTCTAACTAGTATTTTATGTGCCTTAAAAGTGTGATGAAATGCCCAACAGTGGGGAGAGGGAACTCGAAGAGTCCACCTCCAGTAGAAAGACAGAGCATCAAGTGAAGGGATGGGGTCTGTCATCCCACAGTCAAAAACTTTGCCCCAGAATTGTTCTTGTCTGAAAGAACTACAGGGAAAAAATGGAGAAGAGCCTGAGGGAAAGGAGGTCCAGTGACAGGCCCAACTTGGGATCCAGCTTAAGGCGAGGCTCCAAGGACTGACACTATTACTGATGCTATAGATGCTTGCAGATAGGAGCCTGGCATGACTGCCCTCTGAGAGGCCCAACAAGCAGCTGACTGAGACAGATGCAGATACTTACACCTAACCATTGGACTGAAGTCAGGGACACCTGTGGTTGAATTAGGAAAAAGCAAGAAGAAGCTGAGGAGGAGGGCGGTCCCATAGGAAAACCAGCAGTCTCAACTAACCTGGACCTCTGAGTTCTCTCAGACACTGAGCCACCAACCAGGCAGCATACAAGAACTGATGTGAAGCCCCCAACCCATATACAGCAGAGGACTGCTTGGTCTGGCCTCAGTGAAAGAAAACAAGCCTAACCCTGGAGAGACCTGAGGCCCCAGGGAATATGGAGGCCTGGTGAAAAAAGAGGTGGAGGACATCCTTTTGGAGACAGAGGGGAGGAGGACTGGAATGAGGAACTGTGGGCAAATGGACAGGGAGGGGGGCAATGACTGGACTATAAATAAACAAAAGTAATAAAAAAACAAAAACAAAAACAGGAAGTTGGGTAGGAAAAAGGAAAATGTAGATCTGGGAGAAGTTGGGAGACAAATATCATCAAAATATGAAAGTCTCAACGTATTAGTAAAATATTATTGAAAAAAGTGTGACTTAGAAACTCTAATAGAATAAAACTAATAAATTCCAGCTAAGGAAATTTTTTATTCATAGAATATGGCTTTCTGTGAATATTGATACATCTATAATTTTATTAATTTGTGTTTTATTTGTCATGCTGGTTAGATTTTTTTTGTCAACTTGACACAATCTTAGGTCATCTGGGAAAGCAAGACTTAACTGAGAAAATGTCATTGGATTTGCCTGTAGGCAAGTCAGCAGGGAATTTATTATTATTGTTGTTGTTGTTGTTGTTATTATTATTATTATTATTTATTATTATTATTATTATTATTATTACAGTGGGAGGGTCCAGCCCTGGACAAGTGGTCTTTGAGTGTATAAAATTATGAGCCCAGCAAGCCACAAAAAGCAAGACAGTAAGCAGAATTCTTCCATGGTTTCTGCTTCTGTTCCTGCTTCTAGGAACCTGCTTTGAGTTCCTCCCTGCCCTCCCATTATGAGGGACTCTAAAACTCGCTTTTGGCCATGATGTGTGTGTGTATACATAAATGTATTAAAGCACTTGTCAGAGTTAAAAATGACATTGGATAATTCAAGATCAGAGAGATTTACTTCTATATTTTTCCTAAAAGCTTATAATCCTAGCTAATAAACTCACACCTTTGATATCTTTTAATTCAACTTACACAGATGGTGCAAGATTAGGGCTCACAACCTAGACCATAAAGATATAGTCTTTGATATAGTTGACGCAGATACTTAAATTATGTGTATATACTCACACTTAAAACAGTGTCTTCTAATTCAGGGATCTGCAAATAGCTCCATTTATTAGGGCACTTGCTGACAACACTGACAACCTGAGTTCCAACCCTGGGACTCACACAGAACAGGGAGAGGACTGACTCCTGCAAGTTGTCTTCTAAGCATCACATAGACGTGATGGTGTGTACACACACATATACAGACATAGATACACACGCAACATTAATAAATGTCATGTAAAATTTAAATCTTGATTTAGTATGTGATCTTTCAGTTTTATGAGGAATATTCATAGCCTAAACTTCGATGCTGAACTAAACAATTATTAAGTGATGAGAGGCCCTACACTGGACAATCGTGGTTTATCAGCCTATCTGATCTGCAATGAGGAAAACATTTTGGAGTCACGTAAGCTTAGACAGCTCATAAAGCACAAGCACCATTGAACATGACTGCAAAACGACAGGATGACAGGCCACTTCAAATGAAGCATAGGATCCATATCAAAGACATTTATATTTGAACAATTACAAATGTCAAAAACCTGTAAACAGTCATTTAGTCCCAATAAAAGAAAATAACGGCCTAGGATAAATCAAACAAGGCACACTGTGCACCAGCAAAATTCAGGCAATTCTCAAAGACAATACCAGCCTTAACCAAGAGAGAGTTCTTTGTCCAGACAGATGGGAACATGACCTGAGGAAGTCTTACTAGATATTGTTGAGGTTCTGCCTCTAGTTTTTAAGATTAGGCAAATAAGCAGCAATATAAAAAAATATATCCATCTCTAAAAAGAGGTTTATATGCTTGTTTATGTTTGCGAGTGATCTATCAAGTAAAGGTAAAATTTAAAAATCTGATTTCTGTTGAAAAGGAGAAAAAGCCATGCTCATGAGTATTTAACTATTGATATGACTAGAAATTGATTCTGGCATTCAATCTGTACTCAAATAATTCTGTGTCTCATAGAAAAGTCTTTCCAAAGAGCAAAACTTGAGAATTTAACAAGAATGACTGCAATCTTCAGTTAACATTCAAGAGTCTTCTAGTACAGTACACACATAACCCAAGGTAAATTAAAACAATATATTACCAAGTTCTGGGCCAACTGACCCTTATTTAATGGACAGATAAAGAACACTTATTTTTAATGTCACAGGCTAAGTAAAAGGAATTGACAGCTGAGAATTTGAAAACTTGTTCTTCTAATCTCAGAAACAGTGTCTCTTCAGCCACATTGAAGATAAAGAAGAATAAACTGATGATTTCTGACAAAAGTAATGCCAAGAAGCTGTTTCTGGATGAGACTTTTCTTTGAGAGATGCTATACACACACCTACTCACCCAGATAAAAGATTCCATGACAAACCAAAGTACAGATATCACCACAGACAGATGTGATGAACCTTGACGTTATTGGGGTTACTTAAAGGAATATGAGGAAAGTGCTGCTTACAGGAGCAGAAATGACTCAAAGATAGGTACATCAACGAATCTCATTCCAGCACTGGTGACAGCTCACAAAGCTGGGAATCTAGAGCATTCTGCACAGCTGCAGGACGTACAACAGGTTGAAGGCTGTCCTTTCTAAGTGACCCAATTGGTTTAAACATCATCCAGGCATCTCTGTTGGTTTCTGTTTCTTCCAAGAAGCTGATCTTGTCTCAGACTCTTTGCAGCTTGACTTGTGTGAGAATCTTCTTTGCAGCTTAGTTAGACTGAGAGTGACTCCCAGCCATCTTTGCTGCATACTCCGATAGGGATAGGCTTAATGAATCTGGTTAGTTTCAGGAACTTCCTGAAACTATCTTGAGTCCTTTACCTCCCTGCATAACGTGCTTCCCTGTAGAATGGAATGTTTCAGTCTCAGTGTAAACTATTATACAACAAAAAGTGAAATTATCCCTAAGGCTGTTCAAATGTAAATTTATATATTACAGTGAATAGTAGTATATAGAACATTTGTGTTTTAATAATATAAGAATTGACTGCTTTTCCTAAAACAACATCATGGTGTGGAGAGAATATATATTTTTATCTGTGTGGTTCATGCTAAAATTAAATCAATTAAGTATGTTATTGATTTGTATTAACATATTATGAGAAAATTTATAAATAAATTAGACTTCATATTTCTATGCTTTTGTTTTCTTTGGTTTTGCATTTTTAAGAGAGCAAAATAACATGAAGTTAAATAGATAGGAAGATAAGGGAATGATCTAGGAGACGTTTGGGAAGGGGAATATGTATGATCAAAATATCTCATATAAATAATTCTCAGTGTGTGTGTGTGTGTGTGTGCACGTATGTTTTAAAGAAAGACCATGACCATACCACTTTGATGACCCAAAAATTTATAACTCACCCAAAAGAAAAGTTTTAGAAATTCAAGCTCATTATTCAATATATCAAATTGTGTTTGCTGGAATAAGTTTGTGACTCCTGGAGAAACAGAAATTTAGAAAATGATTTGAATGCACAATTCTGCACATAATAGTGACAGACATTTAAAAGAGAATGACACAATGAATTAACTTCAGCCAAAGAAATATGTCTTCCAATTAAATCTCCTACTGCTGTGATAGTCAGTAATGTCAATAATCGAAATACATGGAGCTTGGATCTTGACTGAAATAACTGTGTCACTGACACACACAACTAGATTTCCAAACAAAGGATATGAAAGTATGTATCCCCTAAGTCTTAAAAATTGTTAATAATAATTATTTTGTTAATACTAATAATTAATGATTGTTAGTACAAGCAGAAGAGGATGCTTGTGCTGTTACTAAACAAATTATATTTTAAAGATGTTATTGACCCTGTATATCATTCATTCAACTGCCTATCACAAAAGTTATAGGACTTTACATTTTTTGTTAGTCAACAACTTAGAAATATAGAGAACATCAAAGCTCTTTAAAAAATTAGCTTTTGTCATCAAAATGTTTGAGAGTGGCTAAGGAGATGGCAGAGCAGAAAAGATGCTTGCAACATAATCCCTGAACTCTAGAGGCTACATAGAGCTGAGTACATTAACAGGATCTATAATCCCAGTATTCCGATGAGAAAATGAGAAGGGAAGACAGGAGAATTCCTGAGAGCTTTAGGGCCAGCCAGGCTCATAGGTAGGTGGCAGGCAAATAGGAGCAGGGATTCCCCTACATAATGGGGAGGGAGGAAAAACAAATGGATATCGTAGGTTGTCTTCTGTTCTCCTCATACACAGTGTCACATCTGTGCCTGTACATACACACACACACACACACACACACACACACACATGAGAAAGGGAGACAGAGAGAGAGAGAGAGAGAGAGAGAGAGAGAGAGAGAGAGAGAGAGAGAGAGACTGAGAGACTGAGAGACTGAGAGAAATTACTTATCAAGATTTTGAATCACTGCATTGGGAATATTACACAACAGACATTGTTTTCTTTCTGAAATAATATACTAGAAATAATGTTCCACTATAAATAACTCATAGAAGAATGGAGGAAGAACGACTGTTTGTCTGTCTGTCTGTCTGTGTATTTATGTGTGTATGTGTATATGTATCTCTGTTTGTAGAAAGTTTATATAAAGTCCTGTTTGTAGAAAGTCTATGAAGTCTAAGGAAGGAAAACTCACCTCTCTTGCATTTTTTGCTGATTTATAATATAAAAACAAGGCCCAACTGAGTAGTCTCTAATAAACAAAGTGACAAAAATCCTGGTTTCAAGATGTTATTCCTATCAGGTTTTGAATTAATAGATACTTTTTAATTTTTTGTACTAATTCATCGTAGAACAGGTAACATAGATACGCAAATTTTCATGAAATAAATTGAAATATTTATTAAATGGCAGATCTCAAGAATGAAGATCTGATTCTCATTTTGTAGGCACTTTTCGTGGTAAGACGTTAAAGATAATGATCTTGACCTTGGACAGACATGCAGATGTCTATCCCTGATGCTCAGATTTTCCAATTACACTCCTACAAAGCTTTCTAAATAAACAATGGCAGCACTGTCTGCAAATGTCTATCATTGCTTCTTATTTTTCAATAAAATTATCAATCTCTTGAGTAGAATTACATTCTTAGATTAAAAAGGGAAGGAAATCAAGTAATATATTCTAATGACTCCAGCCAAGTGCATTAAAAAATATATTCTTTTAGCTCTTTAATGATTGTAGTCTCTCTGATCAGATTGATCTTGGTAGCCAGGACTTCAAAAATGTCACTCACAAATGACAATCTGACTGATTTATCATGGTCTTCAATCTTAGGCATGCTCTATGAGAAATATTTCTCCTAAAATCTGTACAATCCTATGACTTGAAATAGTTCCTCTCTCACATGATAAAATCATTTCTATTATGGAGAGTGAGCCTAATGCCAAATTTATCCAGAAGAGCTCTTATATATAAGAAGAAAACATAGAGTAGATCTGATAAACGATATTTTTAAAAGATTTTCTTAAAGAAAAATCCACCCCAATTCAATTTATTATTTATATTATATTATATTATAATTATTATTCGTTCAGTCATCAATTGAATGGTTACAGTCAGAAGTCAGCTATGAAGTATATTATGCTATAGATGATGATATTTGAAAGTCAGTAAGATATAAGTTCTATCTTTTAAGAATCTCCACTCTGAAAAGTAAAATGTAAAGTTGTTAAATAATATATAACATAATATTTAATGAATAATATAAGGAAAACTGTAACAAGTTTTTAGGAGTTCAGTGATTATAATTTAAATTGAGGCTTTTTCAACAAGATTATAATGGTTTCACTCCTAGCACATACTTGAAAAATATTGATAAAGTTTAGAATCAGAGATTTTTAGGAAATACAAGTGTTAATACATGGTCTGCCCATGAATGCAGACAGCATAAGCTGTATGTTTGCATGGACTAATGAAATCTGAGACTAAAGGCATAAGATAGGCCAACAACTTGGATATTTAACAAAGGAAAAAAGCAGAGATGAGGTGTTAGACTATCAACCAAAACTTTTGATAATTGTATAGGAATGAAGTTAGAAGAGAGCCATTTATGAAGTGGATGAATATAACTTGACTGCATTATCCTTTTAATGAGGGATTTTTAAAAGAAAAAAGTGACCAGAACAGTTATTTCTTTTTTTTTTTTAATTTTTTTATTGGATATTTTATTTATTTATAATACAGATGTCATCCCCTTTCCCCATGTCCCCTCCCTAGAACCCCCTATTCCATCCCCCCTCCTCCTTTTATACTTTTATACCATTTTAATTACATGCATGTATTAAGGTGGGTTTTAGGTTGAGGGTCTAGCAATACAATAGATGCAAATAGTCAAGGAACAAGCAAGACCATAAACACAAATAGTCAAAGAACAAGCAAGGCATTAAACAGAATTATGTGAACACTCCCGTGATCACTGTTTCTAAGGGCTTATCAGGATGACCAAAGTATCTGAGCCTACTTCCCTATCCTAGTGTAAGGTCATTTTCATGTCTGAAGCCTACTTCCTTGTTCTAATCTAAAATTTAGAATCCTGTCTGAAATTACTTCTTTGTTCTAGCCTAATGTCCGATTCCTGCCTGAAGGAATTACTTCCTTGTTCTTGGCCAATGTAATATTCCTGCCAAGCAGCCAATTTCCTTGTCTTTGGCCTAGGTCAGATTCTTGCCAAGCAGTCCCAAAGGCTCTCTGCCTCTCCCTCTTTTTTACTTCATTAACAAGACTGAGCCTGTCTTAGGTTATTCTGAGAAGAATGCCTTCCTTACTCGTCATGGAATATTCATTATCAAAAGCAGTGCACTTCTTGAAGGACACAAAGGAAGCAGTGCTAAGAGGAAAACTCATAACTCTAAGTGCCTACAAAAAGAAACTGGAGAGAGCACACAATTGCAGCTTGACAGCACACCTGAAAGCTTTAGTCATTTCTTTATAATCATTCAAAAAAATATTTTCAAAAAGCCAGTAGAAATGATGAGGCAGAAGGATCGAAGTTCCAGGCTAACCTGTTCTATATAAGAAGAAAATATCTAAAGAAATGTGTGTGTGTGTGTGTGTGTGTGTGTGTGTGTGTGTGTTTAATTGATCTAGAAGTATAAAATAGATAAGAAAATATAAGTGCAGAAAAATATAAGAAAATTTAAGTACAAAAAAATCCCTAAGTGCAGAAAATCATATGTGCAGAAAAATAAGCAGCATTTCCAACTGAGTTGGACTGAGTATCACCAACAGTTAAGGTAAATGAGTCAAGAGAAAAGATGTCAGGAGCAACCTGTAAAGCCAGAAGTATTTTGTGAAGTCATGAAACATGAATGGAGGTAACAGAAGGAAATGCCTGAAAAACATAATAAAAGGGTGACTCTTGGAGAAAAGAAACCATATAGCCAAATGTAGCCTAATGTTCTTCTTGTTGTTGTTGTTATTGTTATTATTTATTTATTTACATCCCAAATGTTGCCCTCTCCCTGTCCCCCTTTGCAGAGTTCTTACTCTCCCTGCCCCCTCCCCTTCAACTCTGAGAGGGTGAACCTGAAAGACTCAGCGACCCCCCAGAAAGGGACCCCACTCGAGTCTTAGGATGCAACGCACCCAAGGACACATGAGAGACCAACTTGCTGCAAGTACACAAGGTAGTTTAATGGCGGACCACTCCGGGCCAACATGTGTCTCAGTGCAGGAGACAGAGGCATCAACCCCCACGCCCCTCAGGGATTTAGGGTTTATATAATCTCTGGGTGGGGAAAGGGGGGAACTTTCTCGTGGGTGTACATGATTGGTTGTTTCACAATTTTTGAACATCAGCAGGCTGTACCGGTACATGGGGGCACAGTGCAGTTCCTGCAGGTGGATGTTTAGCTCTCATATCTTCATGGCTGGCCCATTCCTGGGATGACTCAGCAGTCCCTTGTCCTGTGACTCTGCATTCTTTAGTAACTGATTAACTGAGTCTCCCCATTAGCAAACCCTGAAGGCGGCATCTTCAACTACTTAGGTTAGGGAGAAGGAATCTACAGGGCCCTGCTATTTTATTAGTTTTTCGTAGGACCCATTAAATTTTCTTTTAACCCAACCCCTGAACATTCCCCTCCCTGGGGCATTATGACAAGATTAGGCACATATTCTTCCACTGAACCCAGACTTGGCAGCCTTCTGCTACATAGGTGTTGGAACCTCTGACCAGCACGTGTATGCTCTTTGGTTGGTGGCTCAGTCTCTGGTAGCTCCCAAGGGTACAGGTTAGTTGACATTGTTGGTCTTCCTGTGGAGTTACCACCCCATTCAGCTCTTTCTATTCTTCTATAGGAGTCCCTGACCTCAGTCCAATGCTTGGCTGTGAGTATCTGCATCTGTCTCAGTCAGCTGCTGGTAGAGCCTCTCAGAGGACAGCCATGCCTAGGCTCCTGTCTGTAAGCACAACATAGGATCAGTAATAGTGTCAGGGTTTGGTGCCCACCCATGGGATGAATCCAAGTTGGGATGGTCACTTGTCAGTCATTTGTTAGTCTCTGCTCTATTTTTGTCCCTGCATTTCTTTTAGATGGGAACAATTTTTAGTTGAAAATTTTGAAGGCGGATTGGTGTCCCCATCACTTTACTGAGGGCCCTGTCTAACTACTGAAGATGGTTTCTTCAGTTTCCCACTATTGGGCATTTCAGTTAAAGTCACCCACATTGAGTCTTGGGAGCCTCCCCCATCCCAGGTCAATTGAACTTTCTAGAGGTTGCTTCCACCCTCACCGCTGGCCTAACAAAAAAGATTCAGTAGAATTTGCAATTCATATGTATTCATGACAGTTTGTAATAATTAAGAAGGGCTAAACTGTAAACCAATTGAAAAATCAGGAACTGGCAAATTTGCACATATATGTACAAGCACAGTCAGCTTTGGATATGTAACCTAAAATTCGAGGTATATGGTATAGAGTATAGAGCACCTCAGGTATATATGTTTTCTTTAAGGTTTAAGAAGATTCATTCATTCACTCACTGATTGTTTCAAAGCTGTTTTTGAACATACAGTTTACAACTAAAATTCTAACCAGGAATATTCCGTTGGACACAAACATTAAAAGCAGTGTTTCATCAGCTCCCAAAACAGTTGTGCTAAAGTGAGCCATTCTTGTTAAAATAATTTTTGAATACTTTCCTCTTTGATCCTGCTTCATTCATTCATATCTACCTGATTAATGTGGTAGAGAGAAAGAGTTGACACGCATGTATATTGATGAGATATAGTTAAGATAACGTTTGGTGAGGCCTTAAAGTTTGATATTTATCCTAATGGTGACCTAGTCAGGACTGACATGCAGATGTGTATGGCTTTGATCATTTTTTCCTGTGTTGTAGTTTAGGGCCACCTTCATAGTGCCTCAATGTTGTATAAATGATTTCGCCAGTCCAGATTGCTGACTCCCTGGCACTAATAGTCTTTAATCTGATACCTGTATTTTCTGAGTAGTTTATTATTTAGGCAAATTTATTCTGAAATTTTGCAATGTAGATCTTCACAGCTTATGTTTGAAGATGGTAACAGCTGTTTTCTTATCCCTAATTTTTAAGTTAAACCATATTACACCTTGTAAAATGTTAAGAGCAATATCAGTTTGAAGAGTTCTAAATTGAGGGTAATAAATATTTAAATAGCCAAGTCACACCCCTGCAAAATCTTAGGAAGGTAACCAAGGCAAAACTAGATCTCCAGTGAGCAGGTATTTCAGGGACTCTCTATTCTATTGGTGGTGCATGTCTTTAATCTCAGTACTCTGAAGTCAGAGGCAAGTGAATCTCTGAATTGAAGGCCAGCCTGGTCTACAGAGTGAGTTTAAGGACAAAGGAATTCCTGTTTTGAAAAACCAAAGGGAATTTAAAAAAAGAAGACAAATTAAAAAAAAAGTCTGAAAATCAACAACAACAAAAACAACTAAAAACCCCAGAAAATATAAAATTGGTCAGTTTGGTTATTTCTGTCAAACAAGACAGCTATCTGACTCATTATTTCGATAAAGTTACTGTAACCGTAATATTTTAAACAATTTAAACTCATATATTTATGCTGAAGTAGCCATATAATTTTCATAATTATATCATATCACTGAAGAAATGCAGATGCTTAAATTTTTACTGGGAGAAGGTAAGGATGAGTAAAGAGGGAGACAGGAGGAAGAATCTACCAAAACAAATGACAAGTCTTTGTCCCGAAGCATAACTGAAGCACAGAGCTTAGATGAGTGTGTAATAAAAGATAACTTGGTATTTGTTCTATTTCCACATTTATTTCACTGAAAAACTTCAAAAAAAAAGTGAGGAAATATTTCTTTAGAAAACTTGTAAATAATAAAACACCTTTCACGGTAGCAGCATCAAACTCACAGTACAGTCTTTTGTGTCTAAAAGGAGATTTTATATCTAAAAAGAACTCACTGCTAATTAAATCACCACAGTATGCTGCAGCGCCAGAGCAAAGATAGAGAAATAGAAAAAAAAGAAATGAATTTCCTGGGGTCCTTTCCTTTTCACAGAGCAATTTCCACCAGGACTTTAGCAAATACATCATTTTTTTGTTAACTGGGGATAAATCCTTGGTAGGCTCCCTAGCCTGTCTGTCTTCTTGCCCTTTTCTTTGGTCTAGAGGGCTTGGTTTGTTTTTCCTGACGGCATTGGAAATTTCTAAGAGACCACAGTGGTGCCAGCCCACACTGTGAACAGTAAGTGAAGAAGAAACAATCTGGCTGTTTTAACACTTTGCAAATTGTAACTTGTTTCTGCCGCTTGATATTTTTTTTTTTTTTTTGCCCCTGGACATCCTACCGTGTGATAATCAATACAGCAGTGGAAAGACAGGCTTCCTCTTTTGACTCAGAGAGATATTTCCAATTCAAAGGGAATACATTTTTGTTTTAAATCATGCATTGAAATCTTTTCCACACAGTGAGAAATCCATTATCGTGCTCAAAATTTTCCACCAAATCCTCATAAATTACCCCTTAAAATGTATGCAGGCTATAACAGCAACTGCAAAGGCCCTGCCCTCCCTCTCCACACCCTTCTGACATCCACGTCACCTTTTGCCCCTGTGGAACCAATCAGCAAAAGTCAACCAAATGATGTATGTATGTTGCAAATTTTATGACACATAACCAGTCATGGTTTCAGTATAATAAAAATATTTATTTGAAAAATATTGAAACATATATTTATATGTTGCATGGGTTTAATAAGTATTCAATAAAGTCCCTGCTGGAATAGACACCACCACATTTTGTAACAACCAGTAGCTCCTTTCTAAGTATTTTGGTTAGGAGTCTCAATATCTGATATACAAGTTAGTGGCCTATAATCATTGTCCAAATTCCAGAGGTATTGTTTCTAAAAGCTTGCAGTCTTACACTACCTTTCTTGTCGGAAGAGTTAGAACAAGGTGCTTCTGAGTATCAGGATTAACTGCTTTGTTAGGAAACACAGTCGAAAGGTCAGTCACTTGGAGACCCAAACCCCATCTGTGCCCTGGGATTTTTCTTCCATCAAAAGCAAAAAGCAGCGGAAACGACTCAGAAAGAGAGGTGCAAAGTACTTCACCAAGCAGAAGTGCTCCTTTTATTGTATGCTATTTTCTGAAACTCAATATGAAGCAACAGCTATTGAATTATTGTAATACAATAAGCACTAATTCTTAACGTAGGTTAATGGATAAGTTCTAAGAAAGAATCTCAATTCCATTTACTTGCGAGATTTCCCAAAGGTTGTAATAGTCTACCTACTTAAATCATGTTGTTTTTCGGGTGTCTTGTAAGTGAATAAAAATCTGCTTTGTCAACTCAACTAATATAATATACATACATGGATACATACAAACATACCTAATTAAAAAAAAATCTATAGTTTAGTATCTCAGAACTTGACACAGAAAGGGGATCTAAAATAAACCATTTCAAGTTGCACTTCCTTTTTGGATTGTCCCTGATGTCACCATTCAAATGCCATAACCTTTTTGCTTCTGACTCCCTGTGGTTCTATCTGCTTGGTTTAAAATGTGTACCTACTTTGCCTGTTTTTTTTTTAAATTAACATAATCTTTCATTTGTAGTGACTACATGGGAGTTGTATAGAATGGGAGTTTGAACCCTCTCAGAAATTGTAAATAAAATAAAAACTATTTTGTAAAACCCTTCTGCTGTTGACACCACACATTTCAGATACAGGACACAAAGAAACCAAGAGAGATCTGAGCTGGTAGAGTCTTTCCTACCGGCTAGCAGTCACAGTGCTTGAAGATCAATGGTCTCAATCAGCTATAGACACTGTAGGCAACCACACCAACCTGACAAGCAAGACATGCCCGCTGAGACGATAATGGCATGACCCTCTTGTAGTGACCAACCGCTATATTTGGATGTGAAGCCCATTCTTTTGGAGGGAACATTCACCTGGTACTGTTAACCATGTCGAAAGTCTGCAGTTTTTTGTTTAAACAAGAATGTATTCCTGTTCATTTGTACCTTCAAAGCATTTACATTTAAATCCATAGAATAGTAATTCTCTCAGGCTGGGTCAGAGAAGCTTCCTTTGGCAAAGCGTAATGTTTAGCCCCAAGAGACATAATTTGCCAAAGTGCTGAGAATAAGCATCTCCTGTGTATCTACTTTAACAAGAAATCTATGTTACCAACTCAAAGGCCTAGGGCACATCACAAAAATGGGGAAGAAAGAATTTAAGAGCAGGAAGACAGAAAAGAGAACTATGAAACATTTCCTCCTAGAGATGGCATGGCCACCTTAATCATCAACACACATCTACTGTGGCTATATGCACAAGACCTACACACACACACACACACACACACAAGCTTACACAGTACCCTATGGAAGATGAAGGGAGGTAGAACTAGGAAAAAAGAAAGACCAATGTGAGATGAACATAATCCCAGCACATTATATTCATGTGTGTAATTGTAAAAACAAAACAAAACAAAACAAAAATTAAATGACCACTTTTTTAAAAAAATAAAATTATTTTTATATAAAAACAACAGAATCATAAAACAGGATTATTTTATTTTATATATTATTTTTTTACACTCCAGATTTTATCCATCAGATTTGCCCATAGGCCAATCTTATAAATGTATTTTGTCCATCATATTTGCCCATAGGCCAATCTTACAGATGTATTTTCTCAGTAGAGTGTACCTCTTGCCAAATGACTCTAGCTTGTGTCCAATTGACATAAATCTAACCAACCTTAATCACAGGACATGGAACTACCAAGAGACACCCTAACATATCTTCTACACTCCAGACAGATCCATCCTTACCTCCACTTTTCTGAGACAATTCTTTATACTAAAATATATTTAACAGTTGCTCTGGTATGTATGTGTTGATTCCATCAAGAACTGATGTGTTAAATATTTGGTTGTCAGTATGCCCTTGGGAGATGAAAGATTGTTAGATTGAGGTGGAATGTGTTCTCAGAGAGTTTGTGAAGCTCTAGATTCTTGTTTCAGAGATACACTATCTGACATCCATATTCACAGGGATATGATGTCACACAGTCATGAGGTCCTTACTAGGAAAGAGCTGATGCAAGCATCACATGAGCCTTTGAAAATGCAGAACTGTGAGCACTTCTGATATACAGTTAGCCTGCCTCAGATACTGTTACAGTCACAAAAATAAAAACAGATGAGTACAGCACTCAATGACTACTGCCCTAGCTTTCAAATATATTGAACTTATACTAAACTAGAGAAAATAGTAAGATAATTGATGAAAAACTATTTAAAGTAAATGTTGGATAACAGCAGTTCCTTGAAAACTGAGTTCAAGAATCTCAGTCTGAGCATAACATGCCTTTCTCGTACAAAAGGTAAAATTGAGGGAGACATGCACACTCAGGCAGAAAGAACAACTATCTGACATCCCATATAGTTCAGACCCTTTTATACATGAGAAGAAGTTTCCTTTTCAACATTAGAAACCATACTCTAAGGAGCCCAAGAGTAGCCATACAGAGAGACTAAGACTGATTTCCTCTTTATGCAATACAACAGGCTAGTTTTTCTCTACACACTGATGGTATAGAACACCTAAGATCAGCACACAGAATGTGAATGTAAAAGCAGAAGAAAAAAAAAATTGTGCCAAATGAGTTGGCAGAAAAAGTAAGCAGACTTTCAGAGGCCAAAATTGCCAGCAAAGTACAAACCCATAAAACCCCAAAGCACTAAAACCAACATTCCCCAGAGTTTTATATAAACAGTCAATGATCTTGACTTAGGAAAGAGAGAGAAAGAGAGAGGGGAGAAGGTGGAGGGGGTGGAAGGAGGAAGATAGAAGAAGGGAGGCTGGGAGGAAGAGGAGGGGAGAGAGGGGGAGAGGGAGAGGGAGGGATAGACAGACACAGGAAGTAAAAAGAGAGAAGGAAAGAGAGGAGGAAAGAAAGGCCTGTTTCATGCAAGTTGCAAAGTTAAAACAGATATTCTGAAATAACATTGGACACTTGAAAGGCTTCTACCCTACAGAAGGGAAAGACAGCTTGGCCTGTCCAACACTATTTCCTCTTCCTGAGCACCGGAAAAGGTGCTTCTGTCTGGTAGGGGCTTTGAGGGGGACTCTGGCCAGCAGACTGTGGGTAGAAATGCTCTATTCCATTTCCTGTCGTGGCCCCTTGTAGGTAATGGGTTCCAGATAGTACTAGAAGACTGCAGGACAGCCGGCTCCACCTCAGATTTGGCATAAAGAGATAGACTTTATTTTCTAAGCCACTAACAAGATTTGGGGTTTATTTTTAAACTGAATTTAGTCTATCTTGATCATTACAGTGAATGAACTGAGAAAACAAAGTGTCCCACAAGGAAAAATGACATAAGCACCTGCCCTCACACTTACAGGAACAGGGTTGATAAATATGGTACAAAACAATAGTCCATGCAGAAAAATGACAGGGACCTTTACAGCATTAGAGTTCCCCAAATATCTTGCAGAATGAAACTCAAATTATCTGTCAGAAACAAATGTTAAATGTAGACTCACATTTCGAAAAGATAAGATTCCAAGGATTATGATATGGCAAATAAAAGGCACAAAACAGAATACAAACTGCTGAAGGCAGTGGAGAAATGGAATCAACTCTACCACAGAGAAACAGGGAATCAGCATATATACAATAGCCTTGAATGGTTCCTTTTAGAAAATATTGAGTCAAAATATAATTGAGCACTAAAAGAGTTTCCAAATTTCCCACAGAGATTTAGAAATATAGACACACATGAACAAAACTCTGCCAGTTGAATTGCAGAACTCCAAATCAGACAGGAGTTTGACTCACTAGGGAGAACCAATGAAAGGAAAGGCAAGAAGCCATGACCTAGACCTCAGCAGGAAAAGGCCATGCAGGTGGTAGGAAGAAAACGGATGCTATCTGTATAAAAGTAAGGTTTCAGTGGGTTTGGCTAATGCTGCTTGAATTGTAATGCTAATTTGGGGCCCCCAAGACTAGTTGCTCCAAAGTTCTCACAGAAAACTGATCATGCCCCCCAAGTTAATTCTAATTGGTGAATAAAGATGCCTTCAGTCAATAGCTGGACAGAAGAGACAGAGGTGGGGTTTAGGTTCTGAGGGCTTGGGTGGAAAGGAGGACAATGAGGAAAAATAATATGCTGGACAGAAGAAAAGAGAGACTTCCATGGGTTAAAGGTCAAGAGGGCGTGGCCCTGAGACCTGCCCAATTGGAGTTAAGAGCAACCAAGATGGAACATAATGAATAGGAAGTAGTAACTCAGAGTTATCAATAGGAAAGTAGATTCTAACAGCACAAAGAGAAGGCAGCTGCTCAGCTATTGTGCTGCTTAGGGCGTATTGTAAATATAAAGGGTGTGAGTGTGTCTTTCATCCAGGAACTCAATAACCAAAAGCCAGGTAGAAACCGTGGGCCGGGATTTAAAGTAATTCTACAACATAAGGAGATTGCAAACTATAGGGAAGTCCTTGGAATTGTTATTATACAAGATGAAACGGGCCCAAAATACAATTCTATCTAAAAGTCACATCAGAGTGCAAATTTGATTTTCTTTTCAAATAGATTTAATGGTAGAAAACAAAGTAAACAGGTAAGTAGTGAGTTAGAAAGGAGGAACATCAGCAAATACAGACAAAAGAACACAATTCAGAGGGGATAACAAGCATTTTTAACTCTTGTTGTTTAGGGGGTGCTGTGTTCATGATACTGAGGAACAGAAACCAGGACCTTGAAGGTGGTAGTCAGGCATTCTATCACTGAATAAATCACTCCAAGACATACAGGCCAAAGTGATACAAACCTAAATAAAAAAAAATTGACCTTTAATTAACCTCTAACCCACATTAAACAGACCTTCAAAAAAAGAAAGTGAAAAAACAATAAGGGTATCTGACAAGAGAAATTTTCAGAAATTTTAAGAGTCAATTCTAGATTAAGAAATCTGAATAGATCTGAAACACAATTTTAAATGAATGGATGAATAAATAAATAAATAAATAAGCAAGCAAACAAACCAACAAAACCATCCTACAATTAAAAATTTCAAATAGATCTCAAACACAATTTTAAATGAATGGATGAATAAATAAATAAATAAATAAATAAATAAATAAATAAATAAATAAATAAATGCAAACCAACCAAACCATCCTTCAATAAGACCATTCCAGGGAAACTGAAGAACACTAAATACAAAAGGAAGATAATTAAAAACCCAACATAAAGAACATAACTGCTACAAAGGACTGACATTTAACTAACCATGTATTTCTTAACAATGGAAGAAGAGAGAGAATTAGATTAAATCTTCAAAGCCCAGACAGGAAAAACAATTTTCAGTATATACCCACTTAGACCATATTTTGAGAACTGGGATAAATTAAAGACATTTCGTGCAAACATTTACTGAAACGTCTATGCCCAACAAATGTTCATTAAAGAAACGTCTAACAAATGTACTTTGAGAAAACCGATCTAAGAAGAAAAGCTAAGATGTAAAATGTACTGACTGTAGAAAATGGTAAACACATGAATAAATCATTGAAATATTGACTATCAAACAGTATGTGAATATGTTCGGACTTAAGAGCTAATGAGAAAAAAAAATGAGTTCCCAATTTAGAATAAACTTAAAATAATAGGCTGCAAAAGTGGACAAAACCAGATAAATTATATATGCCATATTTTGGAAGGATCAGAAAACTTCAGGGCAACAAACTAAAATTCCAGAAAGAAGAAAAAACACTTTTATGTGAGGAAGAGGGCTTATCTTTCTTTATTCCTGAGGCACTGATGGTTTTGTGTGCTTGCAGAGAATCAGGCTTGACTAATGGTAAGCAGAGGGCTGGAGGCCAGCAAAGACTGGAAGCAGGAAAGGTTCTGGGAGTCTCTAGGACTGCTTGAAACAAATCGGTTCAGGAAGAATAGCAAATGCTCTTTTGCTTTTCCTACAGGACACGGGTGAAGCAGGTACCTATATAGGAGGTTGGGGTTTCAGCCAAAGCTTCTGGAAAACAACACAAAATGCCCAGAAATATTAGGGAAACAGTCTGATGCCAAATACATCACTAATTTAATCTTTAAAGAAGTTGCTATATTTTAAAGTCATAGAATGTAGATTAAAAAAAGGCCAGGCTGCAATCTTCCTACCACAAGAAGACAACATTCCACCAGCTTCAGAGGCAAATGACTCTTCATGGCTAAGGGAAACTGAAAAGCCATAAAAGGGCAGAGTGAAAACAGACTAAATTTCTAACTCGGAACCTAGCCCCCAACTTGTGTTTGTCTGAGTGGACTGAGAGGATCCACCTCTTTCTAATTGCTAGCAGAGTAAAACCAGTGGTTTGAAAGCCTCTCCTGTCACTGCATGTGACCAGGTAACTTGGATGCGATGGCCAGCATACTCTTAAAAACAACTAAGAATGCAGGTGAGAAAGTATGACCACCATTCAGAAATAAGAAGGCAGTTAGAAAAAAATACAGAACATTGTAGAGTAGATTGGAGAGAATCGCAGAATGTCAAAAGAAACTAAGAGTACTCAATACAAAGGAAAATATATGAAGCTAAGGAGCGAATGGATTAGTGCAAGATCAGACAACATACATACAAACCAGATTGTCAGCTAGAAAAACAGTGTGGAAAAATATGAAGAAAAAATATTAGAAACTGTACTGGCTGGTTTTGTGTATTCAACTTGTATACAAGCTTGACTTATCACAGAGAAAGGAGCTTCCATTGAGGAAATGCCTCCATGAGATCCAGCTGTAAGGCATTTTCTCAATTAGTGATCAAGGGGGAATGGGCCCACTGTGGGTGGTGCCATCCCTGGACTGGTAATCTTGGATTCTATAAAAAAGCAAGCTGAGCAAGGCAGGCCAGTAAGTAACATCTCTCCATGGCCTATGCATCAGCTCCTGCTTCCTGCCTTGCTTGAGTTCCAGTCCTGACTTCCTTGGGTGATGAACAGCAGTGTGGAAATGTAAGCTGAATAAGCCCTTTCCTCCCCAACTTGTTTCTTGTCATGATGTTTGTGCAAGAATAGAAACCCTGACTAAGACAGAGACATAAACATGTATGAAGGTGAAAAAAAAAAGTTCTTTGTCTTAGTATTCCACACAAAAGCTTTTTTAAAAAAAATGTGTTTTCTCATTTAAAATTCTTCCCCACAATATATTTTGATATTGTCTTTTGTTTCTACCAATCCTCCTAGATCCTCTCACCTTTCTCCCTACCAAGTTCTTACTCTCTCTTCTAGAAACAAAAACAAAAATCAAAAATTAAAACAAACAAACAAAAAACTAATAAGACAAAAAATTAGCAAAACAAAATAATGAAACTACAAGTCCACACTAAACAAAACAAAACAAACAAGAACATTAAAACATGCAATTTGTTTTATGTTGTCCAGCTACTTCTAGGCATGAAGCCTGTTCTGAAGTGTGATTGATGTAACCAGTGACACTCCATTGGAGAAAATCAATTTTCCTTGTTTCAGCAGGTATGGATTGCAGGTGGGACCCTGGTCTACTTTGCCCTTTCAGTGCTAGGAGCCTGTCTAGCTTGAACCTATGCAGGTCCTACGTGTTCTATCTCAGTTTTTGTGAGTCTATGTATATCACTCCTATAGTGATTTTCCTATAGGGCATTTTCCTTCAGAACATCTACCATCTATGGTTCTTACTACCTTTCTGCTTCCTCTTTTACATAGATCCCTGAACACTGAAGGGAGGATGTTAACAAAGACATCCCACTATTTATGACCAAGTATTCCAAAGTCCCTCACTCTCTATACATTGTCCAGTTGTGGATCTCTGTTTTAATTTCTGTCTACCACAAAAAGAAGCTTCTCTGATGAGAGTTAAATGATCCACTATCTATAGGTATAGCCATATGTCATTAGGAGCCATTCTTTTGCCGTTTTCCTTTAGAGTAATGATAGCAGTAGATATTCCCCCAGGCCATCTAGTGACCATCTCCTCTTGGGCTACTTTAGCAGCACATGGAGTGGCCTTTAAATCCAGTAAAAAAATATTTGGTTACTCCCCATAACATTTGTGCCATTATTCAGCAGCAGGCAGGTCACTATTGTAGGTTTTAGCATTTATAGCTGGATGATATTGGTGATTAGTTTTATCACTAAGTAGGATTCAGACTACCTTCCATGTCCTTGAACACTAGTCAGTAGAGGTGAAGCATACGGATGAAACGAATTTTAGTGATATGATGGGAAAAACAATGACCCAACTAGAAACCTTAGGGTACCAAGTAAAACCTCCAATACCATGAATGGGTTACATCTTGTTAAGTCACTGGTCAAAAGGGATCACACGACATCCCCCCAAATATCACTGGCTATTTCCAAAGCTATCAGTTGCTCTCCACAACCTGGTGCTAAAGGCCTCTGACCTATGATGACACTCCTGTCATCAAACAAGAGATTTTGATGAAAAGGCTTGCATTCGGAAATTTTAGAAAGCTCCAGAGGCAAGCGTATTAAGGGATGATGTACAACTGGGATGTAGGAGGAGCTGAGCAGAGCTACACTGGAAAGAGATCTCTGAGCTCTACAACATTCCCGCAGGGATCCTGGAACCAGAAAGGCCCTTCAGAGATGTCTCAAAGAAGGCAAGAGAATTGGGCACTTTTACTCTTCTACAATCTATTGTTAATGCAGTTGCCTCTGGGAGGAAGTATAAAACCTGGGCAAAGCAGTTCTATTTGGCAGAAGGCCCTGCCACTCCAGGGATTCAGCTGTGAGTTGTCAGCAATCAGCATTCCTAACAGCTGGGAATGTTAGGAATAAGTGGGCATCTGGGTGTCTCAACACGGCCCCCACTATAGTTCACACCTGCGTGCTCAGAGCCACCTTTCAAAATAAGTTCACCCAGCTGGGACCAACTCCTCCAGGAGTCTGGTCTATCTCCTTTCCTGTATAAATTTATAAGAACAAAGTTCATGGAAACACTGCGGCCCTCGCCACTGCAGCTGCTCTCGGAGTTATAACACGTTCATTGTCTCCCTCTGCAAGTCAGCATTTCAGTCACCCTTGGCTAGAACTTCTGCTCACACAGGTGGCCTGAGCAGTGAAGGTGAATCCATACACTCATTTCTGAGCCTCCTGGCCCTAACTACCTCAGAGCCTGGAAGCCTCCTTTATTGATTTATAATAAAAACCTGAGAAGAAGGAGCTGAGAAGACGGATCAATGAGTAAGGGCACTTTCTGCTCAAACATAAGGACCTGAAGTTCAAATTTCTAGAACACACATAAAAGCCAGGCATGGTCAGACAGCACTGTCGTGGTTGTCAGGGGCTGACAGTTACAGACAGAAGAGACAATGGAGTTTGTTGGATGAAAGCCCAGCTCCAGTTCAGTGAGGAACCCTTTTTATCTAAGGTTAATACAGTACAGAATAAAAGAACAGGACACCAAATGCCCTCAGCTGGCCTCAGAAGAGTGCACATGGGTATGTACATCCACTTACAAACATGGACACACACCATGCACATGCTACACACACACACACACACACACACACACACACACACACACACACATACACACACACACACACACACACACACACACACACACACACACACACACACACACACACGTAAAAAGCCACGGTGAGCGGTGACAGCATTCACCATTACAAGATGGCGCTGGCGCCCCATGCTGCCGTGAGTAAACAAGTAAATTGCGCATGTGCAAGTGGTGAAAGCGTGCCAAGTCACCGCCCAGCCTGGGGCGTCATACGGGGTTTTGAGCAAGCAGCCAATCAGATGTGTCCACGCCACCCTAGGGTGTATATAAAGCAGCGTCATCTTGGGTCTCACTCTCTTCCTCCTTTCATTGCAATAAACGCTTGCTGCAGAAGGATCCTGGTGCCTGCGTGCGTTCTTGCCGACGAGACGATTGTGCTGGACACACACACACACACACACACACACACACACACACACATTGGTCAAGAAAAGGAAAGGATGTATGTCTGGATCTTTTAGGTTCCAAACTGTCTTGCCTCATTACAGTGTGCTTCAGAACTCTTCCTTCAGACGATTGGGTCCTGTCTGTATGAAAACTTCTTACTGTTTGTCAGTCTCTATCACCAAGACTCAAGGAGTTTCAGGCAGAAACAACACTATAAACATTCATAGCCATCATATTGAGGTGCCTCTTGGAAGCCTCCCTTCTTTGAGTATATGTATCTTGAGAGTTTAGGAGGTTGATTCAGAAATCAAAATCTGTATCTGGATCACGAAGCAATGAAGTCATACCTGTATCCTTGGATTCTAGTTCCTTGTCGTCTAATTGTGACAGATGGAGTAACGTTTATGATGGATTGATTAATGACTGATTATTAGTTTGTAGATTTGCCCTGTGCCTGCAGTTTGTGGGATGGCCTCTGATGCCAGGCTCTAAGTGGCCGCCTTACCAGCTACATCTTTAAGTTCTCCTCCCCTTGCTTTATGATGTGGGTAGCAGGTGGCACCAGTAGATCTTAAATTGCATGTTTACCGTTACAACTCCTTTGCATTGAAGGAGCTTATGGAACTGGGTCTATTATACCACGTATCCTGTCCGTGAATGAAACAGCTGCAAACACTCGCAGCAATGATGACTAGAGCTCTGCAGGCAAGTATGACAAACCTATATATGTGTCAATTCCTGTCACTGTGCATCAATACTTCTGGGATGTAAGGAATATGATACACTCAGTTTCCGGCTGGGTAACTGCTGTATTTGGTATCATCCATGGACAGAAGCATATGGAGAAACAACAGTGTCTTTATCTGGCAGGTTAAATACCAGCAGTTGCACTGTGAAGAGAATCCACACAAACTCCACACTCACTTTCACTATGGTTCTAGTCAGGAGTGGAGGGGAGAAGGATAAGCAGTGGTTGACATGAACCATTCAGGGAATTCTATTTTGTTGAAAGCCAATTCTGTTTCTTTACTATGCATATTTATTTTTCCCCAGCCAAAAGGAAGCCTTTCATGTACGTGCTATGGCGAATAACTTTTAAGCTTATCACCCTTTTTGTGAATGCAGTGTTGGTTACGCTTTCTCAGTACAGAGACCTGGAGGGACATTCAGGTAGACAAAGATTCCTGGATTACCCAGTGTGGGCTAGTGGTCAAAAACATGGGTGTTAATTTACCACACGTAGCAGCCAGTTCATATTCTTCCTTGTATTGCTCCAAATCTACTTCAGTTCTCATAGCATCTGCCATAATCATCCTACATGCCATTTGCTTATCTTCTTAGCGTGTCCTGGTTCATCGCATTGCCACTAACATTGCCAACTAGATCGGTTGTAAACCCAGATCATTAGCACCACAATAAGATACACCCAATAAAACTTCTGAGGCCAGGCATCTTGTGAAATGTCTATGGGTTCCAGACATTATGGGTAAGAGTGTCCTGATATCCTCTCAAAAGAAAAGTAAAGAAAAAAGTTGTGCCTTACCCACAATTAAAGAAGAGCCACAATTATTAGTGGGTCTTGGAGTTTCCAGGCAAAAGTCATATTTGAGCAATCTGTTCTGACTCATTAAACAAGTATCTACAGACCTGAGAACTGTAGCTTTAAAGTAAAGCTCTGCATCAGGTCTAACCACGGAGAAATTTGTTCTGATTGAATGTTATGACCCAGAACATCCAATAATACTTAAGCTATGCAGGGCAAGTAGAGCACTGAACAGAAACTTTGGCCAAACCAACTAGAAGAACCACAAGCAACAGAAATAAAACCCATCATCTTCTGCAGACGACCGTTCTCATTGATGAACGGTCCCTGCTTTCTGCTCGGAAAAAGTGAGAGGCAGACTACTGAGAATCAAGAGAACCCAAGACAGGAAATCAATGGTCTTTTAACTGATCCACACAGTCATAGTTTGAGTATGCCAAGCATCAACTGAGGAGAAAGTGGAAATAGGCAAAAAAAAAAAATTAGTTTATAGCAGGTCCTCCAAGCACATGAGAACAGCCGTAGCACCTCACCTCGCTACATTGCCTCCTCAGCCATCCTTCATACTAATAGGTATAAAATCTTCTTTGTGATCCATTAACTGGAGATTTAAGGAGGCTCTGTAAAGCAGTTCAGTCAAATAGTAAGCATTCATTTAACAGAATGCTAGACAATAATGGAAATGAATGGCTAAAGTAATATGTGTATCAAATAGATTAATACGTGAGTGAACGAGTCTGTTGTGGTTATATTTATATAGCAGGGTCAAAGTGTTCACTAAAAAAAATTTAAAATGAAAACACAGAAGAATAAAACAAAAAAAAAATGGCAAGTGTGAAACCTTGGCTGTGGATTCCTTATGTAGGTTAGATGGGGTGAGAAATAACCATCAATTATTTTAAACATATGGAGGGTTAGAAGGGACCAGCGATATTTTGTTTCCTAGGCTTGTGATGGGTACGTCAGTATTCAAGTACATTACTACATTTTTACCAATGGTAAAAATTTCACAGATTACGTAATAGAGTCTATAAGAATCTTAAAGAAACAAAATCAAAACAATAAACTGATGTTGAGTTTACAGGCTAGCAGTATTACTTCTAAGTATAACTGTATTGAAGAAGCATTGCTCTGTATCCTCAATATACTCTTTTGTGAGCATTTTACATTTTCAAAAAGGGAAAAGAAGCAATTTAAAAGCAAAGTACATAGGAAATGATTCCCATTCCTATTTTCTGTTTAGTCCCACTCTGACATATGAACACGTTTTGCCTTGGTACTTCCTGTCGGTAGGCCCTCCGTTGCTTTATGGGTTTTATAAGACAGCCATACTAAATGTTCTCATGAGGTAATGACTATTCCCTGCCCAGTTCTGTCAGCTCTACTTGCCTCTTCTCTTTAATCATCACCTCATTTGTAGATGAATTCCACTCTGTCCTACATCAGAAACTTCTGAGCCTTAGAGGTGTTAATTCTCTGACTGAGTACATTTCCTCTTCCTTTTTCTGTTTGCCTTTAAGTCTTCAACTCCATCCATGGTTCTTTCTCTTCTTTCCTTCTAGACAATTCCATTTGCTGCTTCTTTTTCCATTACCTTCCTTTGTAGGGGCATCTAAGCACAGACAATCTTTCTTCAAATGTAGGCGACTATATACTAAAGAAAGGGAAAACTGAAACTCATCTAAAGATCTCTCTGATGGGTTAAAGAAAAAAAAAAAATCCAGTGAGGTTAACTCTGACAGCTCCCAAAGATTTTTGTTGTTGTTTGTTTGTTTGTTTGTTTGTTTTTCTACATGTAAGTTCTTACATGATACAGAGCTTAGGGATGGACTACTTGCTACACAAAAGGGTCCTACTCTGGCCTTATGTATAAAGTCTGTCAAGGGAGACAGGTAGTTCCCCAGAAGTAGCCAGCCAGCCAGTCTATTCCTGTTAGGGAGTTCCCGGTTTGAAGTAAGGACCTGGTCCACGATATTGATAGAGTGCATTGCAGTGTGGAAGGAGTCAAACTGTAAAGTGTGCCACTTCTTCAGGGCTGTGCTTTCATATCTCCAAGAAATTATGTGTTTTAAATACTATTGAAGCCAAACAAAAAGGTATTAAAAATATAGACATAAAAAATGTGGTCAAGTGAAACCAACAGTAGCTCCATAGGATCATGTAAATAAAACGAGAGGATTCAAGCAAAGAACACACTGGGGCAATGTAAGGCATGAAACATTTCAAATTTACAGTGAGAGGAAGACACTTAAAAATGAGAGCTGAAAGTAACTGCCATGTTCATCAGCACTTTAGAGAATTAGACTGGACCTATAAAATACTTCAGTAATGACAGTTACTGCAGGTGAGGTATGTCTCTAAGACCTTTGAAAAGCCATTTTTGTCATCATACATATTCAATAAAAATCAAAAATAGAACATTTTCTGAAACATTTGTGATTTTTCAGATGTTAACTTGTCCCCCAGACTCCAAATCCCTGAAAAAGCATCAAATATTTATTCATGTTTGTGACATTTTTCAAAATATCTTCTCAAAATACTTTGTAATTAAGAGAGACAATGTTTACAGATAATAATTATCCAAATATAGTAGCCTACAAAACAGAGGGACTTTAAAGTTTTCATAAAAGAAGTATGTAAATGCAGCTGTTGCTAAGACATTGACATTGTTATGTTAACGCAGCTGACCTTAGAGATAAGACAGATTCATTTAGTTATATTGCAAAAGATCCCTCACTTCCTGCCAGGAAATTTGTATAGGTCAAAATGGTCTTTTCAGGAAGAGAACTCAGATTAGGCAATTAACCTTTTAATCTGTTTAACAATTCAAATTCCTCTCATTTCCAAGTTATGCATGCAGTCTGATGAAGATAATAGGGGAAGTTTAAAAGGGTGTTTGTGAGTCATAAAGTATGGTGTGTAGGTGGTTGTGTGTACTTGTAGAAGAACATAATAATTAAAAATAAAAAAGGCAAAGATTACTCAGGAGTTAAAATAATCCAAGGTATTTTTTCACTGACAAACTTGAGGTCATGATTGTTATATGCCAGAGATTCAAAGCTCTAGATATAATATCTGTTGGATATTATATCTAGGATTTTTAAAAGAAATATATATTATACTTGGATAAATAAAATTACTAACCTAATTACCTCATATAATCTAGCTACCATATGTTACCTAAAACAGATCTAAAGCACTGAGTGTACTCTGGAAGTCAGTGAGAGAAGTGGACATATCAAGTAACAGCAAAACAGAGTGTGAGTCTTTATGTTTCTCTACAATAAGTAGTTTTTTTCCAGTGCACGTAAAACTCAAACAGGAATTTTCTTTGCTAAAAGAGTAAATACACTGAATCTTACTCCCATATATGATGTTAAAACCTTAAACTTAGATTTAAAAAATATATTTATTGAATTATGTAAAATCAGAGTAATTTAATAGCCACAGGAAATGTACATCTCAGACTGGTTGATTCAATGATCAGTTTTTAGTCCCTCCCCCCCATTACTTCTCCCCTTCTACTCAGAGAAGGGGAGCCCCACTTGGTTACCTCTCTACTCTAGGACATCTAGTCCCAGAAGGAGTAGGCTCATCCTCTCCCACTGAAACCCAACCAGTGTCCAGAGAGAAAAGAATCCAATAGCAGGGAACAGAGACAGCCCCTGCTCCAATTGTTAAGGGTTAACACATTTCTTTCCTAGCTTGTTTCCTTAATATTGTGTGGGTGAAAATGACCATACTCATTTCAAAACTAATCAGTTATAAATCATAATTCATTAACATTTAGCTCGAAAATTTAGTTGGCATGGAGTGATCATTGTGTGAAAAAATCTGTTACCCACACTATGCGTTTAATTCAATGCACCAATTCCTTATATAATAATACAGTAGTGCTAAAATTACAGTTAGAAACAAAGCAGTACTTTTTGATGTCATGTAACTAACTAACTGTAAAGATAAATGGTTTAAATTTTATCAAAATAAACTCAGTGGTTAATTAAGAAAGATACAACAGACTATGTGCAACATCTATACAAGGAAAAATACACATTTTAAATGAAATAAACCAAAGAAAAATATGTAAAAACATAAGCTATGTTCATGGATAAGAAAATCCAATAATTCCATAATGTCAGTTCTTTTTATCCATAATTAAACACAAGGCAAATTCTAGAACGTTATTTTGTGACTATGGAGAAATTGAGTTGAAAGCTAATATGAAGTAATAAAAGACCTAGAAGAGGTCACAGCTAGAATAAGTCACATGGAAACATGCATCAGCTTTCCTCAAACACCAAGTCTATTGACACCTTGATCATATGCTAATTGGCCACGGAAACAACCAAGATAACAGTTATTTATAAATATCCTGGTATATAGTATCTAATCATAGTATCCTTTGCAGGCTATGGGAAATGTTATCTGTATAATGACTGATAAGCTGAACACCCTTAAGATTAAACAAACTGTTCTTTAACAGGCTATCAGAGATTGAAAGGGCAAGGCACAGGCAGAGAAAAAGTATTTGCAAATGCCATAGCATATAAAAGATTGTCACCCAAAGTATAAGAAGATTAAACACTAAACAATATAAAATAAGCAGTTTAATGAACCAATTCATTTAAAAGTGGGCAAGAGGACCAAATAGATAACTCATAAAAGAAGGGACACAAGTGAGAAGCATGTGGAAAACGTGCAGCATCTTTCAAACATCTTTTATAATTTCAGTGAGATAAATGCATAAACTCAGGGAAAAAAAAAGATCCAAATACAAAACACAGACATTTACAACTGGGAAACATGTGGAACAATGAGATGTCGCCTCGACTTCTGGTGGGAATGTATGAACAATGAGCAAACACTGGAGGACAGTTTGCAGATTCTTACAAAACAAACTCCTGCTGTAAGAGCTACAATTGGCCCCTTCATGTTTATTCAAATGACCTAGAAACTACTCAAAACAGACAGAAGCCTGAACATAAGGTTGTAACCGTCCTATTCACAACTGCCAAAACACGGGAACAATTGAGATATATTCTTCAGTGGGCCAATGTTTAAATATCATGCAGTTCATCCAGACCATTGAATAGTACTCAGTACTAAAGAAAAATGAGTGATGGATCTGGAGAGTAAGCTCAGCAATTACGAATCCACTTGCAAGGAACCCAGTTTTGGTTAGCACACAACCAATAGTCCTCTTAAGTTTCAGGGGATCTGCTGCCCTCATCTGACCTCTGAAGCAGCTTTACTCATGAGGTGCACATAAAGATATGCAGTCACATATGTGCGCATAAATAGAAATAAATAATTTTTAAAAAACTGTTGATGGTAAGAGATGAAAAATTTAAAATGAACTTAAATCCAAATAGTAAAAGCCCGTGGAAAAATTATGTCAAGGAATATTCTGAAAAACTGTAGTGAAGTGGTTAAAAGAAAGAAGACTAGAAATTGGGAAGGACTAACTCAGCTGACTGAGATTTTGCCTAACATACATGAAGCTCTGGATTAGTGTCAGGGGCAGCCTTGCTTATACACTGAAGGCCTAAAATCAGCCATAGGCCTAAGTCAGCCTGCTAACACAAAGTTCTAGTCTCTGCGGAAAATCAGTGAACAGATAGCTATAAGATCTTGTAAACAAGTAGCCTTGGTGGAAATTTACCAGCCTGGATAGTCATAGACCTTATGGATAGGCAGCCTTGGTGGATGTTACCAACTTAGATAAGGACAAATGAATCATAGTGGCCTGTTCCCTGAACCTTCACCCAGCCGATACCCTGTTCTAGAAGATATCTATACTCCCCCTGAACACCTACGCTCCTGTGTCATCCCCTTCCCCACATCCTGCCTTTATGTGTATATAACCCCTGTGTGAAAAATTATAATCAACGGTTTGATCAGACTATAGACAAGCCAATGTTCTTTGTGTTCACCTGTTTCCCCCATTCTCTCTTTCAGGTGATCTCCCCAGACCCTGTTCACTGCCCTGCTGGACGGGGCAGATTAGGCCTCTAGTATTGCCTGAAACTGGACATGGCATGGAACTTCCATTATATAGTCATTTGAGGTTAACGCAGGAGGACCAGGAGTTCTAGGCATCTTCTAAATAATTTGAGACCAGCTTGAGTTATATGAGACAGGAAGGAAATGGGAGAGAAGGAAAAAGGAAAGAGTGGAGCAAATAGAATAGTTAAAGCAGCAAAATTATTGTGCATGACATTAAGGTGAATGCATTACATCATTTTTTTAAAGCAAAAATAAACTCTAAGGTAAACTATGGGGCTTGGGTGATGAAGACTTATCAATGTGGATGCCAGAAAATATGCCAGTTTGGTCAGAGATGTCATAATGTTTAAAGAAGCAGAAAGGGAACATAGACCAGAAGACTATTTTCTCATTAGTTTTCCCGTGACTATAGAAATACTTTTAAAAAATTGTCTTGGTCATAATCACGAGTGTGGAGCTAGAGAGAGAGCTGAGCAGTTAAGGATGCAAAGTCTTGCAAAGGAACACCTTCAGTACTTAGCATCCATATCAGCAGCTAATAGCCATCTGTGACTCCAGATAGAGAGGAATCTAAGGCCCTCTCCTGGTCTCTAAGTGCACAATACTCATATGCATACCCACGTGTGGGTCCCTTGTTCTGGAGGGTGTCCCACGACCCATGACGATCTCCCGACTGGGGACAAGGTGAGAGCAGGGAGAACTCGGTCTCCCGCCCAGCCTGATGTGATGTGGGAGGTCTGGGAGGTCGAAGCCAAAGGAGTGCGAGCAGGAGGGGAGATTACCTGCCCCTGCCACTGCCTCTTGCACCCTGTCTCTCCCAGGTGCTGCACCTGTCTCTCTGTGCTGAGCCAGTCCAGGCCTGGGCTGGGCGATAAGGAGCTGGCTAGCTGGCAAGGAGGCAGCTTGGTGTCCCAGGCAGGTTCCGGGAGAGCAGGGCTTTCCCCAAGTGTTACAGCTCTTGTGACAAAAACTCTCGGACAGCAGGATGATTCTTGAGCACGTGCTTTACTTCCCCTAAATAGAGCCCTTATATACAGTTTTGGGGTGGGTTAGGGTCTGACAGCAGATAATGTCTATTGGCTTGACCTGAGAGCTTGGAGATACCTCATCTGCATGCGGGAGAGCCTGAGGAACCATTCCTCTTGACTGAAGGTCATAAACCTCTCTGTGGGAGGGGTTGTTGGAGGGCTGAAGCTAAGTGAAAAGAATCAAGGTCTGGGAGCAGAGCTGAACTCCTACCATCCAATAAAGGTTCTGAGGTTTGAAACTCATGCTCAAACAAACATCCAGCTGCTTCTCACAGCCCACTGTCCTACACTCATGCACACATATACATGTAATTAAAAAATTAATTTTTAAAAATTAAAAAAAAAACTCTCCCACTTAACCCAAATGATGGGATAGACCAGAGGTGAAGAACATGGAAGAAATAGACAAATATTTCTTAAGGAAGTAGTTTCAAAGTGAGACACAACAGATAATGGTAATTTGCCAGGAAGGATATGCACATGGGGTGTGAGAGGCAGGTAGAGGAAGGTACATGCCCATCTTATACTATGTCTCATATCCATTTCCCTTTTTTTTCTCAAATAGAGAGATAATTATACAGATTTTTGGTAACAGACTCAGACACAGGGACATCAAGAGGTAGAGAAGGTGATGTTGGAAGTAGTTAAATTCAACCGTTTAGCTGAGCATGTACATCCATATAAAAAAAAACCATTTTCCATCCTTACAAATAAATGGGTACTTGCCAGGATCTCTTGAAAATTCTACAGGATTATACTGACCAAATAACGTCAGACTGAATACATTCTTTGCTCACTAAGAAAGGAAACATTTGGCTATTGTTATAAACATGAAGTAGTGGACATGGAAGTAATAATTGATACTATGGATAAAACTATGTTGACCTTTCTTCTTCAACTCTCAGAAATAATCTTACATTACAGGATGTACAATTTTAAAAACACGCATTGTGCATAATTGTGACGTATTCTTACAGGTAGATTAGTCTCCTCATAAATTGATTCTATATTTCACTTGGCTCATTAAATTATACTAAATTGGTCCTTACAAACCTTTTTGTTTTTTTCCATAAAATTTACTCACTCTGAACATTTTATGAGATAGATTGACTTGACTAATGTAGTCGGTGTCTTGTAGTTGGGACAAGTAAGACTACATAAACAAAGCAGGACCACTGCATAAACCTGCATTTTATATTACAGAAAATATCAACCTAAACAACTAACATGAGCATTTGCAGTATTTATAGTTGACCTAGTATATTTAGTTGACCTAATCCTGCAACATTTTAACTCAAAAGAAATAAAAACATAACAAAAGAAATAAAATGTTTAGAAGATATATATATTCTAAATCATATATATATATATATGATTTAATGGCTGTTAGATGGATTAAAAGTATTATTTGATGTTCTTTAAACCCTTGGTTTAACATGGAACATAGTAGATTAAAGAATATAGGATTGGGAATTAAGGAAATCTAGGTTTGGATCTTAGCTTCCTATCTTATTAATTCCATGACTGAGGAATTAATTTTATTTCCCTGCAATAAAGTTAGTTTCTCATTAATATTCAACGGAAGAAAAATTAGTATTTATCACTGGGATATAAATCCAGTAGAGATACTGGCAAATAATAGACATTTAGTCAGCCACCACTACAATTTTCATGCATTGCTTCTAGGTTCATTTTGAGGGTACATGCCATGTTTTTCACCAGATATTTTCTGATGTGAGCTCAGTCTACTCACAGCGAATCTCTAAGGTCACACTAGATTTCATTATCAGTTTAATTGATTATAGAGCCCCTAAATGGAAGAAAACTTAAGTAACTCATGCAGAAACATTGTTTCCAAAATAAGGCTGTAGACTAGTCTAATCTGAAAATATGCTCTGTGCATTTTTCTCTAAGATGTAAAATGCTGACAAAATACTTGTTGGTTATTATTCATAAGTATGTATATTAAAATGACTAATTGTTTCAAGTTCAAAATACAGTTCCATGTAAGGAATAATTTGTCTTATTTAGATAAAAAGCAGTGCATACTGGAATCATTAGTTGTATTGAAATGTGATTTTTTTTTTCAGCATGCTTTTGACAAAGGTATAAATGTAGAAGTTGACATGCTGGAGAGACCAGTCTCCAACCAGTCTCTGCTCTCCCTTCTCCTTCTCCTCCCTTCTCCCACCCCTCCCTTCCCCTCTGCCTCCTTCATCTCCCACCTTTGCTCTCTGTTAATAAAAAGGAAACTTGAGCTTTGAAAAGTTAGAGATTAAGGCACAAGAATGAAATATGTTTTTTGAATAACTTTTTCCTGGGGTAAGATGAAAAGAAGCATCTACCCCACATTACTATTTCCTAATGCTGCAACTTAAGGAACCAATGCTAGGTTGTTAGGCATACTTAACAGAGCCTGGATGAAGAGTTATTTACAGAAGCATGGGAGAATCTGAAGCAGCCACACCTCCAGGAGTCTTGTCCCAGCATGGATGAAGATGTTCCCATAGTTGTATAGATGGAATCCTACCACCCCTGTCTAGGTTTCCTAGACAACCTTCTACAGTTTATAAATTCTGGCATCTCCTAATACCACAAGACCATTTGCCATTAGGGCAGAATTACATGCCACTGTGAACTGTGTGGGGAAAGAGGAAGCAGTCAGAACTTCAGAAGAGATTTCAATGACTGTACCACTCCATTTATGCAAGAATATGACTTGTCAACAAGCCTGATGGAGGGAACCTCTTGTAAACGGTCACAGTTGGTGGCCGTTTCATTTGGAAAATGGTTTTGTACAACACATATGCATCCATCCAGACTGCTAGGGTCCAAGTCTCAACTCCACTTGTACATTCTTCTATTAACATACAAGTTAATTACCACTCTACTGTGTCTTTGTCTTTTAAAAAGTGGAAAACTATAACAGCTAACTTATGATATTTATTTGAATATATAAATAGAATAAGTAGGTATATAAAATCGAGTAGTAATATCTCTTACTTAAGTGCTGAATGAACTTCAGCTATTAACCCTTATCTTGGTAGTTACTGTTTCTGTGAACACAAATAAGTCATCCTGTTATCCCCTCACAAAGCTTCCACATAGGTATTCCCAATTCTATATTGTTGCAATAGCCATTAAGTTAAAAAGGAAAGAAAGAAAAGAAGAAAGAAAGAAAGAAAAAAAGAAAGAAAGAAAGAGAGGGAGGGAGGAAGAAAGAAAGGGAGGAAGAGAGAGAGGAGTGTAGCAAAGGAGACAAGGGAGGGAGAGAGGGATGGAGGGAAGAAAGGAAGGAAGGAAGAGAGAGAGGAGTGTAGCAAAGGAGACAAGGGAGGGAGAGAGGGATGGAGGGAAGAAAGGAAGGAAGGAAGGAAGGAAGGAAGGAAGGAAGGAAGGAAGGAAGGAAGGAAGGAAAGGAAAGGAAAGAAGGAAACATAATAAAAATTTCAAACACAGCCATAGCTGGACAGTCAAAACAATAAAATGGAGGGTTTTTTGTTTGTTTTTATTTTATTTTTAATTCAGCTTAAATTCTCAGGGTCTTTCCATGTGGAAATGCATGCTGTTATTCTCTGAGAAATATGGAAAGTATTTAGATATTTGACAAACTAAACAAAACCAACCAAACAAAAAAACCTACCTTTCTTTCTTCCTTCCTTTCTTTCTTTCTTTCTTTCTTTCTTTCTTTCTTTCTTTCTTTCTTTCTTTTTGCTAAAACTTAAAACACAGAACAAGTATCATTTCCGATATATCAAAACTTGAGATCCATTATCTCTTATTACAGATAAGAAGGACTTCAATGAATGAGGTATCCCAAATCAAGAAAGAGAGATGTTGTATGTATTCACTACTATTCAGAGATCAGCTATTACGTCCATGAAACTGTAGGTTTACAATCTGTAGAAACACAGAGGTAGAGAGTAAGGAACTTGGGGGCACGGACAGATCTCATTGTGAAAGAAAAATAGAATTGATAGTCATGAATGATGGGGGCAGACAGAGCCCCATCTGACCATCTCTTGTTGCAAAATGTAGCTAGGGTAAAACCAAACACTACTGCTGAATAACAACAAAAAAAAAGCAGCAAAATCACTCCGAATGACATTCTGTTACAGTCATAGTTCAGTGTCTTGTGCAACCATCATGAGAGGCGTTTCTTCCTGCAGCAGATGGGAACAAGAACAGAGACCCACACCCAGACATTATGCAGAGAATGAGAGACCTTGGAACACCTAGTTCTAAAGGGGGTGTCTCCATCAAATTCCTCCCCTCAGACCACAGGAAATGAGGAGGAAGAGGGGGAACAGAGAATGTAAGAGCCAGAGGAAACAAGGGATATCAAAAAAACCAAGACCCTTGGAATCAACATGAGCAAAGCATATATGAACTCAGAGACTGAGGTGGCATGGACAAGACCTGCATGGGTTTGCGCCATGTCCTTTGCTTATGTATCATGGCTTCCAGTTTAGTGTTTTTATTGTATTCCTGAGTGTGCAAACAAGTGGGTATCTGTTTCTTGTACCTTCTCTTGGGTTCTTTTCCTTCTGTGTATTTGTTTTATGCAATTCTAATGTGTTAGCTTTGTCTGATCCTATTTATATTGTGTTATATTTATTATATTAATCTATTTCTTAGGAACTCATTTGTTTTCTAATGTGACAGAAAGGAAGTGGATCTGGTTGGGATAGGAGGTGGAAAGAGGAGAGGGAGGAGAGACTGTAATCAGGATATATTATGTGAGAAAGAATCTGTTGTCAATAAAAGGGAAAAAATTAAAACAAAAAGAAAAATAGATTACATGCTTTTATCAAAACAAATGACCTTGTTAAAGATGAACCTTGCTCTCTTCAACTAGCATGATTGTGTGTAGCTCTCCTTCTTTCTTCATGCATTGATATCTCTCTTCAACTTGCTCACTTCCCCCAAGATGTTAAGGGTTTTAAGTTCTTGCTCCTTAGACATAGTCTTTTGTTTTAAGGTTGATTACTCTCAATAAAGTCATATACTTAAGTATAATTGACCCCCGATAGCTATTCAAAATACACCTCAACTTCACACTGAAATGCTCAGAAAACAAACTGTGTGCATATTCAAAGGAATGAAATCGCTTTCAAATCACACTAAAAAATGAAGTTTGTTAAAGTGTGACTTTAAAGGTTTTCTTGGTCAGAGAGAAGCTCTTGTCTTGTGTTCTAAAGTCAAAACCACCGTGAAATTTGTAAAATGTAATTGTTTCATTTTTTTTTTAAAGAGTTCAGCTTTGTATCTTTCATATAGTAAAATAATACTAGAGAAAGGCATGTTTACTGGATGTCACAACATAGATGGAAGAGAACAAGCTGTAATATACAAAATGTAGTTTTTCTAACTCATCTTCCATGGGCTTGCAATCAGTGGGGGCAATACATTTGAAAGTGAGAGCTTATCTCATGAAAACATTCAGATGGTAGGAAGCAAAGATGGATACACTCTTCTTAGTATAAATAAAATAATTGAAGAAATGTTGATCCAGGCTGCCTTCTGCTGATTTTAGGAGATAGGCTGGCTAATGAAATTATAGAGATGCAATTCACTTCGTGGCATTATATGTTGAAAATCGGACATTGCAATCAAGCTGCAAGTAAAAACACATTGTCCTCTATTTTCTTCAATCCCCAGCTCATTACCAACACCACAGTTTTTTTTTTTTAAATAAAAGAAGTAAAACCCTTTACTATAAGAAATAATCAGATTTGCATCATTGAAACAAAACAAATTGCTGTACTTCATACATTTCCTAGCTGCACAACAACCTATGAACATGGTGAGCTAACTGTACACTCATTGTTAATGAATAATTTTTTTCTAAGCTCTTTGCTGTTACTCAAAATGTATCTGAGCATCATTTCACAAATATGTCTTTGCACACACATTCTGAAATTCCTCTAGTTAAGAAGTTTTGATATAACACATTACCATTATTGCTCTGTGTAGATTGTTGAGACTTTCTTTTCCAGGTCAATCCCCTTGTGTGTTAGTGAGCTTTTAATACTAAATTCCTAGCTCAGGTTCTCCGACTATATTCTTCAGCTAATCCTTTAGGAATAAAGGTTTTTCATTTTATGTCTGGAGATGCTTACATTTCATTTTTGAAAGACTTGAGGAGGAGGATTCTAGTGTCACAGTCTTCTCTAGCAATTGGCAATAATTTGTCTGGATTTCTCCATTAGGTTGTTGAGATATTACCTGTTAGATCTAATTCCAAACACACATTTTTGCAGGCAATCTTCCCTTTTTCACTGTAATTTAAACTATCCTCTGTCACCAGTGATCTACATTCTCAGCGCATTGAGTGGAGTTTTTTTAGTCATCTTACATGTAATTGGATGGAAGTTGTTAAATCTAGGGTTAGATACTTTTATCATCTTTTGAGAAAATTCCAGCTATTTCATTCTTTAATATACTTCCTTCCATTCCCTCAGAATCTCACTTATGGAAGAATGTCACACTTCATTACAAGTATGAGGGAATGTTCTATGATATCTTCCGATCTCTAATTTACTACCTTTTCCAAATTTATTTTAGCTCATTGTGCTTTTTCACTTTGTTTTCTAACACAAACCAGATATCTTTAAAGAATTCAAACTGACACATCAGTATGACAATGTCATTATGAAACCTTTTACTTTGAATGCTAATGTAAAAATGTAAAGATGACATAACCAATATGGGCTGCATAGATGGCCCAGTAAAGAACATTTGCTGCACAATCACTCAGACCAGAGTTTAGACACCAGCACTTGCATAATAAATCACACATTCCACAAACACCTGTAACTCCAGCTTTGAGGAAGCAGAAACCTCTTCTGGATTCCACACATGCAAAAGCGTATGCCCCCACACATCCTCATGTAAACTCACGGACTCCACCTGCAGACACGCAAGTAAATAAAATAAATATTTTCTTAACGTTAAAATATATTCAGACTTGTCAAGTTGAAATATTAGAATGAATAGGTTTGGAAAGTTCTCTTTATGTCCTAAGCAACAACAGCACGTGAGTTTAATGGAGCAATGACACTCTTTATTACTCTAAGTAAGGCATGGTGACACACGCCTTGAATCCTAACACTTTGGAGAAAAAGTTGCGGGATGAGGAGGTACGGTCTAGTTTTGGCTACATGGCAAGTTTGAGATCAGCTTGGAGTAGTAGAAAAAATAGAATAAAATGATTGATTATATTTAATAGCAATTACAGAATATATATGTATAGTCTTAACATATTTCTCTTTTTAAGATATTAAATATTTTTTAACTTTTTTGGTTCTTTGTGAATTTTACATCATGCACCCCCATTCTGCTCATCTTCCCCCTTGTACCTACCCTCCGCCTAAACAGAGGGAAAAAAAATCTCCTCATAGAAGCTCTAGTTTGTCATAGTGTGTCCCACAGTACACCCTTTTGTCCACACTTCTTTGCTTACACATGTTCCTTGCAGTAACTGGTATGAGGGCTCTGGCTCTTGCCACTCTATCAATACTGGAATCTTATTGACACTCCTCTTGGATATCCTGTTGTTGCCCTGTGTCATGGAGATCCTGGAGTGTCCGATCTGTAGGCTGGCCCCTGCAGGCACTCCAGCATGCAAATGGGGTAGATGTTGGGGTGGGCCAGTTCCAAGCCCTGGATCTGGGCCTGAAAGGTATTCAATCTGGTTAGCCTACAGGCTCTCCTGCCCTCACAACCTCAGGGCTGGTCCATGGCAAGGCGCAGGGCCAGTTCTTCCATTCTTATAACCTTAGCTCTTTCACCTGCCAAAGGTGGTGAGGAATGAGGGAAAGGAGGAAGGCATCTCTTTCATCCCCAACCCTGCACAGCAATCAAGAGGCAAGCTAGCTCTCCTTCGTTTACACCCTGTTCACACTTTCAGACCAGCTCACTGCAACCTCCACATCCAAAACCAACTTTACTATCCTCCCCAGACAAGGAGCATGGCTCACTTATTTCGGTGCTGCAGTAGGTGATAGAGACAGCGCTCCTGCTCTGATGATCAAGGCCAGCTCTCCTGCTTGCAATAGGTGGCAAGGGACAGTGCCAGGGCATCTCTCCCCCACTCACATTTGCACACGGTATACAACTAGTTGGGCCAGCTCTCCGATGCTCATATGCTCAGTGACGCATATCCCCATCGTCAGTGTCAGTTCTATTGTGCTGCCCAGGCAAGGTTCAGTGCCCACTCTCCTGAGTGCTACAGATGCCGGTTGGCAGAAACAGCTCTCCCACTAAGCCAAGGCAAGGGGTGGGGCCAGTTCTGCATAGCCCTGAGACATCCACTTGTCCCTGGGTGACAGTCCAGACCAAGGACATCTGCCTGGCCTTTGGTGGGAACAGCCCCCTGCTGCTACAGGGCCACAGATCCCCACTGTCATCCCAGTTGGCAGCACAGGCCAGGACTCTACCAATAACTCCTGTGATATCGCGGGCTAATCTCATCAGGTTCTCTGTCACTATCCTCCAGTTCTGCCTCTCTCCATTAAACCCACCATCTGCTTCATTCTCTTTCATTTCTCTGTCATTTACTTGCTCCCCTTAATGGCGCTAGAGTATCTGAGCATCTGGGTTGTCTCAGGGTTGTCTCAGGAGTACTATACCCCATTTATGCATTGTAGCACTGGGCAAGGGTCATCTGCGGCATGATCCTACTCCTGGCCGACTTGGTGCTGGACTGATGGTCACCTCAGGCTAGCTCCCTGTTCAGGACCCCATGGCACCAGTCTGGTGGTCATCTCGGGCTTGCTTCTTGCCCAGGCCCGCAGTCCTAGGCAGGGTTCTTCTAATCTCTGCCTCACTCCCATTAGGCCCATGTATCTCATGGAATGTTAGGTTACTCATCACTCAGATGTCCTTAGGTCAGAACACTGAGCATAGACATAGTCTGTCTCCTATCTGACACCTATGGTGGCACATGTGTCGCAGCAGTTATAATTCTTAATTACTTTAGGAATATTCTATTATTGGTTTCTGTCATCAGACCCATGTACATAAAACCCTTTATACTTAATTTGGTGCATTACCCCTGTACAAATTGAAAGATGGACTTTAAGACCAATATAGCTGATCATTCCGATACAGTGCCAACTCAACACGGGAAACACAGGATACTTTTTCCAAAGTTGACAGAAAAGGTGAAGTTTCCAAAGCTTTATATTATACATACACATGCAGAGAGAAGGAGGAAGAGAGGGAAGATGAGTGAAAGAGAAAGGTAGAAAAAGAGGACAAAGTGGTTCACACGCATGCATAGAGGGAGAAAGAGAGAGACAGAGAGGGACGGAGAGGTGAATTCTTTATGTTTTGGAATCATCTGAACAAAATCATATACACATTCAGCATCCTCCATTTTATAAAGAAAGTCAAAAGCAAAATCCAGGTAACAGCAAGGTTCTGTTGTTGGTGTGCTTGGTGACTGGCACATTTTATTAGCTTCTCCATTATCATCATCTGAGTAAACATCTCTAGATTCTTATGTGGAGATGTTTATTTCAGCCACATTGAGAGTCTGTCAATGGGGTTCTGCTCTGTTAAACAGCAGTCATTTTTTTTACTTTTCATCAAAATTTAATAATGCCTCCTAAAATAAAGAGTTCTCTAATGCCACATTCAAGTCAATAGCCAAACTACAACAGTCTGATAGCCTTGGATTCTCATATCAAGTAAAATCATTCACCCACGAAGTATCACTTGAACCAGTTTGTAAGAGCCAGACTGCAAGGATCATAATTTTCTAATTTGCTTTGGACCTTTCCATTCTCTGGTGACCAGGAAAACATCTCTTACACACTCAATAAGGAATTAGAATGAAATAATATCAACCTGTGATAATTGCTACAAACACAGTGATGCAATGCCTGGGTTGAATTCAATCTATACTTTCTGAGATCTTACAACTGGAAGATAAATAAACTGACCTAGAACAAGCTAAGAACTAGTATGGTGGAGGTAACAACACAGGGACAGTGACATTTGTGTTTTACTGTCAGCTATTTCTGAAGTATAATATACACACCTCACTGTATTGTTTATGGTTCTGATTATCATGACACTTGTCTCCAAAATGCTCAAAGATTATTATTGTTAAGTAATTTTAGTTTTTTCTCTTTGAGATTGCGCTCACCTCCCTCCCTCCATGTCAGTGCTCTATATAGAACCATCTAATTAATTGGTGATAGATACATAGTTAACTGGTTCCATGCATGACGATGCTAAAGCAATTATCTTGCTCATACCGAATGTGACAAAAATGAAAAAAAAAAAAATCCAGGTTGATTTTTCTCAGGATCAAAGTTGATATAGTTCAGTTGCTCTTACACTTCTCAGAACTTGAATTTCACTCAAGATTTTGCTCACCTCACAGACACTTGCAAATTTTAGGAGCCTAATTAACATTTCTTGAATAGATAGTGAGGCATTATTAAATTTTGATGAAAAGTAAAAGAATTTCTTAAGAAATTACTTAAGAACACAAAAAACTGAATCCAATTCAGATATTTATTTGTGTTCTTAAGTACTCTATCCCTAAGCAGTGTGTAGCCAAAAGAGAATTAGGAAAGTGTTTAGCCCTATAGTGTTGGCACTTTTTTTTTTTTTTTTTTTTTTTTTTTTTTGGCTGTGGTCCCAGTGTTTGGACTCTTCCAGAAAACTTGAAATCAGTAAGATGGTCTGTTGTTGAATCCCCCCAGTTCTTGAACTTAAGCTGTCTGTTCCACAAAATAAAGTTATTTATTTACTTATTTATTTATTTAGCTTCTAGAAAGCAATTCTGGGTGTGCATTTTATTTGTATCCTTCCTGAAAATTTTACAGCCATCTTTGTGCATGAACAATAGTAGAACTAGTAATTTCTTTCTCTTGTTGCCACAGAAAATCCATGCATCAAGCCCAACACTCTTTGTTTTCATTTTCTTCTTCTGTAGCGACCTCTATACTAGTAAATATATTTGCCACAATAAGAGGATTCCAACAAGGACTTGTCATAGGCAATTGCTGCAATTTGGATGAGTGTTAGTTTGTGGATGTGGATTCCACTCTTGGCATCATGCTTTTGCTAAGTTGCTGACAGGGGTTTGTGGCTATTGTGACGTTGTGGGTAAGCAGCTCTAAGACATCCCATATTTCTCATTTTGATGTCTGGGGCATCTATAGGGGATATTGCCTGTACTTTTAAAATTATTCTTTCCCCTTTCAAACTCATTTCTTTTCTAAAGTTATCTGTCATTTCCTTCTTCATCTCATGCTTTCTTCTTCTCTGCCTTTGCTGTATTTTCTTCAACCAAAGGGATCAACTTTCTCCCCATTGTGAGTCTTAGAAGTGATTCTACAGAAAAGTAAGCAAGCACTATGAGATGACATTTTCCACAAAGTCACTTAAGGATGTTCCCATGGTTACATTGATTGAACGAACACCATCCCTGTGTCCTCTTTTATGGGAGTTTCAATAGTTTTCTGCCATTATCCTTAAAATTCTTTGTAAAAATGAGTATGGCCAAAATATAAATAATAATAATTGGTCATTTCCTATAGCTTTCAAAGAAGTTATCTGAATTTAAAAATACAAATGGTGTCTTTTTTTTGTAAATATGAACACTCAGATTTTCATAGATAGTTCTGTAATACTTTCCTAACTTCAGAATTACTTTTTATAATACCTGTTAACCAATATCCAGCAACTTGAACAAGTACAATAGTCAACTCTGAATCTTGAGTCCTGTTCTGCAGCTCTAGAGCAGGTCTGAGGTTCTCAATTTTTAACAAGTTTTTAAAGGATGTTAATTTTACTATTAAATAGAACATATAATGTTACTTTGAAAGGCAGGCCATGAAGTTAGAAGTAAAGCACCTCAATCTCTCTGTCACTGTAACCTCTCTCTCTCTCTCTCTCTCTCTCTCTCTCTCTCTCTCTCTCTCT
>JANHMN010000021.1:25869303-25901592 GCA_030674055.1 Rhabdomys pumilio
CCTCTTTGCTTTTCTCATAAAAATGTTGTGCTGCTTGCTCTTTTCCTGACAGAGTATGAGAATGCTATTTCAACAAGAGAGAGATTTAAGACTCTAATTAAAAAAAAAAAAAAACAGATTCAAATTGGCATCACCATATTCCCTCCTCCTTAGAACACAAAACTTCAAGGACATAATCACCTTGTTAAATATGGAACAGCAAAGGCAATGTAATCAGGAAAGAAAAATAAAGCTTCTCTGTCAAAAGAGTGATTTAGTGGCTGGCATTAGTAGCCTCTGCAGCAATGGAAGCAAATCATTTGTAAATGTAGAAAGCCAATTATCAGTAATGAAATATAGTTGAATAACAAAGAGTAATTCTTCTTCAAACTATAGTAATGGATTGAAAATAAACTTTCCAAAGAACAAAGAAGCATAGTCATTGTAAAGTTCTTCACACACACACACACACACACACACACACACACACACACACACAGAAACATACACACACACACAGAGAGAAACATACACACACACACACACATACACACACACACACACACACACACACACACACACTCATCACTTTAATTGTCAGGTCCTTTTGGAGTCAAGTAGTTTCAAATGATATTTTAGCAAGAATTCTGACAGCTGGAAAAATCCACCTGCTGAGTTACTACCTTTTAATTGAAGGTATGAGAAACTTGACTAGAGAAGCAAAATTTAAAGTTAAGGAATCTGTTACTAATGCATTCTAAAATTGAATTAACTCTATTATGTATAAGGAAGAAAACTAAGTTCATGATTTATAATGACTTTATTTCTTTCTCATATTTCTCTCTGCATTAAGAGAATTCACGTATACCACTGAGCGGAATGGCAAGCAAGAAGAATTTTGGAGAATTTCAGTGTTTAAGAAGGTAGGTGCACAAATAAGCCATTGCTAAATTGTCCAAAACAAAGCTTAACACATGAGAGGAAGGGTGGAGTTGCCTTAAGATAAAAATTTCGGAAACAGATGTGACAGCTACCAAAGACAATGAAGGGAAATCATTATGATAGACTTCAAAGAAGTTTTGCAAAGTTATGGGTCATGAGAGGCCATTTCCACCCAGTCTCAGGTTTTCAAACTGACCATCATTGATATCTGAGACAAAATGAATCTTCATTTGTTGATCATTCCTATGCATTCAAGAAGTTTGATAGGAGGTGCCACACACCATTAATTCCAACAACCAGAAATATTTTCAGCTATTCACAGTGAAGGGATTGGCCAATTTCCCTTCTGGAACTGCAGATAGAATCTCAGGACTTCTGATATTATCTACATTAGTTACCCATGCTTTTCAAAAAAAGAAGAAAAGGAAAAAAGGAGGAAAAGAAAAGAAAAAGTAGATGTATCTTTGTCATATTTTTCTTTATTTATAATGTGGCTAGTTATTTTCACGGATGTATAAATTGGGCTTAATGTAGCCCATGGAAAAAGCAGAAGTTTCCAAGTAGGTAATGTGGAATGGATATCCTCCCCTCTGCCTCCCTCAACCTACACACAAATAATCACAGGAGGTAGAGGGTGGGAGGGACATAAGGGAAAGAGAGGAGGGGAGTGGAAAAAGGGGGCAGGATCAGGTATGGGAGGAGACGGGGAGATGTACATAGAGGATCAGGAAATTGAACAGAGGTGTGTTGCAATGGAGGATGGGAAACTGGGGATAGCTACCAGAAAGTCCCAGATGCCATGAAACCGAGAGGCTCCCAGGATCCAACAGAGAAGACATTAGCTGAAATATCCTACAAAGGAGAGAGGAAACCTGTAGAGACCATATCCACAGGTTAGGCATGTCCTCTGATTGAAGGATGGGGACACCCACCCAACTCCAAACTTTTTAACCCAGAATTGCTCCTGTCTAAAAGAAATACAGGGACAAAGAGTGGAGCAGATACTGAAGAAAGGCCATCTAGAGACTGTCCCACCTGGGATCCCATCCTATATTCAGACACCAAACCCAGACACTATTGCTAATGCCAAGAAGTGCTTGCTGACAGGATCCTGATATAACTGTCTCCTGAGAGACTCTGCCAGAGCCTGACAAATACAGATGAGGATGTTTGCAGCCAACCACTGGACTGAGCACAGGACCCCAATAGAGGAGTTAAGGGAAGGACTGAAGGAGCTGAAGGGGTTTTCACTCCCATAGGAAGAACAACAATATCAACCAACCAGACACCCCCCCCCCAAAGCTCCCAGGGACTAAAACACCAACCAAAGAGTACACAAGGAGGGAATAAAGGCTCCAACTGCATATGTAGCAGAAGAAGCCTTATCTGGCATCAATGGGAGGGGAGGCCCTTGGTCCTGTGAAGGCTCAATGCCCCAGTGTAGGGGAATGCTGGGGCAGTGAGGCAGGAGTGGGTGAGTGAGTAGGTGCGGGAGCACTCATATAAAAGCAGGGGTAGAGGGTGGGATAGGATGTTTGTGGAGGGGAAACCAGGAAAGGGGATAACTTCTGAAATGTAAATAAATAAAATAACCAATAAAAATGTCTATAAAAGTATTTACTACATGTTGAACCATTTGTCAGAATAGATAACACAGAGAGATGATGAAGATATCCTGTTAAGGAAAAGGTGTTTGAAAAATACCTACATACCATGAGAAATTAGTTTAAGGCAAAATAGAATATACACATCTTATGTCAAAAGATTTACAAATAAAACCAACTTTCTGCAACTAAACACTATCCTTGCTACAACAATTCTAGATCCATTATTGAGAAATACCTCCATTTTGTTAATGAGAGTACACAACACTTCCTATTCAATTGGCTTTATATTTAGGCTAATATTTCAACAGGAGAAAAAAATTAGAGACATCCCCAGAAGAAATATGTTGAAAAGACAAAGGTCATTTGAGAGTCCACTAGAAATAGGGAAAGAAAAGAAGAAAAACTGGAAAAAAGAAAGAGGAGCCAGTGACTATGTGACCTTTTACACATAATTTGAGCTCTTTAAAACCAATATCTTGGAGGATAAATATAATTATGATAGTTATATGAAGAAATAATTCTGGTGCGGAAGAAGGAACTTTAGAGAGTGGAATAGAAGGACATTCTATTATTATTATTAGTTTAGTTTATGAGGAGTAAAGGTGCTTATTGACAATCCCATTGACCTGAGTTTACTTGCACATGTATACAATAAATGAAGGCAATAAAAAAATTAGTTGTTCAGTTTTAAGGCTATTTCAACACATTTCATGATTCATAGAAATGTTTCTATAATGGATCTGAGTAATATTATCAAATAAAATAAAACAAAAGGCAAAGATGTATACTGCAGGATATTGATCCCTGCTTGGTTTTTAACTGAGTTAAGAAATAATCCATGATTTAAAATAGAATGATAAATTAATAAATTAAATTGTGATTTATTTACAGGTAGAATATTTTATAGCTATTAAGAAGCATTTGAATATATTTATGGTAATTTAAAAATAAAGACACTGTCTTAGGGTTTTATTGCATGAAGAGACACCACAACCAAGGCAACTCTTATAAAGGAAAACATTTAATTGGGGCTGGCTTACAGTTTCAGAGATTTAATCCATTATCATCATGGTGGGAAGCATAACATCATGTAGACAGAATTGGTCCTGGAGGAGCTGAGACTTCTATATCTTTATCTGAAGGCAGCCAGGAGGAGACTGTCTTCCATGGGCAGGCAGGAGGAGGGTCTCTTTTGTACTGGGCAGTGCTTGAGAATTAGGAGATCTCAAAGCCTACCTATTCAGTGACACACTTCTTCCCACAAAGACACAGTTCCTAATAGTGCCACTTCACATAGGGCAAGTATATTCAAACCACCACAGATGCTAAGACCTTACTATTGGGTGATCTAACAAAATAAAATATACCTAGAATACAAGACTAAAGGGGAACAGGGCACAAAAAGACACTAAGAACTGATATCCTCTAAGATCTTAGAAGAGATGATTGTAATATTTTTGTACTTTTTTTTAAAGAAATCTTTTCAATTCCATGGTATTTATTCAAAGAATACAAATGTGTAGTAAAGTTCCCAGAACAAAGACCAAACGTACATTAAATATTCCAGAAGCTTCTTATTCAAAACTTATAAATGTAGAGAGTTTTAAGGCTACAGAATAGAGTAAAATTATCTGATCCTGTCTTGAGTGCCTTTAACAGCTCTTAATTCCCCTGAGGCAGACCTAGCATCCTTGTGGCTCTCAGGAAGACCTAGAACATGTCAACATAGTGTTATTTCTCATTGCACCAAAAGCTACCAAGGTCAATAGTTGTCATCTAAACCATAGGGCAAACAATTCTCTACTTTGCTGGATCCCACTTACCTGATGTTTCCAACAATGTGCTTTTAAATATGTTGATTTACATGGCTCTCGTTTGTTCTCTAAGAACTCCATAAAATTGTTTGCGCATCATATTACTAGGACTATCTGAATCTAGGCCATAGTCGCTTACTCATAACTAACGCAAGAATAAGCTCTTATTTTCTCATTATTTCACATTCTTTGTATACACATATAAAGACAAACAGTTATATATAATATATCCAGTCTCAGTTTTAAGAGAAATTTTTTTAAGTATTGTAAAAGTTTCCAGAAAATGTTGATGTCATGGTTTTTATCCATTCCAACATTTGAATATAAATTCTTCAAATACAAGCAATCTATCACTGATAATTTTTTAATTATTAGTATTCTGCTCAGTTAAATATATTGAGTAGTTATTGTTTACTGATTGAGTACGTTAATATGCTTGAATACATAAAAGTATATAGAGTTGATAAAATGGCTTTGTAAAGAATTCTCATAGCTTGCCTACCCCATAGAAGCTAAACTAAAGAGATATGTTCAAAAAAGGAAAAAAAAATGCAGCCCCAACTCTTTTTATAATTTGCCAGAATCTATAATATGAGTTTAAATATTTTTGAGATTTTCCTAATTTATGACTTAGTGAGATGCAGAATACAAGTGCTTAGATAACTTCTTGAAGTGTTCAGCATATGATGGCTACTCTACATAAAACCAATACTGTCTCTGATGATAACACCTAATACAGTGTAACCAATGCAAATAAAAACTTAAATCAAGTGTGTTTTTTAAAAAATAACACCAGTGGTGGTATGATATTTCCCAAGAACGTGGTCACTGGGAACAATATAAGAAGCATTCTTTTAGTTTGTGAGAATTTAAAGTAGTTGGTGATGATGTATCAAATCTCTATGAAGATTAGTAAGCTTCTCAATGAATCAGGTCTGAGGATTTCTGTGTTCTGCATCCTACACCTTATTTCACTCTAACATGAACAAACATATTCCATGGGCAATAAAGAAACTGGATACAAAATTATAAATACATACATAAAGCATCACTTAATCTCTGGAAAACAACCCAGATAGAGAAAAATAAAAAAAAATGAAATATTTCCTTCTTTTAGATTTATCTTAGATTACATGAGGTAAAAAATGTAAATGAGCATCCATAGTATGTTATTTTTTATAATCCTCAGTTTCTTGGGAAGTGGGGGGTCTTGGCAGATACTAGTCTGTGTGTAAAATGAAATAATTAAATCTCTGGGCTTCTTTACCTGATCTAAAAATGCAGAGATTTGACCCAAAGATTCTATTTCTATGTGTTTTATATACCTAGATTTGTAATTATTAAATTGAATACATCCATATGTGGGTAAATATTATCTCCAACAATTTAAAAAACATGCAAGGAAAGTAACCGGAAAATTCATTAATATTAGCCTAATTAATACAGTATAGCATCTGTCTTAGGAACTTTATATACTACAGCCACACATACAAAACGAATGAGGAGTATATTCTATTCTACCATGAAATAATTGATAACATATTTTGGAAATCATAGAAAAAAAGATCTTTAATTTGCAGAAATAAAAACAAAACATTCAACTGATTTTTCTACAAAACATGAGAAGTTATGAAGACACAACAGAAATTCCTGGGAAAAAGAACAGAGTTCAAAGAGAAGATGCTTTCTACTTTCTACTCATTTGCACCTTTGACTTTATGTGGGGGGTATCACCTAATCATGATAATAGAACCTATAAGTATTTAATATTGGAGTGATTATCTTACTTGCTAGCACCAAAGAGGATTCATGTTTTGATCATCTATATAACACAGAGCATAAACACTGTAAAAGATGTAATAATTTAGAGAAATATTTCACATTTCAGGTCAATAACATTTTAACCATCACCTTTGCCTCCAAAGAGTCTGTTAAAAACTAATGATAAAACAGATGAAATGTCTATTCATATGAGAACTATGACATTCCAGAAATTAAGAGTAGCATTGAGCAGAAACAAACATTTATTAATGCAATTTTATATGCATCTATTATCCAAAGTATGGTATAATGTTTTGTTGTTAGAAGCTGTGGCTTATTCACAGTTGTAATTATTAATTAATTTTGGCTATGTTTAATAATCCAAATTGCTGTGTAAATTCAAACTTTTTGCTGTCTTTTATCTTCTTATACTTCGTTAATTTTGAGAATTTCATACAACATACTTTTTATTATATTTACCTCCAATTCCTTCCCCTATCTTCTCTCAGAACCATCCTCACCTCCCAGATCTGGCTAGTTTTTGTCCTCTTTCTTGTTTATTGTTTGAATAACCCATTGATTCAAAATCTTGATGCCTCTATACTCCTGTGTGGAGGGGATCATCTGCTGGAATAGGTTTAAGCTATTAGGGGCCAAATCCATCCCCTAGAAACCATTAACTGTCAATAGCTCCTCAGGTATGACTGCATGTGAGCTCCTTTCCACTCTATGCTAGAACATTGGCTGGCTTGATTTTGTGCAGGAAACGCAGCTTCTGTGAGTTAATGAGTTCCATGGTCCTGTTACATTCAAAAGACACTAGTCCTTTCCTCTAGTCCTTCCCGACATTTGGCTCTTACAATCTCCTTGCCCCCTCCTCCTTGATGGTCCTTGAGAGTTGGACAGGAGGTAAACTATAAATGTCCCATTTGTGGCTGAACATGTCACTAATACTTACTTTCTGCAATTTTCCCAACCGTGAGATTCTGAATTAACCACTATCTACTGCAGAAATGTCTCCGATGAGGTCTAAGAGTTATGCCAATCTGCAAAACTCATAATTTCCTTTCACTTTACAGATAAATATAATTTTATTTTACATATAAATACTACATATTTCACTATCCCCTTGTAACTTGATGAACTTGTAGGCTGTTTCCATGCCTTAGTTATTTTGAATAGAGAAGCTATAAACATGGATGATAGCGCATATCAGTTATAGTGACTAGAGTCATTTGTTACACATACCCAGGAGTGATATAATTGGCTAATGTGGTAGGTCACGTTTTAGTTTACTGAAGAACTGAAACACTGATTTTCACAGTGGCTGCCCCAGTTTGCACTCCCACCGACAGTGCATGGGTAGTCCCCATTCCTCACAGATTTGCTGGTGTTCATTGTCTCTTTGTTTTCTTAAAAGTAATCATTCGGACTATGGTGAGATGACACTTTAAAGTGGTTGTAATTCACACTTTCCTGATGGCTAACAATAGCAAACACTATAAAATACATAACTCATCTTGCAATTAGGTTATTTGGTTTCTTGGTGTTTCAATTTGTGTGTTCTTTGCTCATTCTAAACACCAATCCTCTGTCAGGTGTATAGCAAACAGAGATTTTTTTTTTTTAACCATTCTGTAAACTGATTTTTAAGCCCACTACAGTTCCGTTTGTGGTATGATGGCCTTTTATAGTATTATTAATCTCATAAAACCCCATTTATTGGTTATAAGTCTTACTTCCTAGATAAGCAGGTCCCATGCAGAAAGTCCTATCCTGAACCTGTATGCTTCTAATTCTTTCTTCTTACAAGTTTCAGAGTTTCAAGTCGAACATTGACATCATTGGTCCATTTGGAATTGATTCATGTACAGGGTGAGAATTACAACTAACAATTTACTAAACCAGCATAAGTCCTAACTGCATTCTAAATATTTATCCTTATACCCACAAATAAATGAAGCCCTCGTTCCTCAACAAAGAAACTTCTTTTTACAACAGATGGAGGTGATTACAGTAAAAATGCACTGCTCAAAATGCAGAGAACAAGTAACTGTGGGAGCTGCCCAGCTCCCATGATCCATCTAGAAAACAACTTCTGCACTCGAGGCTCAGAGAATATTATATATCATATACATTATCATGTATTCTATGTTATTATATATATATATAATGTATCATATACATATGAAACACAACTATGTATATATCCACTTAATTATATATACATAATTATAACATGTATATGCATAAATATATATACATAATATACATATAATATATGTATAATACATACATAATACATGATACATATATGCATAAATATAGATACATAATACAATATTATATATTATAGCCTATACACACACACACACATATATATATGGATATATATATATATATATATATATATATATACACAAATACACATACACACATACATATATATATATACATATATATATATTTATTTATATATACACATACATACTGGTTTAAATATATACTATATGTGTATGTTTATGTATGCATATAGTATATGTATATAGTATGCAAATACATATATATAGTGTATGTACACAGTATATATGTATATGTATATAATGTATATGCATAGAGTATGTATGTGTATATGTATGTATTACATGTGTATATGATATAACCATAGTGTGTGTATATATATATATATATTACATATGTATGTACTATATGTGTATATATATATATATATATATGATACAGACACAATTATTTATGTATAATATAGACACAGTTAAGAAATAAAGACTAGTGACTGAATTGAGAGTGCAAAGGGTATGCTCATTTTAGGGATTCAAGGGAGGATTGACAAAGGAAACAATGATACAATGATATTTTAATTCCAGTTAACAAAAAAGTTTAAATCTAGTTTTATTCTGTTTAAAATGTGATAGCAATTTCAAATTGATAACAGAGGAATTAATGTAAAAGAAAAATTATATTTACCTCAGAAGTAATTGCCAAAATATTTTGTTATTTATAAAAGATAAAATAATCATATCCTTTTTATATATAACCAAATTAATAAATTTATAGTCAGAGATTTATCATAAATTTAAATTTTAAAGCATAAAATTATCTTCAAGAATTAAAATTTGCCAAAAGGAATGTTATATTTTTAAAATTTTTATTAATGCAAGGTAAAAGTTAAATTACTCTCACTATGTGAAACTTGTTAATCATCAATTGCCTTATTAGTTAAATGTCTTCCTCAACTTTTTACATGAAAAAAAATGTTACAATAGAATTTTAGTTTAAGCAAATTTTCTTCTTTTATGTTCTTGATGGATGTTTAATTTACCTACTGGTTTAAATGTATCATTTATATATGTGTGTGTTTGGAAATATGGCTTAGCTTATGTTCTTACAAAGGAATCAGGTTCAATTTCCATCACCCACATGCTGTCTCAAAACCCTTAGAAAGTCCAGTTTCTCATCCAAATTCATCACCCTTGAAATTATAGCTTATCTAATGCCGGATTTTGACTTTGACAGACACCAGGCAAACCCTTGGTGTGCACACATATGTGCAGGCAAAATACTCATACACCTAAAATTAAATAAATAATTCTAAAATTTTTTTAAGTTCAAGCATAATAAAATGTGGTCATAATTGGGCTGATTTTCCTCTTATTAACATTTAGGACTCACATATGAATTATTATTTATTTATTTATTTGTTTGTTTGTTTGTTTTTCGAGACAGGGTTTCTCTGTGTAGCCCTGGCTGTCTTGGAACTCACTCTGTAGACCAGGCTGGCCTCGAACTCAGAAATCCGCCTGCCTCTGCCTCCCAAGTGCTGGGATTAAAGGTGTACGCCACCATTGCCTGGCATGAATTATTGTAAAAGTTAACTGAATAAGACTGAGAATTCCCTACGATAATGACGATACAATTCTAGTGGACAAGCCAATACATGAGAAAATAAAAATAGGATGAGGTTAAAATTGTGATGAGTGCCGAGGTGATGCAAATAAAATGGGAAACAGGCATAGGAAGAACCTACGCAGAGGCTGAGAGAATCTATCTCAAAGACAAGGAGATCTGAATTGAAACCTGAAGGATAAGAAGCCAGCCATGACAAGATTTGAGAGATGGGTGTATAGAGCAGGAGATGGTGAGTGAGGATGCACTCCTGAGGTAGAAAGAGCTTAGTCTAGCCTAGCAAGGCTCAAGCTGTTTAACAGGGAAGTGGGGGGGAAGGGAGATGGGGGAAAGGTAGGGGGAGATGGAGATGGAGACAGAGACAGAGACAGAGAGAGGAAAGGAGGGGGAGATAGGGAAAGGGAGGGAAGGAGGAAGGGAGAGAGTGAGAGCAAGTGAGAGAGAGAGAGAGAGAGAGAGAGAGAGAGAGAGAGAGAGAGAGAGAGAAAGAGAGAGAGAACATGTTGAGATTTGAGATTTGAGTCTTGGAGAAGATCTGGTCAGGTAGCCACAGGAGTCCTCAGTAAAAGTGACATTATTATTTCATGGTTTTAGGTTGTTCTTAGATTCTTAACAGAAGTTAAGAAGGAAGCAAGGAATTCCAGGAAGTGATACTGGTCGCTTATACTATGATCATAGGTGTGGGATTTAGAAATTGTTATTTTAATTTGATTTGGGTTTGTTGGTGGGCTCCATGCACAGATGATGAGGAAGGTGTTGAAAATTAGCCAAGACCAGGTTTGTCTAACTCCAACAAGGAGGTGAATGGTGGAGTCACATAAAATTGTAAGAGGAATAGTTTCTAGAAAGAAAGAACTGGAAACATCTGTTGTTTCTGAGATGGATGATGCTTAAGGTTTTGTAGGTCAGCCAGATGAAAGCTATCCTTAGGGAATAGTTTTGAGGTGCCCCACTTATTGCCAAGTCATTTCTTTGTATATCCCTCTAATGATTAGTCGACATGCCTATTACCTTCCATGCAGCATGTGACCATTTGAGTGTTGTAACGTCACCTTCTTCATCACCGTTTCCCGCAATTTTGATACTCATCATTGAAGGCAAGTACACGTGCATGCAAGAATAAATGCTGGGAACTTACATGCCAGGACTGAACTTGTACATTTCCAATTGTACTATATAATCATATTATAAATATTCTCAATATTAATAATCATATGATCTTTAGGCCCTCTTTGCTGGGAGCCGACTTTTAGCAGAAAGCAGCCAGAAAGCAGCTATCATCTTTGCAGCCATCTGGAGCCATATACCCTGATGAGAGACTTGTTTTTCAGCAGCCTTCAACAGCTGAGCACACTCTAACAAATATCTTGTTTATCCCACATAGCTTGTTTTGCTGTTTAGTGACCCCAGCTGCATGGTGCATGTCGTAAAATGTCTTCACCTGTGTTCTCCTGCTTGTGCTTATAAATACCCAGGATTTCCTTGTAGTGGTGTGGTGTAGTAGTAGGAGGTGTAGTGGTGTGTGTATGGTGGAGACAGTAAACAAGTCTTGACTACAGATCCTCTGGCTTGTCTCTATTCTTCGCGTCTCTCTTCCCCTTCTTCACCCCCCCACTTTCTCTCTCTTACTAGACCCTGACCTGCGGAACAGAGCGGGCCACTACAGTTTGGCCCCCAAACGTGGGCCAGAGTGGTCCTTTACACCTTTTCATGCTGCCAAACAGCTATGTCAATGACAAACACTGAGATTAATATCTGCAAAGTGTTTGGAGAATCATCTAATAAAGTCCCTGTTTTCACTGGTTAGGAAAGGAGAATCCAGACCAAGTAATTTAGAATAAAGTTGTGTCAGGGCTTGGACTAGACCTCAAGTTGTCTGACTGCATGACAAAGTGATCCTTCTATTACTCGATATTCTTCAGATCGAAATCCAATAAAAATTGTCCAGTTCATTTGCTTGGCATAGATATAACTAAAACATTCACACACACACACACACACACACACACACACACACACACACACCACACAAAAATCACACTGTTTAAATTACAAACTTGCTTATGAAATAAATTCTCTTTGAAATTAACAAAATGTGAAATACCAACACACTACTTTTTAATTTACTCACTCAGAGGACTTCATAAATTAAATAGAAAAAAATCTACATACACTCTACATTACTAAGTGTTCTTTGGTTTCCAAGGAATTCTCTCACCAGGCCTCAGAGCACAAGCATTTATGGTGAGGATGAAGTCATTTTGCAAAAGAAAACATTGGTTCTTTTGAATTCATGGAAAAGCAAATGTGTGTCAATATGCTGCTGAGTGAATTGGACCACAGTGACCGTGGTAAAATATTCCTTGGTGTTCTCAGAATTCTAAATACATAGTGTCCCAAGTTATGACTACACCTAAGGAAGACTGAGGAAACTTGATGCGCCATAAACTGCCACATTCAAAAGGTATATCTCCCTTCATTTTAGCACATCGACAATAGCAGCTTTGGTTTGGTTTCTTTGTGTGTGTGTGTGTGTGTGTGTGTGTTGTGAATGACATGTATTCATGTGCTCTTGAAGGTCAAAAATAGGTATCAGACCCCCACTGGGGCTGAAGTTATAGGTGGTTATGAGCTAGCTACCCGTCATGAATGTTAGGAACCAAAGTCAGGGCCTCTGGAAGAGCAGGAGGAACTCACAAACACTGAGACATCTCTCTCTCCAAGCCCTATGCTATTCTTAAAGACAATGATTGTTTAGTCTTGAGTTGTAATTTAGTTTGAAACACTCAATTCTTCCTCTGGTGCTTAGGAAAAAAAAAAACACAACAAATGGCAAAGTCCTCAAATGCTTCAACACACAACATTGCCATTTCAAAGTGTTCTTCCAATCATGCTGGATATCTATTAAGGAAGCAACATGCGGGTTCCGAATCTGACCTCCATTTTATATTGACTGTAGATTTGTACATGTGTATAAGACATCTGGATTCTAGCTTATCTGTGGGAGGAAATAAAGAGTCTCTTACGAAAGGATTTCTCCAAGGGGAGTAGAGTGTGGATGCACAAGTGTGGTCCAAAGATATTAATCCCACCATAAATTGAAAACTCCCAACCTACTCGTGGAAGTTAACTACAACAGAAAGCAGCCCTTGTCGTTTCCTTATCCAAAACTCACTCTGAGTCTATACAACTCTTACAAACGCTGCTTCCCAAAACTTGTGAATCCCTCATTTCTCTCTTCCCTTCTCTTATGTTGGCTTCACCTCCTATCTCCTTGGGAAAATGAAAACCGTGTCCTCCCACTACCCAACTTAGTAAGCTTACTTTTACTCACAACCATCGCTCTATCCTTTGTCGTTTCAGAAGTAGCATGTTTCTCTCCTTTGAATGTTTGTCTTTTGCATTACTTTAGCAATTAATCATTATTGAATATGTAAGCATGATCTTGTGGGGTTTTTTGGGAGGAAAATCACCCATTAGTTGTTTTCTTATTTTATGTTTAGCTTCTCCTTCTTTACTTAATTCTTCCTTGGTATTTAACATTTTCAGTCTCCCTCATACTAAAAAATAAATATAGAAAATAATAATTTCTTCCATGTAGGCTCTTGTTTCTGAGCCTCTACTTCCTTCTGTCACTTTCCAAACGACTGGACAAGTTCACTCACACCTTGGTCTTGGCACTTCTGTTCTTCTCATCCTGTATATTCAACCTAATCAGTTTTACCAACACTCTCTGCCTGATTTCCATAATACATTCTTATGGCTCTGAAGTTGAAATTTAAATTCAAGGTTCAGAATTCTCTATAAATTATAGGTCCCTGAAATTTTGAGTTGAAATGCTATCCACATTAGTTTTCTCAGAAATTAAATTTATTATGTTCATTCACCCACGAACCACACCTACCTTGTGCCCTTGTTACCATCAACAAATAGACCCCATGTGACTAAACTTTGCTGGGAGCTTGATTCCCTAACAGCCCCTGATTCCCTAACAGCCAGATACCACATTCTTAAAATGTTACCTTATCGGGAATTCTGAAAATTGTCTAATTTGTATGTCATCCTCTTTAATCAAAGAGACAATAGTACAAGATGTTTGCTTCCTCTCTACCCTCATGAGAGTATCCTTAATGATGTATCTTGTCTAAGCTTCTACAATGAAGCTTCCAGTACAATGTGTCTTCAAATTTTACATAAACTATCTCCACGAGATGTGTAACAAATGTAACCCAAGACACCCCACAAACACTACAGAGATGAATAAAATTGCTACTTTGTGCCTTTTAGAATAGTGCATAATTTAATACATTTTAGCAGTACTTCCAATGGTTTCTTATTATCTAAAAGTAAAGTCAAACTCCTTAACATGAATTCCAAGATTCTCTTGGTCTTGTTTCACGGCCTTTCTAGAGAAAATTCTGCTTTGCGCATTTTTTGATTGTTTGTTTTTTTGGTTTTTATTTTTAGTCTTTTGTTTGTTTGTTTGCTTGCTTACCTTGTTTTTTCTCTTCAGCTCAACACCATTTGTTTATCTGGTTCCTTTTCAGACTTCTGAAGTCATCTCAGAAACCATTTTCTCTTAAATCTTTTAAGGTCTACTCACTGTGTCTGCTCGTGGTCCTACATTCCTTCTTTTAAGGGACCCTTACATTTAATTATTTCTTCAGCACGTATCTTTAAATAATCATTCTGTGATTGATTATTTAGATCTACCACTCTGTTAGACTTTGATCATCTAAGGGTAGAAATGTTTTAAGCTCAGTTCAAATTGTTTCTTACACTAAGCATTTGCTTGTTTCGTAGATGTCCAAAGAAGCATCTGTGAGAATTTTTGTCTGGGATGTGCTCCTTCCACTAGCTCTGCTCTCAAGCTCCAATAGGCTTACCAGTGCTAAGGGAGGATGCATGGACTTTTGTAATCAATAAATGTAAGAATCCCATTACATCGATCTTCAAGAAGCTATGAGCATAACACAGCAAAGCCTGGTAGCACATGTAATTGCATGTTGGGTTACAAATTCAAAATACCGTGTTCTGTTGTCATAGTTGGTATAGGGTAAACATAGACTGAACATAAAATAGTCAAACTACAACTGAACAAATCAGATCTTGAATCTAATGTAAGACTTTTGAAGGGCAGAAATTTCAATGCTGGCAATCGGAGAACAGACCAGAATGACAGATTGCTGAGCCATGATAGGGAAACTTCATTTTTTCCATTAATTCATTTATTTATTCCCTTTATATCCTTTTTTTTCCCCTCCCATCAGACTCCGCAACAGAGCCCGACGGGATTCGAACCGGCACAGGAAGGCACACGCCCGACCTCTAGAGGCGGACGCCCAAGCCACTATGCAACAGCGCGCTCGCTCTTTATATCCTTTTCACACACAACGCCCCCCCCCCCCCAAATACCCTGCCTCCCATAGCCCTTACCTTACCCTCTTTCCTTTCACCTATGAGAAGGGGAGGTTTTCCCTGGGTATGTGCTGGAGGCCTAGGTCCAGCCTCTGTCTGTTGGTCTTCTTGTGCACGCAATCTCTATCTAATTGGTAAATTGCTATTTCCAGACTGTAGAGCAAAAGTGTAAGTTGATCACACAGTGTGTAGATAAAGAGTTATAATCATATCACTGTCTTATACAAATATCTCAGTATTTTGTTAACAAACCATAAAGTAAATATTAGAAAAACAAGATATGCTCACAATTCCTCATGAAGTAGCAGAGTGGGAATTAACAATGTTAGTTTATCTAAGATAGAAAACTGTGTTAGATCTTCAACTATGGGTGGTTATGTAGCAAGAAAACAGATTAAGCTTTGCAAAGAATTTCAGGATTTTAGTAAAGGGCATCTGTTGCTGTGGCTGCATCTTAGAAAGCAATCTACATCCAAGAAAATGCTCGTTTAATGCTGTAGGTATGCACAGGTCTGAGCAAGCGTGTCTAGGGACACCTCTCCTGCGAAACTGATTACACTAAGATTACTTTTGTCTTTCTAGCAAAACAAGTCACTACAGAGACTGAATTCGCATGTTTTAAAGCACTGTTTTCACTTTTCTGTTAATTATGTCATGGACAGAAAACCATTCCTGGGTATGAGACAGCCATAGGTAATAAAAGCATAGGCAGCTTGTCAAGCACACTAATGCTCGCTTCTCTGCCTCCAGTGCTGTTATAAAACATATTACTTTCCTTGCCCTCCTCAGACATTCCTTGGGGCCACAGTTCTGGACCCTATAATTCACTCAAAAGCTAAAGTTATTATCATGGCAGCAGTTATATCCCCAAGAGTTTCAATAAATAATTCATTGAGTGCATCCATTTCCAGAAGATCTGCTCAGCCATGAATCTCGTTCTTCTTCAAGACAGTACAAATGTTGCCTCAGAATTGAAAAGCTAGTTTAGCATGGACGAACAATGGGGATAGCAGATATAGAAAGATGAATTTTAGTTAATAAACATTGCAGTACATTGTAAATGCCCAGTCACTGGCAAATTCATTGCTGTCTTTTGGGGGTGTCTTTTGCAACCATAGAGCAAGAGGCAGAGAGTATCCTGAATTTGAAATAAAAATCATTCGACCTTTCAAGTAACTCATGCAATCCCCCAAGAAAAAGGCAAAACTTCTAAGTCTGGTACTTCTAGGCATGATAGGGAGATCTAGGCTTATTGAGTTCAGTGTAACATGTGTAACGTGGGGAATAACATACCTTTCAGCACAACATCCACTCTTGTGGCTTTGGAAGACTTCCAGACTTTTTAACCAAGTACTCTCCTCTCTTTGACAATGCTGTCCAGTCATCTAAAAGACGCTGCTTAGTCCACAGGTTACTGAAAAAAAAAATGAATTCACACTAGATTATTCCAGGCAGGCAGTCAGGCTAGAGACTTTTACATAAGAGTAAAACTCTAGTAAAGAAAGCATTACAACAGTGACCACTGTCTCACAAAGGAAATCCTGGTCAAGTCCCTTAGCAACACACTGTCAAATGTACCTACTAAATTGTTCTTCGGTGTTGTGTTGTCCACTTTGAATATAAGTCACATGAAGAAAGAAATCATCATATCCTGCTCTTCATATACATCACATATATAAGTAATTTGTGAAATCGTTCTTAAGGTACTGGGAATGTAGGTCAGTGAAACAGGAGTTGCCTGGTAGGTGCAGTGCCCTAGATTTTTCTCTCCAGCATTTTAAGGGGGGAAAGAAACAATATTTGTAGAGTAAATAAATATCAACTAATAAATCCCCAGAGGGGTTACACCATGTCTATAGTCCCAGTAGTCTGAGGATAGCGGTTGATGGAGAAATAAGAGCCAGCCTGGACTACAGAGCAAGACTCTACCTAAAAATAAAAACACCTCTAAATCTTGATGGATAAATTTCAGGATCTTTCAGTATCAAATATTACTTAAAGCAAAAAAAAAAAATCCAATAATCTTCAAAATTATATATGGATATATTCTGTGCCAGGAAGAGAAAGAAAGCTGTGAAAAGTTCACTTTGACTCCACTAGGCATGGTATATGATATAAAGAGAGAGAGGGACCATGTTTATGAAACACTGGGGTTACTTAAACATTATGTAGTCCTACACTTTAGTTCTCTTAATTAGTCTATATGTCGCTAAAGTAGGAAACACAATTGAATTTTCACTAGGGGTTTCCCTCATCTCTAAATACAATTATAATAACTACCACTTGTGGTCAACTGATAGCCCTTTTTGTTCAATAAATTGTAAAATATTTTATGGGCATTTCAGGGGTGGGTTTATTGCAAGGACTAGTATGCTCACAGTGATGTGTGTATAACTAAGGCAAAGGAGAAGGGGGGTCACACTGCCATCAGACATTCATTCACTGTCGATGGAGCATCCATGGAGCAGCAGCATAAGGAGAGCCATGTCTTTGAAAAACCTCAATTACCAAGTGCTTATTTTTCAGATGCTTTAGGGCTAAGTATTGTATTAGCTCGCCTGACATTTGAAAAGAAAATAACTTCTAAAGGCATTTTGTTTTCTGTTAGTCCTGAGCTGTTATATCAACATAAATTTCATTTTTAAATGACAAGTCTGCTAACAGTTAGCCAAGGAAGGCTGTGTTGAGGAAATGTGTTCTGTGGTTAAAGAGTGGACATAGAAAGCATTCTAAAATGGACAAGGCCACCATTATTGATTCTTAGTGCTATTATTGTTTTACTGGAGAACTATAGAGATCCTGAATCTATTCCTTCAAGGACTAAAGAAAACCACTGACTACTTGATGGTTCATGTCACAAGGCTACTGGTACTTAGGGTGACAATCTTCATCTTGTGTGTTTGTTCCCACCAGAGGTTATAATGAAGAACTTTATACTTATACACACAGAAGGAGAACAAAAGATTGAAAAAAAATCGGTAGGACCTCCAGGCATCATAGAAAGATAAAGAAGACTACAGGTCTGTTGAGCTGTGGAAGAGTTTGGGGTAACTGGAACTCTGATAGAATTTGGTGGCAGTTCTTCCTAAAACAAGGACACAATGGGGGTAGAGTAGAGCAGTATTGACCTTTGTCATGTCTACTGTCTGCGAATGCTAAGGGATCTGTCTCCAAATTTAGAGCTTCATTTTCAAGATTGCAGTAGCCTCCCTGGATTTCATTTTGTGCATAAAGTTATTATTCCCTTTTGTATCTGGTGTGTTGTAAAAAAAAAAAAATGCTTGCTATAATCACTGCTTCTTAATTTAGCAGATGGTTGGAAACTGTGTAATTCTTCTCAGAGGAATTAAGCACGCTTATGTCATTTCCCAGGTTGATTTCAAAGGTGTAACTTGAGATCAAGCAATGTTTCAATTTCAGTTATTAGTTCAGAATCGTGGACATAAATTTTTTCTTTTTTTCCTACTTCTGTAATTTTAAATATTGGGGATGAACTGAGTTAGCCTTCTGGTATTTTTGTGATTGGTATTTTTGATAAAAAAAAATAGAAACCACTGTACTCAATATATACAAATATAATACATACATATATAATGTAAATAAATCACTGTACTCAAATCCCATATTGTGTTACAAGATTTATCAAAATTTTCCCAAAAGATTGTTCTATATCTGCACAGAACTGTCTATCATCTACTGTCAGCCAGTACACGGTAGACAGAAACCATTTTTCACACCAGACTTGTCTGTGTATGTGTGTGTGTGTGTGTGTGTGTGTGTAAGTGCTACCTACAATGAATACTGTTCACTGTACTCAGTATATTAGTTGATAGAATATCAACAGTTAGAAACAGAGAAACAACATTGAACAAACATTTGATGCATCTCCTGTCTACTCAGAAAGCTTTATCTCCTATGGATATTCACTTGTCATTGACTGTTTGGTCCAGGATCACACATTTCAAAAGACAGAAAACTAAAAAAAAGGAGAGATTGGTCAAAGTTCCAGATCTGTCGCTAAGTAACAGGATCACTTATCTCTACCCTGGAGGCTCCCGTAAAGGTAATTTTTCTAAACCAAGATTTCACTGTTCAAAAGACTTATAATTATATACGATGCCACATTTTTTGAATTTCAAATTTTTATGCCTTTCTGACCCCTTAGTGTTCCTGCTAAACTTTGCTATGGATACAGCAGAAGCTAGTGGGGGCAGGGTGGCAGATATTTGAGGATATGCAGGAATGGTTGATTGAGTCAGGAACTCTCATCATTATGCTATTATGTCTTGTGTACAAAAGATTTCATCTTAGGGAGCAAAGAAGCTTAAATTCAAATAGGAAACAAGCTTTACAATCCTCCTGTGAAAATAGCAAATTATATGAAAAGAGACAGCCTTCTTCTAGCCAGTTCTGGTATTGTAATTCAAAGTTGGTAGGAATCCCAGGTTTCCCTTTCTGGTGCCATTTGCTAACCTTTTATGTTCTTGTGATGGGATACGCGCTTCACAATCACAACTTACTGTCATGGTGATGAATAGGACAACGTAAACACATACATATGTATGTATATACCCACATATACATGTATGTATGCATATTAACGTAGGAGCTCTGCATTAGTGATAATGGTTGTGTACAAGGCATCTTTATATTTCAATCAATAATCCATCCCTTCTCACAGGGAAGATATCCTTCACAGTCATCCCTGTGTTCTGATACAGATTCTTTTATTATACTCCTTACCACCTTGGCACCCTGAAGAGATGCAGATGTGAAAGTAAGATGCGCTCCTTATGTGCACGGTCAGCTAAGTGCCCGTGTCTCCATCCTGAGGATTGCAGCTCTCACAGTGGAGAACACTAGCAGCCAAGTTTTACTGAAGTAGGTTCTCAGCTGACTTCCAATGGGGAAAGTTCTCAAAGCCTCGCAGAGGGAGGAATGTGTAGGTTCAACAACCATTCCAACTACTGTTTTCTATTGATGTATCTGCTTAAACCTGCAACCGGATCCTAGGATTTTAACAGGTTGTTGAAATTGCTGGAATCACAGTTCTTTCCTACTATGTTAGAAAGACCTGAACCATTTTTCAGGGTATTGAATGACTACATGAGAAAGTACATTTATTATAGAGTTGCAATGACTTGGGAGGGTTACTAAATGTCAGTAGCTGTCTCTATACTATCCCACTTTCTCTGCCTTTCAGATAGTAGCCAGGAAGCTGTCAAGGTCACCCATGGCAAAGTCTACCTACTCTTTTTTGTTTTGTTTTCTTTGTTTTTAACTAATTTTATATTTTTTTACAGTCCATTCATTACTCCCTACTTGTTTGCCCTTCCATCGTTCCTCATCCTATTCCTCCTCCCCCTGTCTTCAAGAGAATGGCCCCATTCCCCATTCCCGCATCTTCACCACCCCACCATTTCCCCATCCCCACTCTACTTCCCCACTCCATTGCACCTCAAGTCTTTCAAAGGTTAGGCATGTCTTCTCCCACTGAGGCCAGACCAGGCAGTCCTCTGCTGTATAGATGTCCAGGGCCTCACACCTGCTAGTGCATGCTGCCCGGTTGGTGGCTCAGTGTCTGAGAGATCTCAGGGGTCTAGAGTAGTTAAGACTGCTGGTCTTCCTATGGCGTCACACTCTTCCTCAGCTTCTTCTAGCCTTTCCCTAACTCAACCACAGGGGGCCCTGACTTCAGTCTGCTGGTTTTGTGTAAACATCTGCATCTGTCTAGGTAAGCTTCTTGTTGGTCCTCTCAGAGGACAACCATGCCAGGCTCCTGTCTCTGAACACATCATACCTTCAATAATAGTGTCAGGCCTTCGAGCCTCCCCTTGAACTGGATCACAATTTGGAGCAGTTACAGGACCTCCTTTCCTTCAGGCTTTTCTCCATTTTTGTTCCTGCAGTTCTTCTAGACAAGAACTATTCTGGGTCAGAATTTTTGACTGTCAGATGGCAACCCCATCCCTCCACTTGCCACCTCTTTCAACTGGAGGTGGCAGGTCCACCTATTCTAATGTAGACATCCCTGCAGGAGCCACTCCATACTTCTGCATTTCTGCAATAAAAAGTATTGTTTGCCCCTACAAATTTTAATAATTAACTCTCATTTTAAGAGTAATCTTTTTCTGATAATTTCTTATAAATCAAAACAGTTTTTTCTAGGTTGTCCCTTAGGAGAATCCGATTCAATGGGAGAAAGAAAGACTATTTTGTTTGTCTTGAACTGATATGAAGCCACAGCAAAGATTTTTATCTACAGCCCATTCTTTTTAATGCTTTACATACTTCTACAGCTTTGATAGTAGTGCGTTTGTACTTTCCTTGGTCTCTAGCGATTGTACAGAGAATACACATGGCTATGTGATCCGCAGGTAAATTCTAGCAAACACTGAAAAAAAAAACCAATGGTTATTAATATGCCATAGAATGAATGCATTTACAAAAGCATTAAGTATCAATTCTATAAAGGCATAATGAACACTTATTTGGGTGTCTTCATCTTAAACAGCAACCATGATAGAACCCTTTCACAAGGCTGTGGATAATTCTGTGTGCTTTCTCAGTGTATGTATCATATTGTTTGATAGTTACACTGTCTTCATTAAACAGATGAAGAACCCTCTCCTTCATCACATGGCTTCCACACAGAAGCAAATATTATTACAACATCATGAAAAACTGAAAACCATAGATCAGAGGATGATGAACATGCTAACAATAGTTGAAGAGTTGCCTTGGTTTTATAAGCAACAACTTGAACATGGATGTATGATTTGGACATTCAGCTTGCTTCCAAAAAAGAAGTATGTTTCTTGGCTCTTGGATCCAACCATTGAGGTGTGATTGGATTAAGTGCATTGTGACTGAATCAGTAGATTGATCCATTGATGGGGTCATAATCTGATGACATTATTGGAAGGTGATGAAAGATTCTGGAAGTGAGACCCAGTATGAGAAAGCAGATCACTTGGGGTGTGTCCTTGTTGGCTACATGTTCTATGTCTATCTTTTGTGTGTATTCCTGATCCCTCCTTTCTTCTTTGCCAGTGTTCCTGCATCCCTACTTTCCCTTCCTGTTCATCGTGTTGTAATTTGTTTTCTCCACTACTCATTATAGTCACAGAATTCACTGTTACATCAGGCTCATAGCAGTGATACCAGCTGACTTCACTGAAATCTCTGGAACCATGAGCTCTTGTAGTTTTATTTATTTATTTTTTTAAGAGATAAGAGTCTCATTTACCCTAGACTAGACGCAGACTCACTATATAGTAAAGAATGAACTTGATCTCCTGATCCTCTGCTTTCACCTTTCATATGCTAGGTTTATAGGTATTCACAACTATATCCTGTGCCTGTGGTACTGGGGATTCAAACCAAAGCTTTCATTCATGGTAGACAGTTACTTTGCTGAGCTATACTCTCAACCTGCATAAGCTACAGGCCATCAAATTTATTACTGACAGGTGCCGTATCTATACAGACACAAGCTATTTCCTCTACATTCTGCAATATACAAATGTGCTGCTTGTTTTCCTTCTATTTAATCTCTTATCCCGTATAATATATGTAGCAATATGCTACATTCTAGAGGGCCTGGTATAAATGGGACCTGATTACTAACATCCACAGATATGTGTTAAACTATTTTGAGATTCCATCTTAACTTAGAATGGCTATCATAAGAAAGCAATCAACAAGAGGTTCTGGCAAGGATATTGGGGGCAAGGAACATTTACTCACTACTGGTGGTAACATAACTGATGTACCTACTAAGGGAATCAATAGGTGGGTATCTCAAAAAACAAACAAACAAAAAAACCCAACACCACCACCACTACTGTCACCACCACTACCACCAACAAAACATAACCAGCTACCACATGATCCACCTGTATCATACTAGGTAAATGTTATGGTGTAATGAGTATAGAATAACAGAGATAGGGCACCTGACTTGATTAAAGGCATATGGGGATGGCATTAATATAGATATCCTGTTGAAACCAATCCAGGTCTTCTGATTTGAGCTATTGGAAAGAACAAGGATACTATTCCCATAACAACTTCTATAAATATCAAGATAATAAACAGCAGTGAAGACAGCTATGAACAAATTTAAGTATCTTTGTGCCTGTGGAGAAACAACACAGGGAAGAGTATATGGGAGCATCCTCCTTTCCCAAGTCCCAAGTCATTAAAAATTATGATCAAATATAATATACACCTAATGGAAAGGAAGAGGAAAACAGGTTAGTAAGGAGGGCATCTTCTCACATGCCATTAAATGGCCAGGGAAGAATACGTTAGAGACAAAAGCTAAGCTCTCTCACATGGTATGACATCTGCTGTTAAGCAGTTGTTGGCCTTGATTCATCTGCGGAACAATTCTGTCAGGAGCCCTAAGGTGCTAGCTGTTACTTTTACATGTAAGATGGCTACATTCACGTCCAGATTTCATTTTCATTCTCAAAGCTGGAGGGTAAGCGGAGGTGCCAGCCTTTCTAGAATTCTTCCTGGTGGGCCACTGCTTGTGTTTTATTGCTCCATTTCAAGTGCCAGCTGGAGCAGAGCATGGAAAAGCAGGAGACAGGAGGATCATACTTGGCTTAGACCAGGGGTCATCACACTTTTGCTGTAATAGACAGACAATAAATATTATAAGCTTTGTAAGCCCTGAAGTCAGTCTTAGCTGTAATCGCCCAGTCTCTTCACCATGGTAGCATGACCATGTCTGGCTGTATTCTTATAAAACTTTCTGTTACTTTATATAACTTCCACTAATTGTAAAATAATTTTTAATCTTTTTTCAACCATTCAACATGTTTCAACCAATTTGAGCTCGTAGATGGGAGTCCTGATTTGACTCCAAGCTTATCATCGGCTTACCTATCTATCATTGGTTACTGTTATGGCAACCCCTCACTGGGCTCCATAACAAGATGGGATGAACCACCGAACACATTCTGCGTTTGTGTGATGGAGGAAACAACGCTGTAGAGGAAACTCGCAAGTCTGCAAAAGGAGGCAGTGTTTATGTTCTACATCCATTAGAACTTTTGTAGGTCACCTGGTAACCAACCTAGGCAGAATATTTTATTGTATTCTCCTTTATCTACTTTATCCTAGAAACCTTCCTTACACAAAGTAGTATCTGCTTTAATAAGACCAGCTGGGATCCAGACTCTTTTCTTGCTGAGTTATTAGGAACATCTTTTGAGAGTGTAAAGATTTTCAATCAATATGACATTCATTAACACATCATATAAAGGAAAATTGGGGGAAAAACTTAAAATTATGAACTAAACTCTTCTACGGTTCCATAAATATCAGTCTTCTGACTGTGGATTCTGGACCACTTAGTTTTTGGTTCTGGCTCAATGTCATTATACATTCTCCTTTTACAAGAGAGAAAGGGGGAAAAGATTTGCAGGAAAAGAAAAAAAAAGACTCCCTCTCTCTACATTTAATTACAAAGGCAATTTCCGTTATAGCCTACTTACAGGAATGCCTCTTAGCGTGCTGCCAACTGTATCACAACTTGTTTATCCAAAGGTTATGTGTGAATCAGAGCCTTTTGATATTAATCAAGTAATTTGCAAGTGTTTCTGGGAAGAAGAAAATGTTAGCTTTATCCAAAGAAATGAAACAGCTCATTAATCAAGTTTAGTCTACTGGGGATAATTTTAAGGAAAGAGAGGGCAAGTTGACGTTTCAGATAAGAAATGGCCCTTAAAACAGCATTTGCCAAAGTTGTCTTCTCGGAAAGTACTTAAGTAAACTGACTTTAATCATGTTACACATAATATACATACATATACATATATAATATATATATATACATATATATATATATATGTATATATATATACACACACACACACACACATATATATATAATACATATGCTGGAGAGGCAAGGCTGGGATATATATTAAATATACATCATATGTAGGCATTTATTATTAATAAAAAAAAAATCCTACCCTGTATGCCAACTTTAAGTCGTCCATGTAAACGACTTCACTAGTGTCCATTGTCTTGAGTTAAAGATGCTAGATATATGATGAGTATTCTTTAACATGTTTCCTTTTTATTTTCATTTTTTCCTGTTGTTACCACCACAACCTATTTTTTTTTTTTGTAGATTTGAGACTTTTTCTCTAGCGATCAGAATTAAATTCTGCCTCAGCAGGTATTTAAAAGTATTTATATAAATCTTGCTGGTCGGTGATATAAAAATAACTCTTTTTCAAAGGAATGGAGGATATAAAAGGGGAGTCTTCTTTTCTAGTGTGATGAATTGCAAAAATCCATTAGCCAAATTCATTGGATTTGTAAGTCTGATGAGCCAAGCATTATCCCAATCTGTCAGCATATTAAAGTGATATGAGAGAAAATGAGAAAAAGAAAGGTTTTTACAACATTGGACCTTATTGCCCAATTCATGTAAATATTTGATTGTTATTAAAATAAAAGTTCTAGTGACCAGCCCATGTTAAGACATGGGCAGGCACCAAACCCTGACACTATTGCTGATGCTATGTTGTACTTGCAGACAGGAGCCTAGTATGGCTCTAATCTGAGCTAGTCTACCCAACAGCTGACTGAGGCAGATGCAGATACCTACAGACACACATTGGATGGAGGTCAGGGTCCCCTGTGGAACAGTTAGGGAAAAGATTAAAGGCCCTCAAAAAGAAGGTAAGCCCACAGGAAGACTAACAGTATCAACTAACCTGGACCCTGGAACCTCCCAGAGACTAAGCCACCTACCAGAGAGCATACATGGGTTGGACAGAGAACCCTGTCACATATATAGCAGAGGGCTACCTTGTATGACCTTAATGGGAGAAAATGCACCTAATCCCGCAGACTGGATGCACCAGGGTGGAAAGATGGGGTGGGGAGGCTGCCCTCTCAGAGGCAAAGGAGAGGAAGATTAGGAAAAAATTCTGTGAAAGGTGATTGGAAATCAGGGGGAACATTTGGGATGTAATTAATTAATTAATTAATTAAAAAGACTTAATACAAGGCACAAAAGAATGTTTAGACTTCAAGTAACTTTGAAATATTTAAAAATTTTAGAAACAATTGTTCTTGAACATTTCCAATTCATTTTCCTAAGGCCATGCTGCAGAGAAAAGTAGACATTTATAGATGATGTCAGATAGATGATGATATATGATCATCTATATATGATAGAGATGATGTTACTCTTAGGAGTGGCACCAGAATAGCAAAAAGCATCTCTGCAGGTGTCGCTGGAAGCCAAGCTGAGGAAGGGATGAGGCCTCACTGAAACAGCTTCTTAGCTCCTTCTCTCCACTGCCATGCACGAGGCAATCTCTCCCATTTGTCAGGCATTTTGTGGTATTTTGTAGTTCAATAAAACCCATATTTGTTTATGTTTTCTAAAATATGCTTGAAAGATAAACCTAGCCCAAAGGCTTCCAAATTTAAGAAAATATCTGGAAAATCCATTTTTCCTGGAACGGATCCAGGTGAGAAGGCTGTTGACAATTGAGAGACGGTGGTGGACAATGGAAGAGACCATTGTTTGGTAGAAGATTCATGTTCCTGGAAACAGGTAACCAATGGCAAATTCTGCCTGACATCAGCAACCAGAGAGAATTATAAGAACACTAAGAACAAGGTGGTTCAATACTTTAGTTTACGATATTTATATTTGAGTATATTTTATATATTTCAAATCAGTTACACATTCATACCCCTTTACAGGGACTGAAGAGAAAACACTCAGCTGAACTTAATGAAGTAGACCTGGAAGCCTGGCACTGGAGAAGACACAAATGGCTCCTTGAAGCTCTTTTATCAGGAAGTCCAGCTAATTAGTGAGCTTCAGTTTCCGAAAGAGACTCTGGCTCAAACAATAAGGTAGTTGGTTATAGAAGACATCCCTATGTCAACTACTGGCCTTCACACATAAATATACACATTCATGTATAACAGTGCATACATGCAAACAATACACACAAACCACACACACACACACACACACATACACACACACACACACATACACACACACACACACACACACACACACACACACACGACACAAACACAGAATAAGGCCGATGTAAATAATTCTTGGAAATACTAGAAAAAATAGCCTTTGGACAAGGAAAGGAAAGGAAGGGAAAGGAAAGGAAAGGAAAGGAAAGGAAAGGAAAGGAAAGGAAAGGAAAGGAAAGGAAAGGAAAGGAAAGGAAAGGAAAGAGTTTTGAGAGAATTATAGAACTTGATCCTCAGAAATATAGGATGTAGGAATATGAAAGTCACAAAACTGAACAGCTACATAATCTTATTGAATATGTGATGGCAAAACAAAACAAAACAAAACAAAACAAAACAAAACAAAACAAAACAAAACAAAACCAGGCCAAGTTCTGCTGACTCATAACTGTGGAAAAAACAAAACCTTCAAAACGAACAGCATTTGAAGTAGAAGCAACTGGTTTTATATTTCTAAGATGGTCAGGTGAAAGAGAGAAAGAAGGAAGGAAAGAAAGAAAGAAAGAAAGAAAGAAAGAAAGAAAGAAAGAAAGAAAGAAAGAAAACATTAATCAAATCTTTGGGAAAAGAATAATTTTGTATACCCAACTTAAAAAATAAAACACTGAAATCTCCTTTATTTTCTTACACATAGAAATATAGTTGGAATTGGTTTCCAGTTCAGGATGAAACTTTTTCAGATACAAACACTTTTCAGTCACAATCTTACTTCAAATGGGGAGGAAGCAATAAATAGAGCAAGACCCTGGAGTGCACCATTCACAACCACACCCCTTGGCATCAACCCTGGCTTTGTACTGAAGCCATTACAGTCAGAGACAGAATTACTGATTCTCATAGGATGCAGATGTGGACAAGCCAGGCATCCATTATGATCATCTGAACCCCACCTAGAATCATAAAATAATTATTGCTCCATATACCTAGTCACCTTGCTTTAGAGGTAAGTAGAAAAGACGACGTAGAACATTTCAAAAGCTGCAGAACACGCCAAATGCAAAAATGTAAAACAAAATTCTCCTTGCTAATGAAAAGAGGAAACTAACCATTCTGTCACATGGATTTATACCCACAAAGGTCCCGGTGTCCTCAAATCCCAGGAAACACACACTGAATCAAGTTGTGGTGGGTGGGATAAATTCCCACCCACGACCTAAAGCTCAGAAGGGAAGGAAGGTATTATTGCAAGGTCCCTGTGGTTTCCGTCTCATCAGTGTTTTTGTGTGTTCCTTCCTGTGTTAGAGAATCTGTATTGTTTGAACATTTGGTTGATATTCCCAAGACGAGATGAATTTAAAACCAAGATAGTTGGAAATTATTTTTATACTGAAGAAGACTCACAAATGTACATTTGTCTTATTCCTCCCCACCCTCACCTCTCAATCTTTTATGCAGAAGAACTAAGAGAGGGAGATGTGGAATGAAGAGGAGGAGGAGGATGGTAGGGAGGAGGAAGACAATGCAGAACAGGTCAGTGACTCAGAGCAGCAGTGTGTAGTGTCAGGCACAAAAGGCATTAGACAGATGCACTAAAGTATCCCGAGCATTCACCAAAGAGCCTCAGCTCCTTTGGCTTGTCTGCATTTAACTCACATAGGTATAGAAGCTTTGTTCTTGCTATATGGCCTCTGCTAATCACTGCAATTCAAATTACGTCTCGCCTTAAGTGGATGAGAGTGGTGATGAGAGTGGCTGACACTTCTGTTTGGAACTGAGTTTACCTGTAGACTTCCTAGACACCCACTGAGTGTTGTGTGTACATCAGAGAGAGTGGGGGGAGGGGCATGTCAGTGGAAGGAATGGAAATTAGCTAGTGACCATAAAGGCTTGCAGCAAATTTATATTCCATTTTCACTTTGCAATATAAAATGACCTGCTGCCTGAATTTAAGCATTTTTATCCGACCCATAGAGAGCTTTGGCTAGCCTGAATGATCCCCAAATCTTTGATTTCACTAAGAATAGCCTACAATATGGCAAAAGGTGACTTCTTTATCATCAATCATATGCACTTTGGTTGTGCTACTAAAATTTCACATGCTGTCTATAGCAGCCACTAAGCCTTGGATCACCAGCTGATCTGAAAAAAAAGCCAACTGCTACCATCACAGAATAGGAATGGAGCCTAGTAAATGGTTGATCTACCTCAAAGCTGCTGAGTTACATTTTACCTAGGTGAGCTCTATTTGGTTACATATAATTCATAAACAAACATTTTGTGTATCTGGCCAGACAGTCACAAGAACTCACTTTAGTTAAAACCTTGAGTCTCCCTTTAGTTCATCAGTTTTCAATCTGTGGGTTCTGACCACTTGTGGGGTCCATCATTCTCCTAATGCAATTAGAAAACACAGATATTTACATTATGATTCATAATGAAATTAGAACATTGTGTATGAACAAGTGCAATTCATTATGAAGTAGAAACAAAATTTTATGATTGGGGGTCACTACCACATGAAGAACTGTATTAAAGGGCCACGGCATTAGGAAGGTTGAGAACCACTGCTCTATTTCACCATCTTCTACCAACTCTGGTAGGCTTGGGATGCACAGGATTGTGACTAATACTTCAATACTTTACATGCTGCCCTGGTGACCTATGGTGAATGTGTTAGATAGTCAAGTCAGCTAGCCGCTCTAAATCATGTCTTCATCTGTACACTGGCTGGGCCCCCTGCTCTGAAGACATACCTAAATTCTCAGAGGATCATTTTGGGTGCTCCTTGAAGGAAAATGTCAGACTGACTCACATTCACTGGAACTTGAAGAGTGAACATTGCAACAGGTACAAGCTCAAATAATAACTAAAACAGAGTCAGAATAAAGGACCAAAAAATAGATATAAATAGATAGATAAATAAATAAATACTTCCTGGACATAATTTATAAAAAGAGAACGACTTTGCTAGAAATATTACATTTCATAAATACTATCAAGGTAATTGGGAGACCATCATGGTGAAATACAATAAAATATAATATAACTTAACCAAGCATAGAATGAACAATTACCAGAATCGTGCATGTAGCATCAAAATATTGGATAGCATAAATGTGTATATGTTCTGTGTGCATATATGTTCCTCTATGTGCACATGCAAATGCCTGTGCATGCAAATAAAAGCCAGAGGACAATCTCTACAGTCTATCTACCTTTCTTGTTATTCTTGTTAAAGACACATTGGTTGCTAGTGATGAAAAGCTGGGCCTAATGCTTGCTTGCTCAGCATCTCTCCCTAGCCCACAGGACTTTAAAAGTGAATTTTATTGAAATTTCCTAAATTACCAGTATTATAAAATATAGGCAATGTAGAATATAGTCTACTGCAAAAAAAAAAAAAAAAAAAAAAAACCCACAAAATGTCCCCATACAGGTTAATTATCACAACGTATTGAAAATAAAACAAAGTGATAAACCAAATGAACCCTATTAAGATCTTCAATTGGTTTTATTTATTTATTAATATGGATATTGTCTTAGGGTTTCTACTGCTTTGAAGAGTCATCATGCAGCTCTTATAAAGGAAACCATTTAATTGGGGCTGGCACACATTTTCAGAGTTGTAGTTTGTTATCATCATGGCAGGGAGCATGAAAACGTGCAGGAAGACATGGTGCTGAAGAAGGCTTTGAGAGTTCTACATCTTGATCTGAATGTAGCAGAAAGAGATTGTGTCACACTAGCTATAGTTTGAGCATAGACGATCACAAAGCCTGGCCCTGCAGTGAAGTATTTTCTCCAACAAGGGTCCACCTCCTAATAGTGCCACTCCCTAGGAGCCAAGCATTCAAACATATGAGTCTATGAAGGTCAAACCCATTCAAACCACCACAGATGTGAAAGAACTAAAACCTTAGTTGTTATTAAAATCAGTGTAGTCATTAATCGTGGAACAAGACTAGGAAAAGAGCCCCCATTTAAATCAAAGGAAGCCACATTGCACATCCCTTTCCCCCCAAAACACATTCCTCTTTATGTTTACATATCATTTCTGGTTTTCTGGCTCTATGTGACAGATACATCACATGAGAGGTATGTCTAGCTGATAAAAACTATTTTAATTCTTTTATGCTAATTTGCAGTTTTTCTTTTGGAAAAAAAAATGTTTGGTTTCTTTCCCAGTGAATGTTTAACACAATTTTTATTACAACCACTAGCTGCTCAATATTACCAGAGACACGTCTCGGAGTAGTTAATTTGGGAGTTCTAGGATGGAAAAGGGACACTGTGGTAATTATTAGAAAAGTCTTGAGCTATTCCATGAAATACAGGCCTCTATTCTCTGCATGTAACTGGAGCCGACGGGCTTTGTCTTGACTAAGCAATATGCCTATCAAATCCGAAGGAGGTAGGAGACAAATGTATTTCTAATCAGAACAGAGAGGCAGGTCTAGTCTAGACTTAAACAGGTTTAATGTTCCAGCCTCAGAGGCATTGTGTAGTTCACCCAGGTGCAGATATGATGTAGTAAAGGATAGCCAAGTCATTCCAGTGCAGTCTCCATGCTGAGTCAGAAATGTAAGCGTGACCAATGCATATCCATAGTCCTCAGTCACAACAATCTCAAGGGACATTTGCAAAACTGTGATTTAAATATTTTCTAACCTTCTTTAATTGGAATAGGTGCTAGCAAATGTATTACATTATCTCATATCTCAAACTGCAATTAAATGTTTTCCTTCACCAGGCTTGCCTTGGTCATGGTATCTCTTCACGGAAATAGGAAACCTAACTGAGACAGCATCCATATGAACTTTACAAGTTAGTGAGATATGTGAGCTTTACAGTGTCACCTC
>JANHMN010000021.1:25901602-25929114 GCA_030674055.1 Rhabdomys pumilio
GTGTGTGTGTGTGTGTGTGTGTGTGTGTGTGTGTGTGTGTGTGTATGTGTGTCTTTCCCATTTAAGATTTTCCTGCCCCATAAAAATTCTACCTTTTCTAGAAGAAAATTAAATAACATGTAACCCCAGGAATCATCTATAGGAAGTGGGAGATCTCAGAAACCAAGAAGACGGCTTCACTAGAATTTCAGGAAGTTCACATGAAACTTAAATCTTATTTGTGCTCTGGGGGGTAAGAGTGAGGTGGGGGTAGGGATGGGATATAACTCAAGCCTCTAGGAACAAGAACCCAAGGCCAGTACGGGATTAAAGGACAGACAGAGGGGAAAACTGGCTCAAAGGCTGTCTGCATTCTGCAGAAAGACCACCCAAAATGACACAGCAAGATAAAGTCCTTTTGCCTTGCAAAAATAAGCATATGTTTGCATAGCTGCATGGCAATTCAGCTCCCTCTCCTTAAAGTATCATACATATCCCGTGCGTGCATAACCTCTGTTGCTAGAAAGTTTCCTTCCTTCACTTTTTTAAACGGTAAGATGCAAATTCTATACTCCCGGACTACTATACTACTATAGTATTTAAGTGAAAAACCATATTCTAAAGGTACATATAAATGAGCTGCCACTGTTCTGACACATTAGCTACCCACAGAAACCGTTTCTTCCCTTGTTTTAGAGAGAATAATCGAGACTTAATGTATTTCCTTTCTTTTCACTGGAAACATACACTATGTGAAAGCTGTCATCACGCTGGTGAAACACCAATGGAGAATCATTTATTGCCTATGTTGGAACTCTTTACAAGGTGAGCTTTTAAAAATATCAAGTGGCTTACGAGTAATTAGATGGAATTTTCATTTATGATGTATTTTATGGTCTTCTCCTAAGCAACAACGGTGCTAGCTGGAGAAACAATGCCAGGAGGGAAAACCATGGTCTGTGCTTTCAGTAGTTTTACAGTACAGCTAAACTGATATCTTGATTTGCAATCAACTGTGCAGTTATGTCATTTGGCAAGGCCTCTTAGTAACTGAGTGCTTTTATAGCCATTTGGATGCAGCTACTAACTAGTTTTAAGATCTTAGTCAAACCTCTTAATGCATGAGCCTTCTGTTCATCAGGTGAAATATAAGTGTGGCCAGCTACTAATCGTTGAAATCTCACAACCTGTTCTTAAGATGTTTCCCTGTCATGACATCTTTTAATCTTCATCGTCATCTGCAGTGAGAGAGGTAGGGTAGAAATCTCATGAAAAGTGATTTGAAATAATTAAGAAAATAACCAATTAGAAATTCTAGTACCAGGTTTTCATATGGTACTTGAGTGTTGTTAAATTATAGACCTGAGCACAGAACTACCTGGAGACAGGCTTGTTGCTTGAGGTTAGTGACACTGGCCAAGTTGGTTGACACCTTCCTTTCAGTTTCCTGGTATGTAAAATTACAATGGTTCGTATATCTTTTGAATTCTTAGCAGACAATAAAGTCTTCACAACCATTTTTTCCCTGTGTTGCAGAAATTGGTAATATATAATAATTCTCCTGTAGACAGAATAACACATTCAACAAGACAAGAATTCTCTGTATGTTGACACTTGGTGTAGGACCTTAGAGACCATCATCGCTGATACCTGAGTGTGTTATGCCTACATTTCTTAGGAGAATAGGAATGTGCTTTTGTGAAAGACCACAATCAGAGAACGAGTCTTTTAGATGGGGCCATTTTTACCCAATGATCAACTGAGACAGTGAGCTGGTGATTGCATGGTGTTTTGAATGGTTTTTAATTTTTTTCTTCATATCTCAATAATGAAAGTATCAAAATGACATCCTTTTTGAACATAGACAGTTAGGTCATACAGGTAATCTTTGTTTATTTTTATTACTATTATTATTACTATTATCACGGCTAGAAATTATTGATTGTAAGCTATATCTTTGATGCTTGGATTCCATTCTTTTTAACCTTTCTCTTTTTATGTTATAATCTCAAAGTTTATGATAAATATGATAGGGGCTTGAGAGATTGCTCAGTGATTAAGAGTGCATCTGACCTTTGATAGTTTAAATGAGAATGTCCCCATTGACTTACGTATTTGAACACTGAGTTCCCGGATGACGGTCCTGTCTGAGATCATACAGGAGGAGATGCAGCCTTGATGAAGAAGGACATCAGTTGAGGAAGGCTTTGGAGTTTCAAAGCCTTTTGACATTTCTAGTATTCTCCCTCTCCCTGTGTCATGCTTGTGATTTAAGAGGTGAACTCTCAAGCTTCCTCTTCTTGCCATTATACCTCCTGCCTATTGCCATTCACTTTGCCATGGTGACTTTTATCCTCATGGAAACAGAAGTAAAAATAAACACTCTTCCTTAAGTTGCATTGGTCAGAATGTTTTATCAAAGCAACAGAAAAGTAGTAACACTACTCTTTCAAAGGACCTGAGTTTGGGTCTCAGCAGTAGTGTGAGGTGGCTAATGACTTTAAATACAGTTCCAGGCAATCTAATACCTATAGACTCTGTGGGTACCTGCACTCATGTACATATTGTCCCCTTCATATGCATACAATTAAAATATATAACACAAAAAAACTTTAAAAACCAAGCGTGGTGGTGCAAGCCACTTTTGACGCTGTAGTTGTTTGAATAGCTATGGCCTTGAGATACTCATGTGTTTTTGAATGCTTGGCTGATAGAAAGTGGCACGATTAGGAGGTACAGCCTTGTAGGTGTAGTCTTGTTGCAGGACTTGTATCATTGTACAAGCAGGTTTTAAGGTCTCCTATGCTCAAGCTGCACCCAGTGTGATGCACAGTCTCCTGCTGCCTTTGGATTAAGTTGTAGAACTCTTAGCTCTTTCTCCAGCACCATGTCTACCTGGAAACTACCATGATCTCAGACATTATGATAATGGATAAACCTCTGAAACTATATGCCAGACTCAATTAAATAGTTTCCTTTCTAAGAGTTGCCATGGTCATGGTGTCTCTTCACAACAATAAAATCCTAAGACAGAGGTTAATGGGAAAAAAGGGATGCAAGTTTCAGATCAACCTGATGTACTTCATGAGATTTTTTGTCTCACACAACACAAAACAAAATGTTACCCTTGCTTCAGTGCTGTTGCTCTAGAAAGTTCTAAAGAAGGCCCACACAACACATTTGTTATCAATGCTTTATTGTTCAAAACAAAATTGAAATTCTCTGGCACATAAAACAATTATTTCTACAAAAGGAAAGCCTACAAATCTTGATAATTTATACAAATAACAGTTTTTCAAAAAATAAAATTTTAATTTAGTAAACTTGTCTTGTGCTCTACATTTTTAGCACTGTCTGCAATGATCCACCATAAATCCCTGAGCAGAGACATTTTGATCATGTTCTAATACCCCAGCCCACCCCCCCGAGTTGGTCAGTTACTAAGTCCAGCCCTGTAGTGAAAAGTGTCAGGGACACGTGGGTATTAAAGATCCATGCATTTTATGACACAGGCCCAATGATTAACACCACTTGGGAGTTGAGTCATGTGAAATGTGGCTATTGTGCATTCAGTGAACCTACAGGAAGCAAGTGTTGGAAAGAAGGAACAAGACAGACATAAAATGTAAAGACTAGAATGCCACAACAACTATTTAAATAAATAAAAAAGGTTAGACACTGAATTTATCTTTACAGCCTTATATTAAATTTCTTCATCATCCAAATTGCCAATGCATTAGAAAATGAAATGTATACTTCAACCCACTATTTTTGGTTTGACCATGGGTTTTGTTGTTGTTAATGTTAAATATTATTCTGACAACATAGTGATTTAGTTATACTTTAACTTCTGGCCCTTGAGTGAAATGTTTACAGAGTACTATACACTTTAAAGAGGGCTTTCTCATAAACCCCATCAAAACTCTCACTACATCTGTTCTCTCACAGAAACTAATGTCATTGGAACACTACCTTAAATTCATTATCCACTGTATTTGATACATGAAATGGTATATAATATAGGGAGATAACATAGTATTTTTTTCATGTCCAGCTTCCCTTTCATGGAATCACTGATCATATATACATATACATAGAGTATAGAAGGGAAGGAGAGAAAGCAAATAAGTGTTTTAAGAAATCTTTTTTGTTTTTTTTTTGTTGTTATTTTGCTATGGTTGGATAATAAATAAATAAATATATTGGGTACAGAATAGTTAATTTCTCTATAAAAAGGCTGCTAATGGACTGGTCTTCTGGGAATTAAATTTTTAATAGTAAAGTTTGAGTACAAGGCAAAAATGTTAAAGAAATGTTTTTCCTTTGTTTCATTTATAGATTTTAACTTATAAAATGATCACTGAAATACCTAATATCAGGTAAGGAAATAAAATACTCAGCTTTCGATTGGAAAATATTTTTCAACTGAGAAAAGCATTTGGCAGAAGATGATGATATATGCAGGCTCATCCCTACTCTATGGCAGCTTAAAAATAATTTATTTCTGACATCTTTCAGGAAGAGCAAAGTAAGACAATCCTCCAGGGTTTATCTGCATTGTTGTTTAGTTATGTTAGGAATCGATGGGTATTTCATACCAGCTCTTTCCAAAACACAAAGTCATCGACAACAATCCTTACGCACTCACCCTGCGTTTACTTGTTATAACAATCATTGGATAAGAAGCACTGCAGACTTTGCCTTATATAGTCATGTTTAGTCCCTAGAACTGGAGCATTCACAACATACAACATCTCCATTTTTTTTTCAGCCTTAGGGAACAACATGTATAGTGATCAGGAATAGACATCTCTCATAAAAGATAATTTCAAAAGAACGAATGCAATGACATCTACCAAACAGCATTGGAGAAAATACTGACAATATCAAAATGAAAATGCCTTTGTGACACACACCCAAGGCCACCCTAGGTCCTCTCATACCACCTGTATGAGTGGTTAGCTCTTCTCCACACGTTCATTTTGAGACATGACAAACAAATGATGTTCGACACTAGGATGCCTTGGACATTCAAACCGTAAACTGCTTATGTGCACGAGTCAAGAAACAACTGGAGATTCGGACAGATCCCGACACACTGTTAAAAACCAAAGTTTGATTACCTTCAGCAATCAATATAAGCAGGCTGTCCCAAAGAGGGAAGACAGCAGCATAAGGACAACCGGTGGCTCACTGGGATTCACACTATGTGTTAATCACACCCTTAAGAGTTCACTGTGGCTGGATGGGCTCTCTGACTTCCTCTCACAGTGTTTAAGGAACAATATAATTTCAAATTCTCCCTCAAAAGTGAACGTCTGCAACTGAGATCTCTCTACTTTCTAAGAACGCTCCAAAATCCTGTTAAGTGCTCTGGTTTACGGTCTACGGGTAACAATTACACCCTCCCAGAGGTTCTCAATGTTCCCCTTTTTGGTGTTAAGGGCTGTGCCCATAGCAAAGTAGATTCTCCCAGCAGTGGCAGTAACCATGATGACCTCAGTCCTGGGCTTGAAGTCACCAGTGAGTTTTTATCACAGCACTGCTGGGAAGTTCTGTCTGTTAATGAAGCCAGCTTTGAAAAGCGTAGGAGAAGGAGGCTATTTCTCATGTGTCAGGTCTTGGAGGTCTTCAAGCCTTGCTTTTCCATGATGTTCCACAGCTTGCGGAGATTAGACTGAGTGATGACATCATCTGGCTTGAGTTGCAGAGCCCTCAGGTAGTTGGCCTCAGCCTTCTGGAGCCGCCCATTGAGATGTAGAATGGCCCCTAGGTTCATGAGAGCAGCAGGGTACTGCAAGGAGAGAGTAGAAGTGAGTGATAAAGAAAAAAGTGAGTGATAAAGCCATTTCAAGAGCTCCTTCATGGAGGACAAAAGTCCTCAACCTCTCACGCATGCTTCCCTTGTTTAGAGGCATTTGACAAAAGTAATGTACCAATTTAAGTAGACACAGGAAGTAGGCATATCTTTAAACAGCAGCTATGTACTTTAAATAGGATTGGGATAGGCAGTTAGGAAATGTATCTTTTTATTTCTTTAATTGAAAAGCATAGATACCATAAAAAAGACTGGATATCTTAGACAGCCTGTTTTTGGAAAGAAAAAGAAAAGACTTTTCGACTTTATCAGGTCATAGTGATATATCCCCATAACCCTATCTGAAGTTGAAGGACATCCCTGGATATATTATGAGAGTTATAGAGCATGCATCATGTTTAAAACAAACAAAACAAACAAATTTGAATATATATAATTTCAGATAGAACTGATTTTTAAAAAAAAAAAAAAAATCCTCAGATAAAGCTTAGTGACAGAGTGCTTACCAGGCATGCTTGAAACTCTGGGTTCATGTCCTGAACCAAGAAAACAGAGCACAGTCATAGCATGGAAACCTTGTTTATCTGAGTAAAGCAAACCAACTAAAAATATACCTAAAAAATTTGAGAAATGATTGTAAAGTGAAAATATCTCAGTCTTGTCTTCTTAGCTCTACTCTAGGCTTTCTGTGTATAAACATTAGGCTACGAGATTTACTGATATTTTCAGAATAGAAGCCCTGAAAAAAATTAAATTTAAACTTAACATCTTTCTGAAGCCTCAACTAAAATACTTCCCAAGACAAGACCCTCACAATTAAAATTTTAAAATAGTTAGGTTTTTCTCATGCTGAATGTTTCTATAAATATATCAAGGTAAACAATCCCAAGACAGATTAAACACATGGTATAGGAAAATGTAACTTAAATAAATCCATTTTATATTACTTGTTGAAAAATACTTAAGGAAGAGTGAAAAAAAAAAAAAACCTTAAATAATGCTTACATCATTTCAGTCACTGTAACAAGTAAAATATAAAATAATCATGTAAAAAAAGTGAAAAGAATGTTAAAAAACGATTATGGTAACCATATTTTACTTTGAGGATTTTTGTCCTCAAATTCTCAGATATCTGTTCATGAAAGTACATTGTGGTGGGAAGAATATTTTGCTTGCTATCTACAAATAAAGAAGCTGCCGCCCTGTTTGTTTCCTGTCCTTAGGAGGCTCTTGTTAATAGGAAGCAAACCTTTTGGCAGCTACATAAATGCATAGTTCATTTATCAAATAACCATTGTTTATATGCTATGATTGTGCTTTTAGTTTTGCAGCTAGTGCCCACCGTTAATTGTCATTCACTCTGTGCAGAAGCCGAAGATAATGTCCAATCATTCTATGGTTTAGTATTTTTACAATGCATGTATTTTTTAGCTGAATCCAACTGACCCTACTGTTCACTGAAAAAATCAATTATTTCTGAGCCAAATCAATACTGGAAAGAGTAGATCCGCCCAGAACAAAGAGGAAAACACGTGATCAGATTTCAATCTTAAGAGATCTGGCTTTGAGCTCTGACTTAACCATCCTGACCTTGGTGACTGGGTCTAAGACCCCTGAATCACAATGTTTCTGAATGTTTCTAGAAAAGCATGTGGCAGACGGAATACTGTCACAAAGTAGACACTCTGCAAATGTCATGGTCATTTTTTTTTCTAGACTATTAAATGTGTCATGGTAATTTTCATAATTGGAGCACAATGGCTAGAGAATGTCTCTGTATACACATCAAAATTCTCCTAGATTCTAATCTGCTGGTCGTTATTTTCAAACTTTTCTACATTCTTTTTCCCCCCAAAATAATATCATAAATATAAGCTTTGCCTGACTTTCACCAATCTTTTGGTTAGAATGACATAATACTTATGAAGAAAAAAATACAGATGGTTAGTTTCTAACTTTAAACACCAACTCAAATACAACCAGCTCTAGATTTAATGGCAGCATGAGGCTCTACACTAGAAACCGAATTAACACCACCTACATCATCATGTAAAGGAATCCTGCTGTCACGCCAACATTATTACACTGAGCTCCTCTGATGCCTGAACATATTTCAGAATTATGTCTCCTCACAGTGCTTAGCACGCCCGTCACGAACACAGCCACTAAAGTTTGGTCTGCATGTATTCACAGCCTCAACTACTAGAGATGTTAAAAGTGGGAAAGGAGATCACTGTTGCTGGCCATTCCTTTTTAACCAGAAGTAGAAGCCCTGGAACTGGGCTGAGAGAAACCAGATGGCTCTGTGGGATAGTCTTTGTTTCCTCAATTACTGTGTTACCAATAAGTCTCTTCCTAGAGTGTGTATGCATCAAATTGCTTACCTATCCACTTAGGGATTATGCATTCAAATGGCCTAGCTTCATAAATGTCAGCTCTACCACTGAGCAATGCATATCTGGGCAAGTTGGGTGTGGTCTCGGGATTTCAATTCTTGTCCAAGTGTGATGACAGAAGTATTTGTTTCATCTAGTGACTAAAAAGATTATATGAAAATGAAAGCATATTGCCTTTTCCCTTTCTTTCTCTACTTTGCCTTATCACTTCAAAGTTGAGAACCAAAATCTCCTTCCGAGTGTGCTGAACAAAATGCACCAGGCCTTCTGGACTGGCTGAGCCTGTACCAATTTCCTAGTATTTTTTTTTCAGGGTGTTCCTCTAAGAGACAGAAATAAAAACTGGGTGGGGAAGTACAGCAACCAAGTTACATACATTACTGTATTATCGTTTGCCTAAACTGGAGCCCAAAGTTCTTCTGTCCTTAGGAATTATTTTCCTACCACCATTTGCTGAATAAAGTATTAGTATTTAGCATTATTGTAAAAAATACAATAAGGAAGCTACATTTGTTTGGGAGATGATTTCTAGATGCTAGTGATGATGGTGCTTTTGCCACGAATTTAAATTTGTGACACTGGAGCATGTTACTCTTTAAATAAAAATCATAATTCGATATTATGAAATTAGTGTGGGATGGTAGACCTCAAGGAAATTCATTGCTATTTGTTAATTGCTTTCCATAATGAATGAAAATATGTGTAAACTAGGTATATGCATACTTAAGAACATCCGTATTTTAAGTGGTTACATATATATTCATCATTCTAACATTTTGTAGTGAATGTAAATACCACATTTTTAGGGAAATTACTTTAGAAATTTAAAAACCAGTACAATATATAGCTCACAACACCCTATAGCTCCTCTGAGATAAGGGTAAACAATAAAATGTACAAACAGTTCTGCTAAAACATGACTGAAGTAATGGATATTGGCTCCTTAAGTAACTGCTTTGAAAGTGTCAACAGTGATTTGGACATAAATAAATTTAAGTCTTTGCTTAAAAAAAAAACATATATTAACATACATGGTTTATTTGCCCAAGCCTGTCCCATACATCTGCCCATTAAAATGCTAGAAGTGCTGTTGTCAAGGTCGCTTCTAGATCAAAGATGTTATCATCTTACAACTTTTTACAAAGAAATTGCTTAGAATAGGTGTGTCAGATCACGATATCTATCCCCTTGTAAAGGAGAATTCTCCTTTTCGTCGTATAACTACTTAAGATAGTAAATGTCCAAATGAAATTTGATTAACAGAGCTGTAAGTGATTAAATGCTAGGGGACAGAAAGAAAGGCTATGGAGACAGCATGCAAAGGGTGTCTAAACAGACAGCAAGCCTCTTTCGCTATGGAAGTGAATGCAAGAATTTAGAGTGGAAGTCCATCCTGTTACATACTGGTGGCTTTGCTCTCTGCCAGCTGCAACCCATGGGTTGGGATGAGACATATAAACACAAGTGCCAATGTCTTCCCTCACACACACATGGTCTTTATTGAAGACAGCCGATGAAATTTTCAGCCTGTTAACCATGGCAGGCAGCAGCTTACAGCCCTATAACACAGGGCTCCTGGTTTAATACAACAAAATGAAGCCACCTCCTTCTTTGCAGAACAGAGAACCAGACATTGATTGTTTCCTTGAAGACGACAGATGTGTTACATCAATTGGGATGACTGGCAGCCATGTGGAGGCAGGCATATGACGTCTTTCTCAAGTCTCTAGAGAGTCGTGTCTTGTTATTTTACTGTGGTCTTTGGCTTCATTCTCTAACTTTGGAGGAGGGAATTAAAATGATGGACATCTACGTGGTTAGGACGGAGCAATGGCAGCAAGACTGTGGGGGTCTGGTTACAGCCCAAGCTCCTTGAGGCCCTCAAAACCTTACAGTTATTTGGGAGCAGGAGTTGGCTTTTTCTGTTATATCTCGTAACATTGGAAAGAAACTTCTGAATTAAAAATAGTGGTGCTGTGAATGCATACAGACTGGGGAATTCTGGATTTGCTAGGGAACAGCTAAAATATCGACGCTTTGAGAGTCCTTGGAAGTTCCAGAAAAACACTAGGTTGTATATATTCCCTCAGACCCTGTGGCTATTCTTCTCTCATAGGAGCAACTACAGGAAGGTGAAGATAGAATAGAGTAACCAATATTTTTATCTATTAAATGCCTTTATTTCCAATCTGTTTTAGATTCCTTTCAAAAGAATCTGCTCATGTTGCTGAAACTATTTATAGAGTGGTATATTTACTATCGTGGGGAACCAGATACAATATCAAAGAGAAAGCCTGCCACGGGAATGGTCTCCTCCTCATATACTGTGCATCGGAGGGATGTTTCCAAGATACCTTCAACTTTCCTTCTGAATATAACTTTCAAATGAATAAATTTACATAGTTGAAAATTGTTAATGGATACTCACTTCTTTTAAAAATAGTTACCAAATAACTGAATGAGGGCCACAGGGTGCCATTTAAATGTATTGGGCCGAAATTGCTTACTTAATAAAGTTAACAAGAAAAATGACTGTGCCATTATGGTCAAAAATTAGTGGCATAAACAATTTAAGAAACAATAATGGAAAGAACATTTTTTGCAAATATATATTATATATATATAATATATATATATTAAAACTAGCAAATATTTAGTATATAATTACTAATGATTTTAATACAGGTCTTACAGAAAAGCATAGTGTGAACTGAAGTAATGCCAGATCCAGTATATTCTTCAGTCTAGGAGTTATTATTACTCCTGTTTTGCCCAACTTCTGTGCTAAAGGTCTAACCCCAAACCACAGTCCTAGACACAGCAGCCTTGATCTCTGCCTCCTATATATTCAAACACATCATAATCAAGTGTTAAATTTGTGTAACTGGAAGTTGGTGGTGTAAGTCAACAGTAGAGTGTTTGCCTGGCCTGTGTGAGCTCTTGAATTTGATGCCAACAACCACAAAACAAAAACAAAACAAAACAATGTCAGCCAAAAAACAAGGGAGACCCTTCCACCTACATAGTCTCTCTTTCTTGGTTTTAATCCTCAGTCCCTTAAAAAAAAAAAAAAAAACTTCTATATTATATTATTATTCTGACAGAAAAAATAGCTAACTCATCAGATAATGAGTGGTAAAGTCAAATAAAGATGCATCAAGTTCCATGCCTTTTGTGTGTGTGTGCGCACACAAACACACACACACACACACACACACACACACACACACACACACACACACACATATATATATATATATATATATATATGTTACATATATATGTATTATACAAAATTTTCAAAGGCCATGACAAATACCCTGAACTCACACCTAACCAATGGAAACTTCTTAACTTGTCCCAGCCCCTTCTGTTTTTCATACCCACACAACTTTGCATTCTTTCTTTGTTTTAGTCCATTGACTCCAATTTGTGCTGCCTATATAATCTTGAATGTGTGGCCTTTGGAAGTGTGATCTACCTCTTAAAGACTACAGTTATAAAAAAAACAAAACAAAACAACAACAACAAAACTTGTCTCTTCCTTTCCCAGTAGCTATCAATTGTCAATACTTTCTCAGCTAGAGGAAGAACTTTGTGCTGACTTCCATTATCTACGCTGGCATTCTTGTCTGATTCGAACTTGCAAAGGTCTTATTATACATGTTATCACAACTGCTGTGAGTGTGAGCCCACATGTGAAACTGCAGTAATGTGTCTGAAAACCAATAATTCATTGTAGTCACCTACTTCTGGATTTTATTGTCTTTTTATCACATACTGTGTAATGACTTTTGAGCCTTGGAATGAAGAGGTGTAACATAGATGGTTCATTAAGCACTGAGAAGTTCACAGTCTCTTATTCTCTACATCTTGACTCATTGTAGCAATCTGTAGTAATCCCTATGATATACCAAATAGCAGCTTTTGGTTTTGTTGTTTATTTATTTATTTTTTTTTGATGAAGGAGTGAATTATGTGCTATTTTGTAGATACAGTAAGTCATTAGGAGTTGATTTAATAATATATACGATTAGCAAAATAGTAGCCTATTCTACTGTAGGGCCTGTGACCTGTTTAGATATGGTTCATGTCTCAACAATGATGCCAGGTGTATATTTCATCTTGTGGCGTGAGCTCAAGATTCAGTCAGAAAGTGGTTGATTATTCTCATGTTGTTCGTGCCACTATTGCACAAGTAGGCATATCTTTTCAAGCCACTACAATAACAACTAATATGTCTGAAAAACAATTATTATAGTTGTCAGAGATATTGGCTGGATAATACTGATAGCATGCAAGCAAATTCCAAATCCATGAATGCTAGCTAGTATGGATGAAGTTTTCAAGTGAATACCAGCTTGGTCTCACCATGTTTTATGACAAAAATATGTATTATATTCAGCAGTAGGGTCTTCTGACACATTTTGAAAGGTAATCAATAACAAAGGCAATATATCATCCTTATTAATATACCCAAAGAACTCTATGTGCTACGGAGACATATTATTATCTATGTTTATTGCTGCTTTATTCACAATAAGCTGTGAAATGAAAACAACCCAGTTCTCCATCAAACAACAGACAGTGAAAATGTAGTATGCTTTCCACAACGGAGTTTTATTATCCGGCCCTTAAAGGAAATTATAAAATTCACAGGAGAATGGATGAAGCTGGAAAGTATCATTCTGGGTGAGGTAACCTAGACCCAGTTTAACAAAAACGGCATGCTTTCTCTCATCTGAGGATGTTAGCTTTGAATCTTCCGATATGTATGGGTTTTTGTTTTTTGAATACACAGGTAGATTAAGAAATTAGTAAGGAGCCATGGAGTGGCGTGGAAGGGAGAGAGACTGCGTACACTTAAAGGGTTAAATGGAAAAAAGAGACTAGGAAGGGTTCAACTGGGTCTTACGGGAGAAGAAAGTAGAGGAGAGGACACAGGGAGGGGTGAATAACACTATACACCTTACGAAAAAAGTTACATAGGAAGCAAGATACTCTCATTTTTTTATTTTCTGGGATTTTTGAGTCAGTGTTGTTCAGGTTGCAGGCTATCATCGAACTCCTTATGTAGCCATGGCTCGTGCCGAAACCACATTTCTCTCGATTTTGCCCTCTAAATGCTGAGATTACAACTGTACACCATCACATCCCACTAGCAGTGTTTCTCAAAAGAAACATATGTCCAGGAGTGATTGGCTGAAAACTATATACCCAGCATTTGGCAGACTGAAGTAAATGTGTTTGAAGTTAGCCTGAGCTACAAAATGAGTTCCTGTTTCAGAAACCAAATATATATATATTTTTTAAAATTATATATATATATATATATATATATATATATATATATATATATAATTTTAAAAAGTTAAGAAGTATCTGTCATAAACAAAATGGAGACTCCTTGAAACAGGTTCACCTTTCGTGTGTGGGGATGTTTGAGTGATAAGAGCCATATATCATGTAATCATGTAAAATCCAAGGTGACTGTAGCAGAACTACTAGTCAGTCAGCACACAGAATAAACTTTACTCATAGCCTTTGTCCAGATGCCTTGTTTGATGACTTTTCTTTTAGATCCATTAAAAAAACAACAAGAAAAAAAAATCGAGGTATAAAATGATAAACAATCTTGCTCTTCCTCCCCCCCAACCCCCCACCTCCCCCCAGCCAAAGTGCTTATATTTCTACAGACATCCTGTGCAATTTCTAAACCACAGCTTCCTATGATTCTCTCATTCAGCTTCTTCTCTACTTCTGCGTGTCTCCCACTTAAATATTCATACTTTTAATAAAAGGGGTAGGGAATGGTGTCTCAGAGATTTCAAGCTGTGCCTATAAGAAAAGTATCCAGAACCTTCGGCCTTGGTTCTAAGCAGTTTTTTAAAATCTGGCATTCAAAACGAATATTCCCTGTTCTGTCCAGGCTTCCTAGACATCTGTTTCTGTCATGTGCTCCTTAAAGCATCTATTCCCCGCATAGAGGACTCTTTTTAACAATGGCCTTCTTCCTTTCTCTCAGACAAACTGTTCATTAAAGCAAACAATACGAAGCCAGAGTGGACAGCCATCTCCATTCCCATGGCACTGCCTGCATACATTAACTGCAACATTTACCGCAATGAATCATAGCTGCTTGTTATACACGTCTGTCTTCTTCACTGAAGGGTGAAAAACTCATTGAGTTTATTTCAATTGTCTTTATGCAGCTTGAAGTAGACACTGGCATAAGAATGAAACACTGAATGAAGGCTTGCTGAGATTCTGTATGGTCCAGCGAAAGAAACTGGCCAAGCAAAAGTCAGTTTTAAACCAGTGTCAGTTTAATTTGAAATACATTTGTTATGTACCTATAGATCAAGTACTCGGCTACACATGAGATAAATAATGGATAAAAAGCTTTTATTTTAAAATAGATGTGAAATTAGTTCGTTTCTTTAGCGTACCCTATTTACCTCAAGCATGTAGGAATGAATACACACACACACACACACACACACACACACACACACACACACACTCAATGCTATCCCTCAAACTTAGGAGGTAGATAAAACTGCCATCTATGCATTAAAGTAAGTGCTAACAGGGACCACAAGGGAAAAACTCACTGTGTTCAGTTTTTAGACCTGCTCATGATGACAAATGCATCCCTTGGAAGGTAAAGAAAGATGTGTCTTAGTGGAACAGACTAAGAGCTGTGGGGGAAGTAGGGCCAAAGCTTTTATATACAGGTAGAAGGCTATGAGACAAGATACACCAACCGGCTGCTGCATGACTTTATATATCCAAAATGAGAGTGTACATAAATTTTTGTAATTAATAGGTGGCATCAAAATCCTTTTTTGTAAAAAAATTTTAAAAGCATTTTTGGCAGACTGCTGAGAACAGAGCTGAAGGTAATGGACGGTGATCCTAATATATAAGGGTCTGAATTTCAATTACATCGAGGATTAAGTTGATAATAGTGACAGCCCTGATGTTAACCCTTCTGTGACCCAACCAACTTCAGGGGGAAATCCATCCTTAACAATATACTATTAATGCAATGCATAGAAGGGCTCTTCACTGAAGAGCATGGTGAGATGAAAATTCATAAGCAACATAGCGCTCTCCATGCAAAGAGAACGGCTCTCTAAATTCAAATTTTGACTAAAGCATCACAACAAAAAGATTTATGAAATCATAGATGGAACAACAACTACAACCACAACAATAACAAAACAACAAAACAGCAGTGAAATCCAGCAATGTTAAAGCAGATCCTAACAGATGATATAAATGATTCTCAGTGTCAATGTAATGTTTGGATTTGTAAAGTAGCTTTGGAATAAAACAAAACACAGACAGGTAACAAGGAAGACACGGTATTGTATTAAGGGGGTAGTTTCAGTCTGTCAGTGACACATTTTATCCTGTGTACTCAAATCCTTGCTTCCTACATCTGCCAGGCCCCACGGGGCATACCAGGAATGTTCATTTAACTTTTATGACCAGAGTGACTGCCACAATGTTGAGCGCTATTCATTTTCATGGCAGTCAAAATGTCAGCAGCTGTGGCGTGGCGGGTGAGCAAACAGTCATTGTAATGGGACCATCTCCAAGGTGATGGTTGCCTCTCATAGACTTTAAAGTGCATCCCTTAAATTAAGAACCTGACCTCAGAAGTTACTTTCCACTGAAACAGATGCTACTTCAAAGTTGCATTTCCTAATGCTCTCCGTTTTGTTGGGCTATCTTTCCTAGCTCACAAATGCAAAGCATGGGTACTAGGCTACGCAAGCGGCATTTGTAAAATATAACCAGCACACTGTTCATTTTGATTTACAGTTAAAACAATGCTCATCATATGAGGCAAAACTATCACGCTTTTGCTCTCCACCACTGAAAATAGTCAGGGCAGAGAAGCACTGAGTGTCAAAAACAAACAGAAAACCACGCTCCGTCTGTCCCCATTTACCTAGATAGGTGTCACAAGATTCCATGATATCTCTGAAACAATTGCCTTGCCTATTAATTCAAGCACTACAATAGACTCTGCACTGTATTTAATAGCTTTAGCATGGAGATGAACAGGGAGCATGTGCAGACATTCTCAATCATAGTCACATTTCTGAGAATAGATTCCAGCTGTCCAGATTGCTCAAGCATGAATTCAAATATATGTGATAAAGAGCTATTTATTATGAGAAGTTGGAACAAGTCTCCACCATGTCATTAAATCATATATCAGAAATATATTGGAAATTAATATTTGTACCTAAAATATTTAGGAACTCAACTATTGTGAATTGCAGGAGTAGAATCTGACTTTCTCATCCATTTTCCCTGAAAATCGATAATCTTTACATATATAAGAAACCAGAGAGTATCTGTTTATCATATGGTTCAGATACATCATACCGACATAATCAAAGATAAGCAGGAGCAGGAATCAAAAGATGCCAAACAATCAAATATGGGAAATGATTTCAACTAATGTAGATCACTTCTGTAGCTCATGTTTATGCTTTTAATCCACTGATACTACGGGAGTTAGCTGAGCAGTGATGGTTTATGTAATACAGAAAAGGCAGACTTGTTCCCTAATAAGACTTACTGTAAATATCCGCTGCTTATAAGTATGGAAATGAGCATGTCAGTGATTTCAAAGCACTAGATTAAAATCATTAGTCTAATACATTCTGAACTGGTACTAAACTGCTGTAATGGAGTCCCCATTAGCGCACTGGCCCTGTATTTCTCCCGTTAGTAATCAGACTGGAAGTGTAACAACAGATAATCAGTGAGGGCCTCATTCCTGAATGTGCACTCCTCTGGCCTTCCTCGGTGTGTGCACGCAGAGCAGACATGGGGACACTCCTCATGGTCTCGTTGTTCTAAAAAGGCTTCAGTCCCATCTTAAGGATTCTACTCTCAAGGCCTAATCAATCAAGCCCTACTGATTGTCTGAGGGGTTCCAGCTCCAATCACTTTAGGAAAAGGGTTTCAGCCTCTGCATCCTGGCGATAATCAGATATTCAATTCATAACCGGCAGGCCACATCACTTTTGTTCTCTGTTCCAGAGCAGACAGGATGTGAATACATAGGATTAATTAGGGATGAAGTTCAGTCAGAACAATCACCTTTCAACACGACATGGGAAGGCAGCAAGTGTCTACTCATGGAAGAGTAGACATGAACACATACTTAGACACACACACACACACACACACACACACACACACACATATCACACACACACACACACACACACACACACACACACACACTTTCCTGAGCAAGCCAACCACAGCCTTTGTGCACACAGCAAGTGGAAAGTATTTCTCATGCTCTAAGCAAGCATGATCAGACCAAACATGGACAAACAGGAGTAAAGCAATTCCTCAAAAAACTGTACATTGCCCAGGGGTTAAATGTAAAATGTGGCCACTGCCTGATGCAGGCTATTCTATTCGCACTTCTATAGGGCGGGGGGGGGTCTTTGTTAATGTCTTCTGGAAAAAATGGTGATGCAAGATCTTTACACATCATTTCAGAAACTATTCCACCAGGATACACCAACTGAGGTGACGCCATGCTACACTCTGAGCCATTGTACTTGCCAAAGTATCACAGCTGCTGCACACGTAAAATAAATAATTGTAGCCTGTGGGTCTACACTCATGGCAAAGCCAGGGGTGCTGAGTGGCAGAATTTCTCCCACACACAGTACAGACTCAGGTCTGCCTAAGGAGCTCTCCAGCCCGTGCATATTCCGCAAAGTTAGTATGTGGAATAGCTCTAACCAGGCAGAATCAATCATCTCCTAAATAAGGCATGTCCAACCAGCATTGCTTCTCCATCTATAAGATCGTAATAACTGGCCTGATGACATATTCTTCTTTTATGTTCTTATATAATACAGAGTTTGTAATGCTTCTGCATAGTCAATCTATCAATGTCTCATTGCTTTTTTATTTTTAAAAACCCACAACTCTTTCCTTTGGCCTTCCCTTCCTTGGTATAGAATGCAAATACAAGGAAGGAAAGTAGCAAGCAAGGAATAAACACACAAATCGCAAAGTTCTAGCACTGCTAGAATCAAACACATCGACTGGATATTTTCTCAGCAGTCTCTCAGATTACAACCAAAATGAAAGTTGGAAAGAAAGGCTGAGACAAGTAAATCAATTCAGACTCAATTAGTAATTTTTCTATGGTAACTTCGACTTCCTTCAGATTCTATACCAAGTTAGGAAGCAGGAAGGGTTATAAAAATGTGTGTCGAGTACATTGCATGCAATACATTGCCACGCTTCTGAAAGTAATTTTGTATGCACAGTATAACAACCTGAGATTTGATATTTGACTAGGCTACTTCTCATTGCTACCTGTGATTCATGCCTGAAGAACCAAGACAAAATGTACTTCTCTAGAATTATAAACAGGCATATCTTTCCAGTTTTTTATGTAAAAAAAAAAAAAGACATGATCCCTTTCTTCCTACTATGTATTATTGCTCTTGAAACAAAGTACCTTATAAATATGCCACTAACTATCTAATTAAATTGTAAGCCATATATGTCATAAATGGTTAATGTCCATTGTACATAATACTTAAATCCAATTTTAGTGTCTTGAAATGACTCATGGAAATTAAGCTATGCTCTAATGCCTGTAATTTGATACTTTAATTTAGTCAAAAATATAAGTTTAAAAACTTTGCTAACTTCTTGGTTCAGCCAGGAGAAGAATTAAATGATAATTATAAAAGAAATATCCTTAGAAAATTAATGCTGTGTGCCTGATCTATTACATAAGTGACTTTCAGCAGAGAGTCAGTGTGTGGGCGGGGGGCGGATCAGCTCAGCTCCAAAATTTGTTCATAGGGCAACAGGTACTATGTATATCTTAAGAAAGAGAGCAACAGAGCACTCTGGCATCTCTTACTGCATAGATAAGAACTAGAAAGAAAAATAAAAGAAATTTTATACTGATAAAAAAATTAAGAAAAAAAAGGTACTGAAAAAAATTTTAAGTCTAAACACAGTTAAAATCAACTGCGTCCTGCAGTTCTCTGATGATGAGTTTTAAAATTAAGAGTTTCTTGTTGGGAGTGGTGCCCCATGCTTTTAACCTGGAAGAGGCAGAAAAGTAAGTGGGTCTCTGTGAGTTCCAGGTCAGTGCAGCCTACCTAATTACTGAGCAGGTTTTACATGATGAAGTCCACACAATACAGATAACAGTCCAAGTATCAGGTCTGATAGAGTTTATATTTGAATAAATACACAAATAATATGTGTGAGCTCCATTGATACTGTAATACATACTAACATGAAAAAGTGAATCGAGATATGTGTTTAAGGAAAGAATTAGAGGGAATGCCATAAATTACTCTGTAAATCTTGTCTGATTTACTTTTAACCCCCTGTCCCTTCCCCAAAGACTCAAAAGAAGAGTCCATAAGGACACATGAACAGCACATCCATTCATGGGAAAGAACCACAAGTGGGCCAAAGGCACGAAGGGCCTGAGCTAGAATCCACTGGAAAAATAGGAAGAATGGTTTTCCAGGAGGAAGGAGCCACCATCTGTCAAATGGTTTTTCCATGGGACAACATAGAATTCAGGACCAAGAACAAACGCCTAGTTGACTGGGGGTAAACGTGTAATGGAGTAGGTTCAAGTGGAAATATAATGTTTTAACGTGGAGGTGAGGAATGGTGTGCGGTGGTTAGCTAAAGAAATGAGGTTAACAGCTTTGCTTACTGTGTTTTACAAATTTGTAGGAAGAATTAATGGTCATGGGGAAACTGTTATTGTAGGAGAGACAGAGTGAATAAGAGAGGAGGAAAAGCAATAGTTCTGCAGGGCATTGCCCATTACCATCCAGAGCAGAGGTACCCGATAGTGAGGAGTTTCATTTGAAATAAGAGTGTGAACACTTTCTCTGAAATAGGAGGGGAAAAATAACGTTAAGGGTACAGATGACAATGAGTGTCAGATGTGGTAACAGAAGTCTGGGAAAACTCTGATGACTTCTAAATTGGAGAAGTAATAGAGAAAGAAGTAATAGAGAAAGAAGTAATAGAGAAAAATATAGTAAAAGTTTCTAGTAGGACCAGGAATCAGGAGAGTCTCTAGGAATTTTAGTCATAAGAATAAGGTATAAAATAGTTATCTGAGAAACTATGAGAAAACACTAGCAAACTCTAGTCCAGTGGTTCTCAACCTTCCTAATGCTGCAAACCTTTAATACAGTTCCTCGTGCATAAAATTATTTGTTGATGCTTCATCACTTTAGCTTTCTTACTTTTACTGTGTTTTATCTGTGTTTCCAATGGTCCTAGGTGACGGCTCTGATAGGGTTAAATAAACATGTTAAATAATGTGATATAATAATGGTGATAACACCACCCCGAAGGGGTCCAAAAACACAGGTTGAGAACCACTGTTCTAGAATGATTTCCCTAGAATACGAGACACCTGATGTTACTGATATCGATTTTAAAGACATATATTTTTATTTACTTATATTTAGCTTTAAGGTGCCGGCATGGTCCACGCAGAGATAGTAATGTCTTGAACAGCATGTATGATTATGTAAGAGGCAGCAGAGGAAAGGGAACAAGTAATGTATCATTATGAATGAATGCGTAGGGAGCATTATGTAAGCATGAAGACATGGAAGGAATGTTGTGATGAAGCATACCGAATACTTGCAATGTCCTTGTGCTGTTGGTTGCAGGTGTCTGTATTGGGTTAGGTGGTACCCAAAGTGAAGATGATAGGTAAGAATTGGAATAATATCCAGGAAAGATGGACCACTGAGAAGAACAAAGTTTGGAAAATATTCCAGAGTTGAGAAGGGATGAAAGATACAGGCAAAAAAAAAAAAAAGGAATACAGTCACACAGGCAACACAAAATGAGGGATGATATCTAAGAACACTGGGACATTTGGGTTGACTTCTGTAAGAAAGGTAAAGAACATGAGGAAGACAAGTCCTGGTAGTAGGAAGGAAGAAAATAAACATCAATTTTGTTAATAAATGGGCTTTGTTCATTTTGATAAAGTTAATTTCTTAAGAGGAATGGCCACTTGTTGATATCTAACTTTAAGCACCAGAGCTGATACTTATGCCTTGGGAATCTTCACCTAGAAGGATACTGTGATAGTCAAAGTATGTTCTAAGATGCTTCTAAAAACTGACGAATGCATTTACTTATTTTTAGGTATATATGTTTCATTTAATATATTTGGGCTCATCTTTTCCCCTAAGTCCTCGCAGATATATCCCTGTGTTCTTCTCTCTCAACTTCATGTCCTCCTTTTTTTCTTTTCTTTTCTTTTCTTTTCTTTTCTTTTCTTTTTTTTTTTTTGGTTGGCCCTTTTAAAAAAGAACACCTTGACTCCAATTTATCTCTTCCATATACTCTGAAGTGTGAGGACATCCAGTGGAGCATGGTCAAGCTACCTTTAAAGTCATACCTTTAAAGAAAACTGACTCTTCCCTTCCCCAGACCCATTAACTGTCTGTTGCACCTCAGGTAGGGGTGAAAGGTGATGGACCCCTTCCCTTCCTATGTCAGGATATTGGTTTGATCCATGCAGGCAACTACAGCTGCTGTGAGTGGGTGAAGACAGCAGATAAATGCACTTCCCAGTGTTATCTCTGGATAGCTCTAGCAGTCTTATGGTCCCTGTTTTATACGGTTAATATTCTTTGTAATACAACAGCTGGCTTAAAACAACATGGATTACATTTTTTACTTTGTGTCCATTCAATAGCACATAATAAATAAAAAATACACTTATAAATCAAATAAAACAATGTATATTTAAATTGGGAACCAGCGATACTACATTCAGTAAAGAATATGCTACAATATTTAGTGCAATGATTCAGACAGTAGTTACTAACTACAGGCAAGGAAGCTATAAGAGGAAACTAATTAAGACACAAATAGAAAGCATGTGGAAACGGTTACTTTAAGGGCTAGAGGATATATTCAGCATAATGCTCTTTTTATTAATTGTATTTTCATGTACATATTAATATGTTAGTGAGTTATCTATTACATTTGATAACATAAATATTTGATTTTACAATTATCCTTTAGGATCACACTTCCACGGGGCTTCCTGGTCAACAAGAACCCCAAAGGCAGCCCTCTACGCTAACAGAAAATGTTCCCTAGTGGATTGTTGATGGAATTCAAAGTGGTGGGAGTTGTGAAGAACACTGAAGACTGCATTTCCAGTAGTATTCCTAGGCCTTTTGCTTGATAATATAAACACACCTCCCTGGTCAATGTATGCCACGATGTCCATCGGTGCTTGTATCATCTTACTGTTTGGTTCACTCACCATCTTAGATTATCCTTCTAAAATGATTTCTATTCTGCTTAAGGTATGTGCTTTTAAACATCTCTTCACTGAAGGTCTACTGGTAGCAAGCCTTTTCAGTTTTTGATTACCAAAGCCTTTATTTCACTATCATTTTGAAAGATAACTCTAACTGCCAAGAGTATTACTGTGCCCATTCAATAGTATGAGTTTCAGTGCCTTTCCGATTCATTATCGATTTTGGTTAAATTAGCATGCTTTACAGATATAGTCCATTCCTTCCGACTACTTTTAGATTCCTAATTCTGTGTTTGGTATTCTACAAAATTAACAGTGGTAGCTGAAGGCAGATTTCTATCTTTCACTCTGCAGCACATTATTCTGTATACTTTATGGTTCTAAGCACTTTACTACCCAATTGTATACTTTAGATCTCTGAATAGATGCTATTCAGACAATGTTGTGTTGGTTTAGTTTTCTCTTTATATTTTCAGTGCTGGGAGATCAGAATCAACCCCAGAACCTTATGCAGGCAAGTGCTGTGTCACTGTATGTCTCCAAGCTCTTTCCCCTCAAAGTTCTTAACTTCACTTTATATGCTGATTTCTGTTTCTTGAGTAGAAAACTGAATAATTTCCTCACACATATCTTAAATTTGCTGGTGTTCACAGGAGTGTCTGACTCCTGTCTAACCACTAGGCTTTGGTATCATGGCTTTTCAGGGCCCGCCTCAAGACTATTTTTTTTTTTTTTTTTTAATTTTCAGTCCCTCAAGACACAGGTGGCTACACTCTGGAAAAAACCAACAATAAAACAACAACAGCAACAAACCAATAAACAAACAAACAAAACCCCCAAAACAAAAAAAGTCTCAAAAAATCAAAAATCACCCCCCAAAACAAATACCACCCCCCCAGAAAAACAAACAAAAAACAAAAACCCCAAAGATCCAGGCACAGAATCTCACCAGTCCTAGATCACCCTGGAAAGCTCTGCCTCCAACAAACCCTATATAAGCCTCCTGCTCAGTTCACTTCTCTCCCAAGCACAGGTGCCCACCCTCTTGCGTCTTTCTCAATAAATCTCATGTGTAAGGTTTGTTGTGAAGTGTGACTTTGTGATATTCCTTGACTCCCAAACTGCCAGAATATCTTTACCTTCAAAGCTGTAACATACCTTTCACAATCAATATTTTCAACATAGTCACACACAGCTGTATGTTTCTAATTCCTGTTGTCCTAAGGAATGTGAATATTTTGATTCTACTTACTCTTGAGAGAACGTTGATCATATTCATTTTTAAAGTAGAAAAGATTTCCAGAGGAGAATAATATTCTAGCATCTACCCAGGACTTAGAGAGAATCTGTGCTCCCCTGACTAAAGTAATTGAAAAGGTCATAATGTTTTGACAAGTAAAAGAGTTGGCTCAGGAGAACCTTAGGGTGGTTGGTATAATAGTAAAGAATTAGTCAAGAACAATGGAGGAGTTATGTCTAAACAAAATGAGATTCAGAAGGAATTTGTCTTAAAACATTTTCTAACTCATAGGAAGACTTGGGGTAGCAAATACAGATAAGCAATGCTAATGAATACACACAGACAGCTAATAACACGCTTTGACATCCTCCTGGAATGAAGTCCACTTTTGGAAGGATGCTCTTTTGTTTAGATTACAACTGAGAGACACCATAAACCTGCAATTCACTGATCAGAAGTATCAAGGGCAAGTTATTTTTCTCCCAAGAGAGAAAGCTTATCCTATGCATGACTGTGTAGCATTTTGACAAAACTGCTTTGTGATAATACAGGGCAATTTCAACTCGATGCTATAATTTTTGCAGAGCTAGTCCACTTATTGCCAAGACAAAGTCTAATTCTATCCTCACAAAATGAGAAGGGATTTGCCGTTCTTCATCTAGCTTCCCCCTTTATCATTTAGCAACAAAATTATAGACCAAGTCCAACTGAGCCCAAACCCTTATATTTAACAGACTAGATATATTTGTGTCTTATTTTACTTATGCGAAGAGTGAAAATAGCCTACCTTCCCAGAGGCCAATATTGATGTTTACAGGAATAAGGGACTTGTGTGATAACGTTCCGTGGTATTTAGCCAAAAGAAAAGGTTTCCTCTTATGTCACAGTTATCTGTTCCACAAGGGTCTGAAACTGCAAATCTTTACCCAAGAGCAAAGAGCTATGGCCAACATGAAAGCAACTCACGTATACACATATCTGTCATTTATAACATTCTTGGAACATCTTTACAGTATTAATTCGTTACGTCCTTTCTGCATGTAATTTATCTAATGAGAGCATCATTAGGAGGACTTTAGCCTTAAGCATGGCAAATCATTTTACTTCTCAGGCAAGTATTTATTGAAAGTTCTTAGATCTTCTTCTTTTTCAAAGGGCCCCAAAGTTATCTTCTACCAATTAAACAATAACTGTCTTATATTTGTTACTTTTATATTTTCAAATTATATATGCTTTAATGGCTGAGTCTCGTGACTGACCCAGAGAGATACAGACCCTGAGAGAGATTAAGTAAACTGTCCAAGATTAACTAATGAGAAGGAAGCCAAGTTCGGTGCTCAGCTCTTCCAAAGTATCTAACTGCCTCTCCTCTCTGTGATAAGTATTCTAATTTATTAAGATATCGAAAGAGTCATGACTTTCATCTTGTCAAGTACTGGTTCTGGTTGATAATATTTGACACAGCATTTTGGACTATTTGAACCTATAATACCCTAAAAGCATAATTTGGGGGTAGAGGCCAACAGAAAGACAAAGAGAATGACTTAATTGGTGAGTTTTCTTGTGGCCATGACAACATACCCGACAAGAAGTAATTTAAAGAAGAAGGGTTTGTTCTGGCTTCCAGTTTAAGGCCATACATTGCATTGTGGCATTGACTGTGGAGTGGGAGCCTCAGCTGCTAATATTGAATCAGCAGTCAGGAAGCAGAGTTGGGGCAAGAACTGGGACCAAGCCATAGAAGTGTAAATGCAGCCGAGTGACCCACTGTATCTAGGAAACCATGATTCCTTAGAGGTTCTACAGTCTTCCCTAAGAACACCACTATGAGGGACCAGCTTTCTAGAACATGAACCAATGCGGGGCAGGTCATATTTAAATCTCAACAATGAGGAAAAAAACTTTTGAGGGAAAGTGAAAATTTGTATCGATAAAAAGTTTTCATAATTTTTTTAAAAAAAGACTAAACAACATTTGACCTCCATGAAAGTATTTCAGATTTATTGTCTATTGGCAGCTTCACATACCAAAATATAAAAATAAATCACCGTCTATCGCAAGAAACACAAAATGAATTTTACAATTGGCTCATTGCTTACCAATAATGGCCTTAAAAAACAATAGTGCTTAGAGATGTAGAAAGAAAAGAGCAGCGCCCAAGTATACTTAATTATACCAAAAAAATGCAATTCAATTCTTTTTTCATTAAATGTAAAATAGGCTCACAAACCATCAGGCTAAACACTTGGTACTGTATTTCACTTCCCTTAAAAATGTATTTCTGATTCATCAAGTCAAACAGAGCAAAGATTGTTTTAAAATGTGATCATTGTTGTTCATAGTTTGCTGTCAAACTCAGAAGAAAACTAAGATTATAAAACATTACAGGGCACAACTCAGACACACCAATCTTACAATTAAGACATTGTTAAGTAATGGAGACATCCAACGTGTGCTGGCAGGATGAGTACAGCTACCAGGTTTCAGAGGTTTTCTACAGCTACTTCCATGTTCCTAAAGTCTTATAAGTTTTAAATCTTTATCATAAAAGAATAATATCTCTATTGTGTTAGGGAAAGAAGAGAATTGCGTTTTTAATCAAGAAATTAGGGACTCTCTTGGAAATAGCTGGGAAAGGAGGATATCTTGTATTTTACTCTTTTTCAAAGTAAAAAAACTCTGAGAAAAACTCAAGTCTTTTTAAGAGGATCTTGGCAGAAAGAAAATGCAATTGTGAGAAAAATTTCTTTCTTTTTCTCTCAGTAATGGGAATGGATTCTTCCTTTTGCTGTGGAACTGAGGCCCCTCAAAGACTACAGAGCTTCTCAGCAGGCTTCTGCTGCCCTGCCATTAGAAGCAGTGCTGATGTTCCCAGGGAAGACAACTGACAAAGAGATTCCATGATGACATCATCAAGCCATGGTAAAGGGTGGGATATATGGGCAGAGGGAAAACTGACAGAATAAAAGGTTCAACTGCATGAAATTCCAGAGCATCTTGTACTCAGTGTGGACCACAAGTGATGCTGGGAAGGGGGAGGCTGGAAGTAGGGGTGTAGTTGGGGAGACAGAGACAGACAGAAGGACAGTGACAAAGAGTGACTGACTTAAGAAACTTGCAGTGTTAATGGCAGGATAGGAGAACAGAGTTGACACAGACAGAATTTAGAAGCTTCCTAAAATGACATTTTTGAAAAAACAAATTGCTAGGCCACATAAATCTAAGATGATAAAAGGACAGGTTACAGCAGATATCAGTGCATGCTGCTTTCTGAATTTTCAGATAAAATCTGACAAACTGCTGATGGGGGAAAGAGGAAAGAAAGGTACAGGTAAGATCAAGCGGGAGGGAGTGGCCACCTGAGTGGAGGGCACCTGTGATAGATGCTGTACAGGACCAGAAGGAAGAGATGCTCAGAGGCAGAGAAATGATTTCGCTCACTCTGAATATATCTTGAACTCGCACATTCTGAATATATGCATGTCTTCTTATATAAGGCCAAACTGCCTGCCTCAACAACACAGATAACAGTGGCTCCCTGTTATTTTCTTTCTTTTTCTAGAGGAACCCCAGACATCTCTACAAAATTAGGCATTTCCTCTTAAAATCACTCAAGAATTTTCTCTCCATAATCACAATAAAACCTAACACAATTTTGGTCCATCACCACCACCACCACCACCACCACCACCACCACCACCACCACCACCACCACCACCACCACCA
>JANHMN010000021.1:25929124-25962674 GCA_030674055.1 Rhabdomys pumilio
CACCACCACCACCACCACCACCACCACCACCACCACCACCACCACCATCATTACCACCAATCATCATAATCAATCAATCAATCAATCAATCAATCAATCAATCATATCTGTCTTCCTCAGTTTCTGCCTTGTGTTTTTAGCATACATGTTCCTGCTTTCTGCTCCAAACTGCTTTTGATCTTGTCTTCAGGCCGCCCTTATATACGACGAGAGCCTGGCATTTTCTTATTATGATTAAATATCACCTTTTATAGAGCCCAAAGTTGATTATTTTATCCTAAACCTCCTCTGTTATTGTTTGTATATACATACATCTAGATAGATGTATGTTTAGAATCATTATGTAGACATTTTGGACATTTATGTGTGCATTTGCTCATTTTGAAATAGAATCTCTTGTATCCCTGGATGGCCTTGAACCTGCTATGAGGCAAAGGATGATCTTGAACTTCTGATCCTTCCACCTACACCTCTGGAGGGCTGGAATTACAGGTGTATGTAACCATGTTTGAATTTTACACAGTGCTGGAGACAAAATTTGGGGCTTTGGCATGCTAAGCAGCTATTTTAAGAGTTAAGTAAGGGACATTATCAGATCCATGTCTTATTACTTGTGGCTTGCATTTTTATATTCCTTACAACATACACTATTCAATAATATTTTGTTATCTTCTCAGCTTCAGAATAAAAGACTTTTGGTAAATAGGAAGAACTCTATCAGTTTTAGAACATATTTACACTGCAGAGGACAGCACTCACACTGAATGGTATTTAACAGAAGTGTGTTAAGTGAAAAATAACATGTGCTTTGAAGTGCTCTGGGGAATGGTGTGCAGTTATTTGAGGAGCAGGACTGAGTTAACTGGAAATAAAGCCCAAAGAGAGAGAAAGTGAATTTTTATTTTGTAGTTTTGACTACCACTTGTGTTTGCACATGTAAGGTGCCTATGTGTGTATTGCATTTATGAAAGAAAAAATTATCCATAATTTCTTGCAAACACTTTCACTATATCTTTTCCAGGACATGTCTCTGGTCTCACTGTAAAGGAACTCAACAAACTGTGACTATCCTGACTAAAGAAGACCATGGAAATAGGACATTCAGTGGTGCCTTCCTATCTTGCACTGACAATACTACACGGTAAACTTCCTGAATGTGACAGAGATATATTGATAATTCAAACCTTGGCTCTTCCAACTTGAACATATGTTTCCTTTAAGATGTATAGGAAGCACATGAGTAACTTGTGAGGTGAATGTAAGACAAACAGCAGTGCACTGAAAACAGCAACTGAGCATCAGCAATGTATGTTTATGTTGGCTCTAAGAGCAGACCTTTGACATGTCCAAGCTTGTCGTGAGTCACACTGATGCCAGTGTCAAAACTTCTGTGATAGTAAGAGAGCATCAATTCTGAATAAAGATGTTAAAGCAGTCTTCTTCCAGTTTCCACTTCTACTACTGTTAGAAGAGACATCTTATTCAACAAGATTGTGAAGAGGGCTTCCTGCAGGCATATTTAACCTTCTTGAAAGTCTAACTACTTTAAAATGCATGCCTTACATGATAAAATGTATGAAATGTACGTTAATCTAAATGTAAATTTAAATTTAAATGTAAGTTCATTAGAATAGTTTATTAAGCCTTCCAAATATGGTGGCATTTGTAAAGTCATTGTGACAAAGCCAGATCTTGCTTACAAACTCTACTCTTTAACTTGGTCCCTCAAAATCTTACTTCATTGTCATGTCCAGCATCCATGCAGTCATGGTGCTGAGAGTTCTACATCTTGTTCTGAAGTCAAACAGAAGACTGGCTCTCATGTGGCTAGGAGGGTTTCAAAACCTAAGAAAGTGACACACTTCCTCCAATAAGGTCACACCTACTCCAACAAGGCCATAACTTCTAATACATAACTTCTAGTACCACTCCTGAGGCCATGCATATTCAAACCACCACACCATCTAAGATGTTAACTCTACCTTGTCAAGGATGCTTAGGCTATAATACATGGCTCTTTTTGACTCTTCTTTATGTCACATACTCTAGCCCAAACCTTCCTCTACCAATAGGACAGGGTTTTTTTTTTTTTTTTTCCCTTAACACAGAGATAAACACTCAGCCCTCCATCCTCTTGAAAAAAAAAAATCTCATTTATTCACCCATAAGCCTTTCTTCTCACTGGTACTCACACCTCACTTTCGGTTTTGCTTTAAGTTTGAGGATCATGGAATGTCCTAAATACTGCTCCATGGATTCTAGGTTTTGACAACATGATCTATCTCTTCTGAGTTCTACTTTATGGCTGAAGAACCTGTTCTCCCATTTTGACATCACTTCATTAGTTTTTCAGCAGGTTTCTAGGATGTCAAATAGTCAGTTTCAGCAATTTCTAAGGAGACACATTTGTCCTTGAACAAGTAGCAGAGTCTATTTTTAAGCCCAAACTTCTCTTTTCCTCATTTTACTTTCCCTGTTAAGGAATAACCAACAAATGCCTGCCTCATCTTCTAAACATTTTTTCTGATACACCTCTTCTCTCTGCAACAGTTCTGCCCTAGATGAGATCTTTGTAATTTCAAAAATAGATTTGCTAGAACAGTTCTGTACTTTCTGCTGTCAACTCTACTTCCAGAAAAGATTATCTCCACAATAGTACTGGGGAAAGCTTCTGTAAACTATCTTAATCCTTGCATGATCTTGAATGTGCCACTTGACTATAGCAGGTGAGGCCTTCACGACATTGTTGTTAACCTGCATGAGCCACTTCTCTGAATTTCCCAACTCTATGGAACTAAGAGCTGATGTTACTTCTGACATATACAATACTATTGTCAACGTCTTTCAAATATGAAAGTACTCTCTGCCCTAAAATTCCTTTGCTAAATATTTCTTTTGCTTCAGAATGAATGGAGGAATATCCTTGTAGAGGAATTCTAATCCATCAACATGGCTGTTCTGATCACATCCAAAGATATCCTGGGTCTGTATGATCTGGCTGAGATATAGACATATCCTTAGTGGACTCCTTTCATCCCAAACAATGATGTCTAGTTTGGGGCAGACACAGTGATGAATGAGAGAAAAGTGTGCAGAATGGGTCAGAGATAGGATATACAACTCTCAGGAGAAAGCTATTTAAGAGCAGTACAGGGAGAATAACATAGTTCTGTCAGTTCAGGCAACTTGGAATCCGCATAGTGAGTGCAGTGCAGAGAAGTTGACTTGATTCATGAGTTCATGCTGTTCAGGGCAGGTCAGCAAAGGCAGCTGAAGTCAAAAAACAAGAAGGAGCCAGAAGATTAGAACAAATTGCCAGAGTTAGTTTGAGGCCAAGAAGAGCATGTCAGTGAGAAGCTGAGAGAAGCCAGATTGAATTAGTCAGCTTGCAGAGGAGTTTAAGCCAGAACTGCTGAGTTGAACCAGACAGCCAGAGTTCAGAGCTAGAAAGAGTGACCTTATTCAGCAGCAAGCCTCTGAGACAACAATTACTTCAGTGAATAAATGTTACATCTATATGTCCTCTTCCCAAAGAGTACTTTCCCTAGACTTCAAACTCCTCACACCCAAGAAGACCTAGTTGTACCCAATGTTCTCTCTGCATATGGGGAATAGCAAGCATGGAACCACATATCTGTGTTAGACTGTCATAGGTAGTAAAGGGTTTCTTCTTCTAAACTGCATGATCTCTAAGGGGGAGGAGCCACAGCTCCCAGAACATGGCATTATTTCTGACAAATACTTGGCAAATGACACTCATACTTAAACCCAGAAACAGAAGCTCCTTTTTTAGAACTACTGACCCTGCTCAAATTAAATGGACTCTCCCACCCCAACCCATCGAATGCATTCACACTCATTCTTTAGGCAGGAGAAAATTTATTGTAGCTTCAGGGAAGCCTGGTCTCATACCACAGAGCCTCATTTAAACATACCCACTCAATATGCTCACAGCATCAGGAACAGCTTTTAGCACTCACCATAACTCATACTTCAGGATTATTCATCTTGTTGTTTTCTCCATCAGTAGTCTTATAAATTCACAAAGGCAAGTAAGCCTATTGTTCCATCTTTAAACACTAACTCCTAGAAGATGATATGCATATAAGTGGTACCCAGAAAGTATTCATTGGCTAGAGGGGAAAAAAAAACCTTTCAACCTGTCTTTAAAGTTTGAGAAGATGTAAGTCTTTTCTCTCTAAAACTTTTAGTTTCAGAGAGCTTTTCAGTATCTTTTCCTTCCCATCCACCTTAATTTACCTCTTCTTCTCTTCAGCTGAGAGGAATACAATGAGTGTTTTTGTTACAGAAATTCAGTGGGAATGAGCTTGGCATAAACTCTTCAATATCACGATTCTTTGCTACCTTCCAGACTCTCCCAGAAACAAGCTGGCAACTTATCTAATACAGAAAAAGTTTGGAGTAAGAGTTATAAAACTACTTCATATCTTTTTTTCCCTATTGTCTGATACATTTGGGGATTCATTGGAAATACCATTTCGCTCACTGAACCTGGCAGCTTGAGGGCACAACAGAATTGAAAATTTCTAGAAACATCTTGAGGTTTGTATTATACTTTCTTCTCTGGTTTTCTTTGCTCTCCCTGCCCTTTGCTTCTGTCTTTGTTCAAGTTCAGAAAAAGGTGCAGAAAATGTAAAAACCACGATTTTTTTTTAAATACCACCTTATGATATTAATTTACTAATGCCAAGAAATTTACCCGTTTATCTTATGCTTGGAAAGATTTCCTCTTTAGCAGTCTATTGTTCATCATCTTCCTGAATGGTTCTGTTTGTATTTAAGGCCAAACTTAGCCTCAGAGGGCAACACTGGAGAGTGTGAGTAAATAAAACCCTAAACAGATCAAGAATACTGAATGGGCAGCAGGCTTACTTGTATATCTCACAGGTGAGGATATGGAGTCTTTCAGAAAAAGGTTTCGGTATACTTGACTGAATATGTATCTCAAGATTGTCTATACCAGTTTTAAATAAATATAGAGAAAAGAATGCTTGAGGGAGAAATCTTTTCTTTCTTTCTTTCTTTCTTTCTTTCTTTCTTTCTTTCTTATTTAATTTATTTATTTTTGAATGGAATGCAGGTATAATTCTTGTAAGCCCAGCATTCTACTATTGAGCTACATCTCTAACTATTAGTTTTTGGAGCAACATCTCACACATAGCTTAGGCTGGCCTTAAAGTTGCCAAGAAGCCCTGGTTGGCCTGCAGGCCTTTTGTAAAATTTAATTTTGCTACATGTTTATTTGTCAAGACAAGGAAACTTCAATGTCATATCTAGTCATCTTTAATTAGTATAATTTGATGCTATTTGATACAGGGATGGCTGATAAGGACTACAGGACATTATATATGGTTTTAATCCTGGTTACAGCAAAGACAAATGCAATGTCTACTTGGCTGTGCAAAATAATGTTATAGACAGAAACCTGCATCTCCTCAGCAAGGGAAATAAAGGAATGTGGTAGAGATTGCTGTTGATCCTCTAATCAAGTATGATTTTTACCATTTTCCTGGCCACATGCCTACCATTTAGATGCACAATTCCTTGGGGTCTACTGTGGCTAGGTTTGGCTATTGTCTTGGTTGGCTTTGTAGCAGTTAAACAAAACACCTGACAGAGATTATTTCTGAGGCTAACAATAGTTTGCTTGGACTCATAGTATAAGAGATGCAAGTTCATGATCTGATGGCTCTATTGGTTGGCATCTCTGGAAAGGATAATAGGTGCCAGAAGCAGGTGCCGGTGCAAGTACTATCAACAGGAGTAACTCAAGGACCTTCTTAATAGCTCTACTCTTGGGAGCTCTTTATTTCTTTTTAACACACACTCTTCCTATATTAATAAAGCTCACCTCAGTGCTGAGATTACAGGCCCATGCCTTCATCATTAACATCTGTATTCTTCAAAGCACGTGGCATCATTTCCCAATATGACAGACTGGGAACTAAGCTTTCACATGTGGACTTTCGGGGACACTCATCCAAACCAAAGCAGCTATGTACTATGGTGTTCACTGTCTTTGTTTGGGTTTTATTGTGGTGATGAGACACTATGGCCACAGCCATTCTTATGAAGCAAACCATTTCATTTGGGGCTGGCTTAGAGTTCAGAGGTTCAGTCCATTATTATCATGGCAGGAAGCATGATGGCATGCAGGCAGACATGGTGCTGTAGAGCCAGCAAAGGGTTCTACAACTGGATCCATAAGCAGCAAGAAGACAAAGTGAACCACTAAACCTGGCTTGAGCTTCTGAAATTTCAAAGTCACACTACCCCCAGTAACACACTTCCTTCAACAAGGTCACACCTACTCCAACAAGATGATACCTTCAATAATGCCATTTCCTCTGAGTCTATAGGGGCCATTTTCATTCACCAAGTTCAAAATTATAATTCACCAAGAAAGCATGAATTGGGTGTTTATAATGAAACAATATTTTAAACATGCATAAAGGAAGCCTTTACCTGGTAGGATAAGTCATAACTACAGTTGGCCCTGTTCATGTCAAAGACACTAGTGTTCTGAACAAGGGTAGAAATACTCAACAGAGGAAAGAACACTTAGGCCCCAGTGTTAGTGTAAGTAGTGGAGTCTGGCCCCTGTATAGGTGTAAACACTATAGAAGGATAAACCAGAGACCATGAAGAGTATTGGCGAGCTAGTGGTACCTCAGGAGTAAAAAGCATGTCTCTAATTTGAAAAGAAGCATAATAATTTCCATTTCTGTATGTTGTGCAAGATACTATGTAGATGCACATAGTTATCCTGTAGCTGTTACCCCGTCACTCTGCATGTACACATAAGCCATCACGTGCATCATGCCAAAATGACACACCAGGCACTTTCATTTTTTGTTAACTAAATACCATGTAGTTTTTTTCAGTGAAAGCTTAAAAACAATATGAAGGATTCTCGTACAGTTGCTCGGTGACCTAAATGGATTTCATAGGAAAACATATTTTAAAAAGTCATAGGAATTATAATTTTAAACTGAAAATTAAAAACAAAATTCTTTGCATACATCTTCTTAAACATATCTCAAATGTTGAAATGAAAAAGAAAAGACATCTTGAAAATAAAAGAATGCTACAGAGGAAGAGTGAGAGACAGGAAAGACCAGCCTCCTAGAAAAGAAATGAGGAATATACACACACATGAACAGTCAAGCCGTCACACAAACAGCCAAAGATGCAACCTAAAATAAGAAGCAAGCATTTTTGCAATTCAGATTGATAATAAAAGATGGAAATCATTCATATGAAGTAATCATTCTGGTGGGATTATGAATCACTCTAAATATTTTTTAAAGTAAATTGGTAGCATGGCAACTATTTAGATTAAAAATATTCATCTTGGCCTTACCAATGATGCATTTAATATTTTTATCTTTGAAGAAACCCTATAGAAACTATATTATCGGAAGCCTTTTGTAGAACTGTGAAAACAGGAAAAAACAAAAACAAAAACAAAAAATGAACGTTCATTCCCAGGAAAAATATTGACAAAATGATAGCAATACCTCAATTTTCTCATTGTGCTCTAAACTGGCCTTTGGTCCGGTTCCTTTATCTGAAAAGGCTTATGTAAATATTATCGGTGTATAGGGGAAGTTAAGTAAGGCCATCTGGGTTTTAGGACAGGTCAGGTTGGGCTCTGGTATGTATTAGTGACTAGCAAACAACTTAGATGCTCAAGCTGAACATGGAAGTTTGCTCTGAAGATTCCCTAATATTATGGATGTGACCAAGTTTGTTCACTGACATTGACACATGAAAAGCAAGATGAACCTGACAATGACAGTCTGTTGAAGTCTTGGGGTATCTGCCTTGTATCTGAGATATTTGAGGCAATAGCTGAAATATTAGATGAACTTAATGTGATTGAGAGCTGTGGACTAGAGTTAGCTCCTCAAACATCTCTGTGTAGCATGCAAGATAATGGACTTGAGAAGGAAGAGAAAACTTGTGTGTCTCAGCATCATTCTAAGGACCAAAAAAGAGCAGTGGCAGCTGGGATGGAGAGGTGAAGAAAGCTCTAAGACACAGAGACAGGATGCTTCAAAGATCTGAAGGATCTGAAGGAACCAAGGTTACTTCTTGTTTCAGTGCCAACGTGGATTATGGTCAGAAACTTCTGACAAACAAAAATCAAGTTTAGAGGTTAACTCTGTGAAATGGTTCCCACTAAGTTAGCTGTAGGATTTTAAATGGAAAGCAGTAGAATCAGTGCTTTCAATATTAAATTACAGCAAATGGGTTTTCTCTCTAAAGGGTATGAACGTGACACTTGTACCAGGATATGATGTTAGAAATAAGGTCCTTTACGAGTACATTTCATTGAGTTTCTCTAAGTGTAATTGGCTTCTTTCTTTTCTCCTGCAGCCAGCTCATGAATTTAAGTGATATCTCTGTAATACAAACTACATCTAGGAAAGCAGGACTAGATACAATTTTACTTCTCTAATGCTTCTGAATATTCGACATCTTAATGTCAAACTTAAAGCACCCAGGCTACCGTAACAATCTTCTGGAAGATTAAGATTGTTCAGCGCCTTTCTGACTTCATTACTAATATAATGCGCTGTGAAAATGAAGACAGAAAAAAAAAAAAAACGCTAAGAGTGGAAAAGAAGAGATGCTATTTCTCACTGCTTCTATCATAATTCAAATTGGGGGGGCCCTGCCAACTGCAATCTTAGCATGTGTGCACTGGATGTTGAAAACATGGGGTATGAAGAGATCATAGGCAGACCCCAACACCTAAAATAAAAGCAGGCCAGTTTGGTTGCTTTTTCACAATCCCCAACTCCAGCAGAATGTCCCTGTTAATCCACAAGCCAGGCCTGCCAGAGAACCAGCTAGGCTGCCTGTTATCCTTTTCTCTCTCCCCCTGACCCCGGTTCCAAGCTCCAATTCTCATCCTCAGCTCTGTAGCAGGACACCCATGTCAAGCAGCTCAGCCCAACTCTTCTGTGTCCTGAGGATTCCACAGATCTTCCATCTTTTAACTTTCCTCTTCCTCCTTGTTGCTTTGTCCTGGACTCCAAGCCCAGCAGGCATCCCCTACTTACTCAAGAGTCACTCCTCTCAAGGCAAAAGTCAGCTAAAGGTGGACCCACACCTGCCCTGCTGCTCCCGAGACAGGCTCCACCCTCAGTTGAATGTTTGAGATCGTCCCTTTGAGACAATAATGTTGAACATGGGCACTTACTGCATATTATCTTTTAGAAACTAGTTTGACTCTCCATCTTTAATTTCTTTGGATTTTCAGAATGATCCTTTGGTTCAGGCACTACTCATGGCCAGTTGACTGAGGAGCAAATCAAAACACAAGGGACGTAAAATAAGAGTTCCGAAGCCATATAGCAAGTAGTTAAATCAGAACTGGGAGGTAGCCACAGAGTCAAGCAAACACTCATGGTCCTCAAGTCTAACCATCCATTAAAATGACCCAGCAGCTTCCCCAAACTTGAATTCGGGACTTCTGAGTGTGGAATAATTAAACACCAGTGTTTGGTTACAACTGAGAGCTTGGCATAGTGTAGAAATTCCCAGGTGATTCTAATGTGCATTTGGTAGAGAGTGATGATGTCACATAAAACTAAAGTACTTTTTCCATTCTGCATACATATTACTTCCTCTCAAGGTGCCTAACAGGGAACAGGGCAGGGGTTAGATCTTAAATCAACAGTGAGTAGCAGGGGTTTACTGTTGCCAATTTTGCCTGTGGTAGAAAATATATCATCGCTGGGCGGTGGTGGCACATGCCTTTAATCCCAGCACTTGGGAGGCAGAGGCAGGCAGATTTCTGAGTTCGAGGCCAGCCTGGTCTACAGAGTGAGTTCCAGGACAGCCAGGGCTACACAGAGAAACCCTGTCTCGAAAAAAACAAACAACCAAAAAAAAAAAAAAAAAAAAACCAAAAAACAAAAAAATGTATCATTGACTCTGAGGAAGAAATTATAGATAAGTTATAACAAAGAGTCCCAGTGTGGATGTAGCATCTTCGGTTTATTTAATCAACGTCAAACCCCACTTTCTTGTCAATTTTAATTGGGTAGTAAATTCTCCATATTATCTCTAGAAATCATTGAGGAATTCTATGAGAGGTCTTATAGGATTTTTGCAAAATGAAGCCCCTAAGTGATGGCTACTGCTAAAATGCTATTGGGGTGGGGGCTATGAAATGGTTCACCAAGTGTAAGTACTTGGCTCTCACACCTCATGATCCTCCAGGCAGATGTGATGGTTCACATCTGTAATCCCAGTACTCCTACTGCAGGATGGGGTTTGGAGACAGGAAAGTCAACTCTGGTGTCTGCAGGCCACCTAGCTGGCGGAAACAAGAAGGGACCTTCTTCCTCATCATGGGAGAAGGTAAGAACTGCTTGTTTAAAACTACCATCTCAGTTCTCACATGCTTATCACACACATACATTAAAATTAATCAATAAAATGATTTTAAAGGACAACCTCTTTCGTATTTTACATGAAATTTTATTTTGATAGACATATATGGAATATTTTCAAGAAATAAGAGTCATTACCCTTGAAATAGGTGAACAACACCTTTATTTTCAACCTAGTTTTACGAATCTGATTTTTCAAAAAAGCAAAAAAGTAAACAGTACAAAAGGGAAAAATAAGTTCCAAAGAGAAACTTCGGAAATAAAATCATCTGTAAAGCTATGGAAACGGACTGCAACTTAAATTAAAAAAAAAAAAGAAAAAAGAAAAAAAAGAAGTAAAAATATCTTTTCTATCTCTCCAGGGCAACTCAAAATCTATTAGAAAAAGGTTAGGCCAGATAAAAGAGAATGCTTGGAAAACACGATCTATTGAGAGAAGCGAGAACAAATGTATTTTATAACGATGTTTTCTCTAAGGCAGGGTTAACAAGATGCCATCATATTCTCAGATTTTCTCCCCACATGTTTCTTCAAGGTTCTTTCACCAAAGCAATTCACAGAAAAACTCCTAGTCTATGTAAATTGGGCAGGGGATTAAAACATAGCTCATTTTCAAAGAACAACTGCTGATTCAAAGGCCCTATAAAGAAGGAAGCATGTATGGAGTCCCCAGGTTAAACCCCCAGCACCTAAGAAACTTGGCAGGGTGTATTCTAGTATTTAGGAGGTGGACACATGAGGATTAGATGTTCCTTAGGTTCATAGAGAATATGAGGACATCCTGGGTTAGGCTCTGTTTCAAAATGAAAAGAAAAAAACAGAATAAAAGAAGAGACACAGAAAGAAAGATACGGGAACACAACGAATGACAGAGCCGCAGCTCGGTACAGGCCCTGGTTTCCATTGTAGTCCCCAACACCGCATATAATCAGGCATGGGAGTGGGCATGTAATCATAGCTCTCTGGAAGTAGAGGAGGAAGGATATTTTTCAGATTTGATGTCAGCTTGGCTTTCACAGTTGAAGTCCACGACTCACTCACTATGATTTAGCAAACTAAATCAAGACCTTACCATCAGCCACCTCCCCATAGCAGATGCAAATACCACTCTGCTCCCTAAAATCATACCTGATAGATGCACTAACTGCCCAGCCACACACTGGGCTAAGGCTAGCTTACAACAAGCATTCTCACAGAAGGCAAGCATGATTAGTCAGCCTGCTACTTTAATATCTATAGTCGCTTCTTCCTTTTGAACATTTTTTCCCTTTCTTCTTCCCTTCCTCCTTTAATCTTAAATTATAACCTAGGTTGGCCGTGAACTCACAAAAAGCCAAGGCTAGAACTGAGTGCATGATCTTTGTGTTTCAGCCCCCAAGGTGCTCAGACAGAGGTATGAAACACCTCAAAGAGCTCAGTCAGGTTATTTCTCTTGTAGAGTACAAGATTTTTTCTCCTTCCTCCAGCTATCAGAAAGACACTATTATTCAAGGCTACCAGCTGGGATTTAGGTCCATGACATACTTTCCTTCTTAGCCCTGGAGTCTTATGGCACCTCTCATATTTTTGTCATTTCCTCCTTACCTGGAGTTGTTCCCTTATTGTGGCTACAAATTTCAAAATAGGCCATGCCCTGACATTTATAAAGGGAAATAAATGATAATTTCTAGATATTTTTTCTCTTATAAAGCAGACTAGTAAATATTAAAATAGTTGGCTCATTTTCCTATCCTAATTTTCACATAGATAAAGCACACACACACACACACACACACACACACACACACACACACACACAATTACTACACTAGAATGTTTCTGTGTTTTTTAAGAGTAAAGAAACCTTGTATAAGGTAAATTGTTTACTGAAATGCAGAGTTGTTCTTTTGGGATTATTGTTTAAAAAAAAAAGCAAAACACTGTCCAACTTAACATCATCTATGAGAGTAACAAAATCGACCTTTGTTGTAAGAAACTATTTTTTTTCAAGAGTGGTATGAGGCCTCTGAAGCATGCTTTTCACCAGACCATGCTGTTCCAGACAATAATCTAAAAGTATATTCTGCTATGCATGCAGTCCTACAGATGACACCTAAAGACTTCTGCTCTTTTTGTTGGATATGTTATGGTTTCTGCTATGGGCTGAGTTCCAGAAATAGGATTTGTGAACATCAAACAGGAGACCAAACCAAATGAATAAAGCTAGATCTCATGAGGACAAATTCATTTTAAATTACCTGAGTTTGGTGGCATGGTCCCCTAATTCTAACACTTGGGAGACAGAGGCAAGAGGATCATACTTCAAGGCTATAGAGAAAGACCCTTGGGGTGGGGGTGGGGAACACTTAAAATGAGCAATGATTCCACATTCAATTTACTATGACAGCTCCTGATGGTGAAAGACAAGGAAAAATCCATGACTCAGGGAAAACATACCATGAATAAGGAGAGAGAACCTCAAGTTTCTTCATTCAGCAAGAGTTAAAAATCATCTCAGTTTTGAGATCCTCTTAAAAATCACTTGGATCTCCCTCGGAGTACACTGTGAAGTTCTGCATCTCAGTGTGTTCTTGGCAGTCGGTTTTGCTATGTTGTGGTTTAATTGCCAGCTCTGTAAACGATCACCACGCTGAAGCTGAGCATCTCAGGCTGTGGTTGGCTTCTACTTCCTAGACCAGGTTTTATTGACGGACAAGAGGATTTGCATGACATATTTAAAACATTACAACTGCACTCCACTGCATAAGATGTCTATACTATGAAACATAGGAAACAGAACACAGTGGAGAGCTTTCTCTGAGTGTGGTGACTTAAATATGTTTGGCCTATGGAGTGGCACTACTTGGAGGTGAGGCCTTGTTGGAGTAGGTGTGATTTTGTTGAAGGAAGTGTGTCCCTGTGGGTATGGGCTTTAAGACCCTTTTCCTAGCTTTGAGACATTTTTCCTAGCTGCCTGGAAGCCAGTATTCTACTAGCAGCCTTCAGATGAAGATGTAGAACTCTCAGCTCCTCCTGCACCATGCCTGCCTGGATGCTGCCATGTTCCTACCTTGATGATAATAGACAGAACCTCTGAACCTGTAAGCCAGCCCCAATTAAATGTTGTCCTTACAAGAGTTGCCTTGGTCATGGTGCCTGTTTACAGCAGTAAAATCCTTAACTACAACACCACCTATGAAAGCCTTAGCAGTGATAACAAAGTACCTACAGGATCCCCGGTCTGTGTTGGGAAATGTAGTAGAGAGAACCAGTTTTCTGCCCTCATGAGCTCATGACTGGGAGAGAAGAGATTCATCCCACAAAGATATGAGGACTCCAGATGGTAATGGTGATGTGCAGCATGAAAACAGAAGGGATCTGAAGATGCAAAGATTGACAGGTAGGAGGTACTATTTGAACAATCAGTGAAGACAATGGCTGGGCAAGCCAACTGATTCTTGGATGGAAGTGGAACAGTTGGAAGAAAGAGTGAGTTTGAATGGCTAGAGAGGAGGTTCTCAACCTGTGGGCCACAGCACTTTTGTAAGTCAAGAGACCCTTTTAAAGGGGTTGCATATCAGATAAAAAAAAGATAAAATAAAAGTGACATTATTTAGGCAAGCGATTGTGAGATCAAAACAGAAAAAATATACCTTGCAGGTTAAGAGTTCTGTTTACAGTTAAGAATAAGTTCCTGCTTGTCCTATGTTTATTTGACCCATCTGCACCAGATGTGCTTGACCACATGTGGGCAGGACATAAATGGGCAAGGAAGATGTCAGGATGCATGCTTGGCCCCAGTTGGATGTACCAGGAGGTATGCAAGTGGGAAGTATATCCGGATATACACTTGCCGCAGATTCCACCTGATGGGGAGTATGGTCTCCTTGCGGGGTTGCCTTTTTAAAGCCTCTGCAAGGTGCGACACATGACCATTTCCCTGAGAACTCAGGGGTGAATGTGGCCAGAGTCCATCTCCTGGTCTGTATTTAATTAAAGCTTGCTTCCAATTTAAGTGTAAATTGTGGTAGTAATCTTAATTCTCTACTGGTGGGATTAATGCTATTTAGAGTTTAATAGATATATAAAAGATGTATAATAGATAATAGTCTCTAGAAAGACAATGCTATGTGCTGTACATTCCGACAGGAAAAAAAATCGAGTGGGATGACATGCTGGAGGTGGAAAGCTTTCGCAATGACATCATATGTACACAATGCAATACAGTTTTCAATAGTTCATAGACTAGATGTCATTTGTCCATATGAAAAAAAAATAAAGACTTAGTTTTTGACATGTAACATATCCAGAATGAAGTATGCCTATTCTTAGAAGTATCTAAAAGTTAATCTGTACAGATGTCAAGGTTCACATCACTTTATGTACTACTACTGTGTCAAAATATTTAGTTCAAAATAGCTCTGATGCATTTGATCCCTGGCCAGACCCACTGAACGGGGAAGAGAAAACCAAAATAGGTTTTGACAGCTTGAAGTGATGAATTGCTCTTTGATGGTCAAACTTCAGTGATGGAGTGTGTTATAATGCTTGGCATTTATTTGGCTACACTCTTGACCCTGGCTTGTTCTGAAGTCATCAGTCACATATGCTCGTCGGGCAGAGCTTTGGAACTTTTATCGGCTGTCACATTTTTTAGCACATCTTAAGTGATCAGCGCACATTGGAGGAGCACATTCCCCTCCCTCGAAACCCGAGATGAAAATTCAGAGCAAGTTTTCAAAGAATTAAGTTGGCAGACATCTTCCTGCTCAAAGTGCTGAGTACATAAGCAATTACACGGAGAAGCTGAAGCCACTGAATATAGTGGAGGTGTTTATAAAGCAGGAGCTAGTTGTAGGTAACATGAAGATGTCAGACAGCTTAATTCTTTTCATCTGAGTGAAAGCATGTGGTGTCAATTCTGACTCAGTGGAATTTTTAGACTCTCGTGACAAATTAAACTTCATTAAAATGATTTAAAAACCTAAAACCAGCTCAGCATATTCTAGTGGTGGAACAATGGCTCAGTGGTATAGCATTTATCTAGAAGATACCAAGTTACTAAGTTCTGGTTTCAGTCTTCAACACTGTTTAAAAAAAAAAAAAAAAAACAGTCACAGCAATGAGATAACCCTGGCACATTTCTAGGTAGGTTGATGTTGTCCTTCATAAGCCAATATTTTAAAAGGTAAATTCATAGTATTTCATATGTATTTAAGGGATGTTTAGATTATTGTGTATTTAAATATTTATTCCATATGTGAAATCATAAAAGTTTAATAAACTTACTCTAAAATGTATCTCTTGGTATATCATAATAACCATGCAGCAGAAATGTGATATCATAGTCAAATCATTCTACCACGCTACCAAAATAACAAGCAAACAAACAAAAAGGGGCAAAAATATAAAAACAAAAACCAAAAAAAAAAAAAAAAACCAAATTCAGTAGTGATCTTTCAAAAGAAACAGCTAGTTAAGAATCTCTTCCACAAAGTACCTGCCCATCCAAACACTATACTAACATTATATCAAACCACTCAGTCAACTTCAGATTTTTCTGAAAGGCTTAGCAAGGACAAAGGAAATAAATTCTTTCTAAGGATTCTTGTGAGAAGCATATTTCCTGTGATTGCATGAGTCATTCTCAGGGAAAATAAGCAATATGTTTCAAACAGTTCAAAATAACTTGACTGCTAGATCTCTTGATGCCTCTGCTCTTTGACGATGCGATCAGATTGAGTTCTTACATTTTTATGTAGCATACAAGTTGTCAAAGATGCAATGATTCTTTGAAAGAATGATTATTACTAAAAAAAAAAAAAACCAAAAAAAACAATTAAATGCCAAGCCTTTTGACAATGGCAGATAGGCACTTTTTACATATATGAATGTAATTGTCTCATTATATCTCCCAGGTCTATCTTAGAAACTGACATATAGGAGACACAATGATAGGCACTACTTTCTGCCTTAAAAATCTGTGTCCTTTCATTTTCTAGTGTTATTCTGAGCAAGATCCAGGAACCATGTGCTGTGGGGGTGCAGTTAATGTTTCCACTTGAATTGTCCTATGAAAGGATCACATGATGAAAACTTAATCCCCACTTATGGCCAATATTGGACAATGATTGGGTCATATAGGTGCTAATAACTCCACATGTGATGAGTTCATGCTAAATACATTAGGAAATGGGCCTGCTTTGAAGTGAGCTGTTGAGGCGGATATCTTTGGTTGTCTCTTTTTCTCCTCCCTGGATGCAGTGAGATACAAAGCTTTCTTCCTCCACTTCTTACAGCTATGATGATATGGTTTACTACCTCAGGCCCACAGCAATGGAACCAGCCAACTATAGACTATAATCTCTTTAAAGAAAATCCCAGTAAATATTGCTACATTCAAACTACTTTTCTCAGGGAGTTGTCACAAGGTGTCTAACAAAGTCGGATACAGGAATATGCAAAAGATAGTGCAAACTGATCTCAAGAATCTACTCATTTGCTCATTTGCACTCCCCTGAAATGGTCAGTACACAATTATTGTCAAAACTTGGATCATCGCATTTAAACAAGAATTGGTTCACTATTTCTTTGCCTTGGGTGTTGTGAGAGTCATTGCATTTTTCATGAATACTTATATAAAGAACTAAGGAGTTCAGAGTACATGTGCTGAAGCTAGATTATCTAGATCTTCAGACTGGCTTTTCTTGTAGGACTGCCGGGCAAGTTACCCTGCCCCATCTTCTCCATATTAAAAAAAAAAAAAAAAAAAAAAAAAAAAAAAAAAAAAAAGAGGCACATTTTTAAAGATAAGATTCCTCTTGTAGCCTGTGCTGGCCTGAAACTCACTATGATTCCATAGCTCAAGCTGTCCTTGAACTCCAGATGTGTACTACATCATCTGACTGAGAACTTAAATTTTAACCCTCGATCAGCACAGATATTAGATTTATTTTTATTTTTTTAATTTTTGAGATAGAAGCTCATTATAAATCTCTGTCTGGCCTCGAAGTCAGAATTTGCCTACCTAGGTATTAGGCTTGTGCTATTATACCTGGTTTGAAATTTATTAATAAAAAAACACTGGTAATTTTCTGTTGTCCAACATACTCATATTTTCTTCTGTGTAATAATTCATAATGTACACAGAAATATAGATCTATAATTCTGGGATTAAGCAAGGTTTTCTTTTCTGGTTTTGAATCAGGGTATGGCTCTAAAGAAGAGCCGGCCTTGAAGTCACAATTTGCCTACCTCAGCATGGTGCTTGAGGAGATACTAGCCCTACGCCCTCATTCTTGGCTTGCAATGTTCTTATTCTTGTTTAGGTGAATGCTTCCCCTCTTTTTCATCATTCAGTGTTCATGGTTTAGACGAACTCAGATGTAATGATAACACATTTAAAGCAATGATATGGTGTTGCGCTGTGCAGGGTTATAATCCATCATCTGTTCTTCATAAGCGTTCCCTAGATATAGGAAATGTTTGGGAGTTATGGTGCCAATTAGCATACTGGAAAGTACAATGATAATGTCCTATTATGCGATGAAGGAAGCACTCAGCAGACGCATATGTTTCTTGTAAAGATTTCCGAGACTGATTAAAGAGTACAATCCTGTTTGGGTAGCAAAACAATTCCTTCGTCAAGACCTGAGGAATTTGCCTTTCCCAAGGCTAGCTTAAGAAAACCATACAAAGAATTGAGAGAGCTGCCCAGGCAAGGACAACTCAATACAGGTGAGAAATTAGAAATTCTAAGTATAAATCTCTCTTCCCATAAGAAAGCCGATGGGATAAGATAGCTGTGTTTCTCAGGTTTGTTGCTGAAGGAGGTTGAGCCATATAAATTCATTTTTTAAAAAATGCTTTGGTCCTTTACCATGTATGTCTTAATGCCTTTCACATATAATTTTTATTATTTCTGGTATCATGTAAAATTATATCCACCAATATAAAGAAGTATCACTAGTTATTAGGGAGTATATACTATTGTTTGATTTGTTAATAGTTTAATACATGTGGTTAAAATTAAGAGCTCAGGAGAAGGGCAAAAAAAAAAGAGAGAGAGAGAGAGAAAGGGTACAGGCAATTATGATGATGAAACTTAAATGTGAACAACTGAATATTGTTAAAAGAAAGAAGCAACCCTCTCCTTTGAATACATAGTGTTAAATGCACTAAGTACATGAAATAATTTTCCTCAAGGGGAATGACATTAGTATCCGGCAAGGATTCCAGGTGCTCACTTTCATGTGTCTTAGCAGGTTTCGCATTAAATTAATAAAAACAAAGTAGAACAGGAAAAGATTTCATAAAGACAATCCGTCCATCTCTCACATGCTTCGAGTCTTCAGTGGTGAGGGCAGAGTAACTGAAACTGATGAGAAAAAGAAGAATCCTTGTTTTACGTTTATAGCTCCTAGAACTTGCTAAGGTCACTTCCATCACAATTGCAAAGGCAATGCTCAGTCTCCCCATGTGATTTAAGCAATTAATGTTTTATAGTTATGAATTATTGAGAGTGGCTCATACCTATCATCCGGTAAACCACTGTAAGCCATCTTTTCAAAATTGCACCTCTTCTAAAATTCCGCATTACTAAACTCTGCGAGTTATTTTCGAATGAAAGCAATTTAGTGATCAGGAGACCATTTCAAATTCTTTCTTGTCACAGGATCGTTAATAGCACCACATTTGCTCTTTTTAAGTCGCCATTTATACCTCAAAACGGAAATGCACACATGTGGTAAAGCTGCATTCTTAGGAGCTATTTTAGTAAAGATCACTTAAGAAAGTGACACACTCACAAACTAGAGATGAAAACCCTATAGGAATAATGGGAGCTGTTCAAACACTGATATTCAGCAACAAAGAAGCTGAATTCCCTATAGTTTTAATTTTGTGATATAAAAAATATGCAAGTGTCTGACAATATTGTCCTTTTCTTTTGTGTGTGTGTGTGTGTGTGTGTGTGTGTGTGTGTGTGTGTGTGTAATGTGTGGTATAAGTACTTAGAGTATCAATGTGTGAGTGTGTACACATTTATGTATATGTGGAAGTCAGTGTGCAGATTCAAGTATCTTTCCTCAGTGGACCTCCATCTTTATATTTTGAGTCAGGATCTCTCCCTGAACCTACAGGTCATGGGTTGAGCTAGATTTGAATGGCTAGTGAGCTTCAGTCATTTGTCATTTGTCTGTCCCTACTTCACAGATCATGGAGTGCAGGTATACACCACCATATGCCAAATGTGTTTTGGGGAGTTGAACTCAGATCTTAGTGCCAGCAGTGTAGGAAATTTATTGACTGAGCCATCTCCCTAGATGGCTCCCCTCTTCTTACTACAGCTTTCTTCACAGTGGTTGTTTTCTGGATTGATGCCAAAGGAAATAACAGTTGTGTACAGGTCAATGGTAGAACAGTTTACAGGAAACACAATTTTAACCCTTCCTAAAAAAAAATGTAGGTCTCCTTTCTCTTCTAGGGCTTATCAAGACTGTTACTGCCGTGCATTTACCCAACTCAAATACGAAAAGACAAATATTTGATTCTGAGATTGTCCAGGTAGCAAGGACTTTAACAGCTCAGTCTGGGATAACAGTCATCCAGGACAATAAAGCCTGTGCTAGATCAAACATTCCCCAGGCTCCTTGAAGCTCCCTTTCGACTAAGTCTCATCCTTCCCTGTTATATTTTATCTGTTCACTCTAGTTGATAAATCCATATAGTAGGAATCCATACAGTAAGATAGCTCTTACATCTGATCACCTTCAGTATCTGATTATATTTCTTGTCCTTCTGTTAAGGACCTAATCATCTGAAGTGCTTTCAGAAAAAATCCCATGCAAGTCAGATGCATGAATTCTTTGGCCTTGAAATTTTCTAGTGATCTCCCTCCCGCTCCCATCTCCCTCCCACAGCTACTGTAGGAGGAGAAGGCTATCACTTTTAGCTGTCTTGACTAACTAGTAGGAACACAGTGATACTGGTCTCCTAGTAGGATGCTTGGATCTTAGTAGGCAAGACAAGGTAAATTAACCAGAAAATCCACATACATTGATTTGGCTCAATCTTTATGTGACAATTATAACTACAGTGTTTTTAATGGTAGATCTGATGAAGCATGAAAAATGGAAAGTAAAACAGGAAAGGGGGATTTGCACCAAATGCAGCAGTCTATGGTAGGGGAAGCATTGGAAGGCCCCTTTGTCCAAATTTTTCTCCATACTGCTTCCTATTTGGAGACTGGGGTGCTCACTGTCCCCTGATAGGGAATGTCTTGGTTAAATATGCATTGAGTCTGCCTTCTCTCTTCTACATCACAATAGCCTTGACACCCATCACAAAAAAAAGACTTGCTTTCACTAAAGTCAGCATGCAATGTGGAAACCATGTCTACTTTCAGAAAGCTGGCTAAACTATGAAATCAGTCTTAACGTTCACCACTGGATTCTTTGATAAAGAAAACATGGGCTAGATACACAAAGACATATTGCTCAGTCACAGGGGAAGACAAAATTATGTTTGTAACAAAACTGGATAGAACTAAGGATCATCATGTTAAATGAAATTAGTCAGATCATAAAGATAGTATCACATGTTGCTTTCCCATGGAGAATCTAGATTAAATGACAGAAGACATGAGAGTACAAGGGAGTTTATTTGGGAAGAGGAAAACGGTTAGCTAGAGGAAGGGTTAGAGGTGAGAGAATCTAATAGGATGACTATGGTCAAAGTACATTGGGTACATGCCTGAAAATATCCATGATACCCATTATTTCCTGCAATTAGTAAATGCTAACAAAAAGTCTTCCTTTACATTTTATAATACACGCATTTATTTTCTTTATCAAGACATAGAACAGAACGGAAATGACGTTACCGATCTACCAACTTTCTTGACTCTGCCAAACCTACTGGGTTTTGGAGGAAGTATAATTTTTCTACATTAGGGCTCATGTCACTAAGGAAGAGTGATGGAAGACGCAGAACTGCAGGGTAAACCATTGCTATAAAATTACATGGGGGAGTAAAGACTCACTAGCAGCTATTTGTTCCTGTTTTATTATATGTACATTTTGGGGGAAAGGCTCTCTGTTCTTAATCAAGGATTCAAAGTATAAATACCTATAATGACAGCATCACAAAGAAAGGAGGCAGCTGTGGAGATGACCGAGGGGGATTGTGGAGAATGTGAGGCACCTCTGCAGATGGCAGGCAGAATCCTCCCTCATACTCCCAGGTGGGAACATTGGCCAGTGTGGTTAGGACATTTGAATTTTCAAAGAAACCAAGAGTCAAGTTTCTCAGAGGAGAAGGGACTGGATGTAATTTTGGTGTGTGGTCCCATGACTCACACAGTTAGAGCAAAAACTCCATACCCAGGGTACCACCTCAAAGAAATGGCAGTAAAAATAAACATGCTTAGAGAATATAATTAAATGAAATCCCCCAAGGTTTGATGTTGCCTAAACTAGAATACTCAAGTTGATTCTCTTTATAGCCAAGAGCTACATGAGCTACCCACCTCTTACCTCCACTGAAGTCTTTTCTTGTTGTGAATCTAACAATAGACACACACACACACACACACACACACACACACACACACACACACACGCACATAATTTTCAAATTGTGTTTGAAATAGGTTGCATGTGGATTGTGAAAGACAACAATACCTCCTGAACTGTAAAGTTTAGCTTAGGTCACCAGAGTGGGCTGCAAATTGCCCACACCAACAGCAAACAAATGAACTTTGCTTACCCCCACTGTCTTCTAATTATGTGACTTGGAAAATCAGACAAACAAGAAAAAAGCTGTAGCCACTTCAGAGGTACATTTTTGCTCTGGTTTATCTAACATTTGCAAAAGAACATACAACAGAAAGAAGCTAAAATGTAAGCAGAGAGAAATGAATGCATCAGAAGCTAGACTTTGTAACTTGCTGAACAAAGGAGCAGCAAAGTAAGATTTGGAAAAGAGATCTCTAGAGAGAAACATCTCCATGGAAATATGTGTGAAGGGAGATTAAAATTGATCCTGGCATCACTACGGCCCTCAGAGCAAAGAGCATAGATCCTGATCTTGCTGGAGTTGGATAAAAATTAGTTATTTGATTTCTAAAATGTATAACTAGACAAATACGATGAAAGGTATTTATGAACTGAACAGCATAAAACTTTGGTGACTATATTTGAGAAATGAACATAAGTCTATCAAAGACCTTATAATATCTTTATGTCAGCTGAATATAACTATGATGAAGATAATAATTTATTCTTTGATTATAATTTCCATATTTACTGTCAGTGACTTAAAACATCAATCATATTCTAAATATAAAATGTAGATATGTTTGAAACAGATAGAAAAGTTGTGACAGTGACAGATTTATGTGCAGTATTTTCTCATGGACACACAAACACACACACATATGTTTTCTGTTGTGAATTCTCTTTCTTAACTGTAATTAGAACACACACATACATACAAACATATATATATATATATGATTATATATGTATATATAATTATTCAATGCCTAAATTCCAGAGATGCAAGATACACATTTTTCCCACATCACAGCAACTTTTGGAAAGTTTCAGGAGAAGCCAGACAGTTCCTCACCCTCTTATGAGCATAGACGTGGTTTAACTGCTTCCCAAGCAAATTATTATTAACCCTGTCATTTTTCGCCTAACAAAATAGCGATCTCAATAATTTTCTCCAAAAAAAATATCCCTTATATAGTCAAATCTGAATCTGTCTAGCTTAACCTAATTTCACGGTCTCTTTTTCTAATTATGGTTGAGAAATAGAATTCCCACCAGAAAACAACTCTAAGCTCAGGGTATTTTATACTTCTTTTGTTAGAACAACCCAAATAATTCCAAATTCTTCCGCCTGAACTTCCAGTACTGGTGCCTAATTCTGCCCACCTATCTCCTCCTATAAGCATTTTTGCTGTATAAAGGTATTATAAATTAAAAGTAATATATTACAGAATAGGAACACTATTCAACCAGATACACTTTGTCATAGTAAACTCATTTTTTTAAAAAAGAAAACAAATTCCCATATATCTCATTTTAAACATGTGACATACAATACTGGGGGAGAGGCAGGAGGATAGCACCAGATTTTGCTCATAAATCCAGGAATCAATTTAGAATTTAAGTGCCTGGGAAAGGTAAAGCTCAGATGTGAAATTTTCAATTAAATAATCCAGGGGATATGCTTTTCCATTCATTTTTATACAATAAATACACATCTAAAGTATTTGTGAAATACTACACCAATGAAAAATGTAGTGTATGAATAAAACATGTAGCACATGTCAGAAGTCTGAGTCAAAAGTGTAATCTATAACTGATTTCAAAAATCCATTTATAAGTATAAAATGAGTCATTGCTTAAAAACACATGTCAACAGGCAGCTATTTGTTTTGCATGGCTACTTGAGACCACTAAGAAATATGGTTTCTTGTACACCTCAAAGATCTAAGGAATTCATGAGTATTTAATCTTAAATTCAGCCCTTTCTTCCTTAGGAGTAGAAGGTAGCCAAGTGACAAGTGTATTAATTTACTTTCCCTCCTCCCTTACTACATAAAGTCAGTCCCCCCACCCATTCAGTTTTGTCACCTACGTTATTTCAATACATCACATTCTTTTTCTTCCATCCCCCAGTAATTAATCAATTCTTTAAGACTTCAATATTCTCGTCATTGCTTTTGTGTTTGGACAGATTTTTGTATCATATTTCGATGTGTGTATATCTTACAACTATCTATTTTTAAATTTATAAGTTGATGTCTGTGCCCTTCCCCCAGGCCTAAGCAGGCCTGCAAGTCATTGACCAAGACAAGACCAAACAACAATAGGACCTAGAAGGAGGCATTGCCTTGCCAGTCTTGGCGCCCTGAAGTCTGCTACAGAGCTAAGAAGAATGGACTGCCTGCTGAGCTAGCCTTGACACCTTCCAGGCTACTATCTCCTCACCTAGCCCCTACTGAGAAGAGACTCTGGGGGGTGGGCTTCCCCTTTATATGTGAAAGCAAATTATTAAACTTCGGGCCTTGATCAGAATACTTTGTCTTGGCCCCACGTTTCTCTCGCCCTCCTTCCCGTTAATCCCTAGGCTTCATCTCAGGAGAACCTGGTGATCTTAATCCCTAGGCTTCATCTCAGGAGAACCTGGTGATCGTGGCTGCAGGCAGCTACAGATGTCCTTTCTTTTTTATCTCTCATACTTTCTTACAAAATGTTTAATGAGCCCCCCGACTACTCTTCATTTTCTTAGTACCTGAAAACTGTCCCCATCACTAGTATGAAAATGGAATCTTAGAGGCCACCAGGGGTATGAAAATGGAATCTTAGAGGCCACTAGGGGCATCTTTCTCTCTGCATCAGTGGACGTTCATGTCCTTGTTTCTCTTTGCCATTTATAGCAGTGTCCAGAGCTCATCAGCAAGGATGTTTTTTTCCTTTTTTTATTAGATATTATATTTACATTTCAAATTTTATCCCTTTACCCCATTCCTCCCACCACCCAGGAACCCATTATCCCATCCCCCCTCCCCCTGCTTCTATGAGGGTGTGCCCCCACCTGACCCCACTCCCACCACCCCATCATTGAATTCCTCCCCCCACTCAGTGTCCAGCCTTCATGGGACTGAAGATTTCCTCTCCCACCTATGCCCAACAAGGCCATCCTCCCCTACATATACAGCTGGAGCCATGGGTCCCTCCCTATGTGCTCCTAGGCTGGTGGTTTAGAACCTGGGGAGCGATTATTGGTTGGTATTGATGCTCTCCTCATGGGGCCACCAACCCTTTCAGCTCCTTCAGTCTTCTCTCTAACTTCTCCATTGGAAACCCTTGATCAGATCAATGGTTAGCTGTGCTCATCTGCCTCTGGGTATGTCAGACTCTGGCAGACCTCTAAGGAGACAGCTATATCAGGCTCCTGTCAGCATGCACTTCCTGACATCCATATCAGCGTCTATCTTTGGTGACTGCACATGGGATGAATACCCAGGTGGAATGGTCTCCAGACGATCCTTCCTTCAGTTTCTGTCCCACACTTTGTCTCCATATTTGCTCCCTTGGGTATTTTGTTACTCCTTCTAAGTAAGACCTAGGCATCCACACTTGTTCTTCCTTCTTCATGAGCTTCATGTGGTCTGTTAGTTGAATCTTGTCTATTTCAAGCTTTTGGGCTAATATCCGCTTATCAGTGAGTAAATACCATGTGTGTTCTTTTGTGATTGAGTTACCTCACTCAGGATGATATTTTCTAGTTTCATCCATTTACCTAAGAATTTCTCGAATTCATTATTTTTAATAGCTGAGTAATACTCCATTGTGTAAATGTACCACATTTTTTGTATCCATTCCTCTGTTGAAGGACATCTGGGTTCTTTCCAGCTTCTGGCTATTATAAATAAGGCTGCTATGAACATAGTGGAGCATGTGTCCTTGTTATATGTTGGAGCATCTTCTGGGTATACGCCCAGGAGTGGTATAGCTGGGTCCTCAGGTAGTACTATGTCCAATTTTCTGAGGAACCGCCAGACTGATTTCTAGACTGGTTGTACCAGCTTGCAATCCCACCAACAATGGAGGAGTGTTCCTCTTTCTCCACATCCTCTCCAGCATCTACTGTCACTTGCGTTTTTGATCTTAGCCATTCTGACTGGTGTGAGGTGGTATCTCAGGGTTGTTTTGATTTATCAGCAAGGATTTTTAAACCTTGTAACTGTCTTTGATATTTCCATTATCCCACAGCCAGATGGAATTTTCAGGGTTGGAACTTGGCACTCTTCTCTCCTTTCATGCCTTCTCTTATGTAGTACTCTTTACTTATTTTTCTGGTACTGTTACTTGCGGCAGGTGATGCCTACATCTTCATCCTTTCTCTAAAGCACTTCCTGAAAAGCAGATTTACCCAATGGAAGAGCTAGGGGAAGGACTTAAGGAGCTGAAGAGGATTGCAAGCCCATAGGAAGAACAGCATTATCAACTAACGGGATCACGCAGAGATCCCAGGGAATAAGTCACTAACCAAAGAGTATACATGGTGGATCTCATGGCTCCAGATACATATGTAGGAGAGGCTGGCCTTATCTGGCATCAATGGGATTTCGGCCCTTTGTCCTGTGGAGGCTTGATGGCCAGCATAGGGAGATGTTAGGACAGTGAGCTGGGAGTGGGTGAGGAGGTAGAAGAGTACCCTCATAGAGGCAAAGGGGAGGGGGAAGAGGAGGGATGGGAGGGAGACTTGTGGGGGAGAAATCAGGAAGGGGATATTATTTGAAATGTAAACAAATAAAATTATTAATTAACAACAACAACAAAAAAAGAAATTCAGAATAGGGCTTTGGAGGCAGCTCAGCCAGTAATAATGTTTACTAACCGATCATGAAGACCTGGCTTTGATCCTTAATACTCATGTGAAAATTTAAGCATGCCTGTGCTCACCTGTAATTCCAGAGCTAGGGAGCTGGAGACATGAGGATCTCTGTGGCTTGCTCATCAGCCAGGCCAGCCAGCCCAACTGAACTGCTGACGAGTTTCAGGAACAATGAGAGAATATGTCTCAGAAACTACAGTGAAGATCGATAAAGGCTGACACACAAAATCAACTGCTGGCCTCCACGACCCCTCTCATCCACATGCGCACACCTGTATGTGTGTGCACCACACACACAATACTACACACACCCTTACACTCACTCAGAAGGTGTTAAGTTCAAACCTAAGAGCTCTCAGGTTTGTGCTCTTGAAATGAAACACACCACTCTGATAATCTTCTTCCTGTTTATACTTCTTTGCTTCTAAGTTACCCGAATTCAAAAAATGGAAGGACTTACTGTAAACAACCAGTTTTTCTACTCACATCCTACCAGTTTTCCTACTCACATGCTATCACATGCTCAGCCTATGTCTATTTTTTTCTATCCCACTATGTTCCCGCTGTAACTCGTGACTGCCTTACGCTTCCAATGATCTTTTCTTTGGTTCTACCATGGCTGGGTCTTCAGTCCTACTTCTCTGAACACAATACATATTTTTATGTCATCCTAAGGGACTGCTCTCTACTGTTATACTGTTGGTCAAAATTACAGAGTCGCAGCTTCTGATCTTTAAGTGGAAGACTCAATGAATTTCACCTGTTTTAGGTAAATTATCAATTCCATTTTTCCCATGATCCTCCCTGCCTCTCTATATACTATGACTCCACTGCTCAAATTCTCTTCCTTCTTCTCTTTTTTTTTTTTTTTTTTTTTTTTTTTTGCTGAAATCTCCTCTACAATTCTATCATTTCGAGGATCTTTAAGCTTTCCTACTCCAAGTCGAAGCCTTTTAAGATCAACCCAGATGAAAGTAATGTCTCCTATCTACTTATTTTGCACCTAATTTACATTCCCCACAAAGCCCTTATTAGATAGCATTACTTACTGCTCTGATATTTGAGGACAGAAACCCACATTTCTGTCCTCCTCCCCTTTCTTACATTATATCATATGGTTCTCAAGGTCAGAGTTAAATTTTCATAACTGTGAACCTCTATTCCATTAGACATAGAGTCGTATATAATGTTGACATTTGAATTAAAAAAAAAATAGCTGCGATGACTCTACACCATAAACAAGTCTGGCCCGAAAACCCAAGCACTGGTAATTTTGCCCTCTGGACTCCAGAGTGAACAGAGTGAATAAGAAGTTAAGAAAAGGTAGGTGACTTTGTACCATGCAAATTTCCCATTCATCACACTAAATCTTTTATCCCTAAGATAATGCAGACTTTGGCTTCATTCCCAATCAAAGAACAAAGTCGTTTCCTTTAAATGTTCCCGAGTTCTCAGGAGTCAGCAATTTTTGATGTGCTTAAGTGGATGGGGGAGGTAGATGGAAAGGGATTGTCATAGAGTTAATTCTACAGCAAGCACAACGTACTTATAAAAAGAAAAACTCACAAACCCTATGTTGCTAAAAACCTATTCTTATTGCAAAAAAGAAGATGCTTCAGTGGAATAAGAGATCGACTTTTAGAGCAATTTCTACACAATATCTGCTAAAGAAGAATTTAAGATAGAATATGACATGCTATAGCAAACACATTAATGATGGGTCCTGTGAACGAACAAATCCTCCAGTTGCGTGCTCCAGTACGGCCACAAACTAGGCACAGCAGCAGCAGCAGACAAAGTTAAATCTAAAACTATACAGCGTTTCTAACCATCTAGACTGGCTTCATTATTTCAAGATTTTATAACTGGAGCTACAGTAGAAAAGGTCAATCCATTTCAATATCATTTCTGTAGAACAATATGCTTTGGGAGGGTAAAAATAGCAGGGCATATTAAAATTAATGAAATCAGAACGTTACTAAGAAATAAGTATATCTCAGAGATGATAATCTTTTAAAAAGAGAATTTATTTTAAATTATGCCATCCATATGTGTGTGTATCGGTGGGAGTGGAGGTTATGCAGGTAAGCATGGTGGCCTTAGAAGCCAATGAGGGCAGCCCGGGCACTGGAGTTAGAGGAGGTTGTGCTGAAGGGGCTGCTCGGAAGCAAGGCGAATCCATCCTTAACCACTGAACCATCTCTCCATTCCCATCAATAGCTTATTCAATATGGTGGTAACAAGGGGACTCACACAAGTCACCCATTTTACATGACACAGTACGGCCCCACATAAGCACTGTTATACTTTTAGTTACCCATATACCACACCCTGATGACCACAATAGAAATGGTATTTATTGATTCAAACAGAATAGAAACTTTATGAAAATCAAGAGAAAGCTTGGCTGATTGTATAGATGAGCAAAATTAAAAAAAAAAAAAGAAAAGAAAAAGAACAGGGAATGGATATATTTAAACAGGCCAGGAGAACTGATACTTGTTAGGTCTCCTCTCATGTAATCAAGTAACCCATGATGGCATTTATTAAATGAACAGCAGCAAGTACAACAATGCTTTTATGAACAAAAGGAACGAACAGCAAGATACATGTTGGGCAGGCGCTTCTGTTTAGATCAAATGCAGTATCCTCAATAAATTAAAGCTGTTGCTCAAATAGTTCTCTATTTCAGAAAAAAAATTACTAGTGACATGGTTCGTAATTCCATCATTTGGGCCTCAGTGCCACTTTATATACACTATGGTATCAACTGAAAAGCCAAGCAAATAGAAAATTAATTGGAAAAAAATGCACATCTGTTGATCTATCAATTAAAACCCCATTTACTTTCTGTTAAATATAAACTTTAGAACAAAGCCAATAAAAAGTGATCATACCAGATATGGAAAGGATCATTTGAATACATTTTTTTGCTGTTGTTTTTTTTTTTTTTTTTTTGGAGACAGGGTTTCTCTGTGTAGCCCTGGCTATCCTGGAACTTACTCTGTAGACCAGGCTGGCCTCGGACTCAGAAATCTGCCTGCCTCTGCCTCCCAAGTGCTGGGATTAAAGGCGTGTGCCACCACTGCCCGGCATAAATGCATTTTCAAAAGAAATTTGATGATGAAATATTTTGGGGTCTCTTGGGGGGAAAAGGCATTGCATTGGAGATTAAATATTGATTTTATGATTGAGCTAGTCATTTTTTAAAAAGCAACTCCATAAGTCAGGCTTGTACTCTGTGGTACTTAGACATCTTTTTGTTTTTCAGAGGCCAGACATCTCAGTCAGTTGTCTTTCCCTATGCTGTTACACTGTGATAAAGACCTCCCTTTAGCCAATCACACAGAAATATTAAATGTGACATTCAGAGAACCTGATTTGCAATGACTGAAAGCTCCTCTTGATTATCACGTAGTTAGATATATTTAAAATATATATATCGATCAACTTCCATGAAAGGAAAGCAGGCCACTCCATTGCCTGCCTTCATAAGACTTCTTTAAAGTCTTTAAAAACTGCTTGAAAAAGTGCACAAAGGTGCCATACTTGAAAGCTTACAGGTTTTTTGTGTGTGTTGCACTCCTAACTTCTGTATTGCTTTATTTTTCTGCAAACATGCAGCACTGTCTGAGGTATTAGGTAGCCCCCTCATTTCATCCCTCTTTCCAGCCCCGTTTTAAGTTCCTCACAGGGATGCTCTGTCCCCAGTGCCTACAATAGGACCTGGTACAAAAAATACAAAATGAGTAAGCAAACTGATTGTTATGCTGGCTTACCAATATATAACGTGTATGTCCTCTGGCTGCTTAGCCTCCCTGTCCCCTTTAAACTTTGTTATGCTTTCTTTTTTTCTTTTAAATGACAAAGTTGTGCTGCCAGGTGAGGCATTAGCTTTTCCGCCACCCCTCAGCACCCTCTAACCCACAAAAGCATCCATGAGTTGCAATAAACAAATTCTCAGGAAGTACCTAGCAAAGTGAGTGACAGGTGAGCATACAATAAACTTTAGCTGTCACAGTGCTTGCCATTAGGATAATTTTCTCCTGTTGCAAATAGCTTGTCAGTTCCTCGGGAGTCTGCTAACTACGGGAAGTGGTTCAGGACAGTCATTGCGGAACACCGCATCTTGGAAAACTGAATACATCGAGATAGAGGGTACATAGTAGACAATCCAGGCATGGTGGGTCCAAGACCTTTCCGTGTTCTCTCCTGTAAAGGAGGTACTAAGGTAGTCCTTTACATCTTTATTTCTGGTGATGGGAAAGAGAAGAATCTGAGCAACTGGGCCTTTCTACAGTCCCCTCTGTCTGTAACTTTTGAATCTGCCTTGTCCTCGCCATAAGTAACTTCTCTGCTTGCCTGGTCCCCTCCATCAGTAACTTCTTTGCTTGCCTGGTCCCCTCCACCTATACCATCTGTGCTTGCCTGGTTCTTTCCATCAATAACATCTGAATCTCTCCTCCATCCTTTATTACTGCATTGTACACCAATGGCCATAAAAATAAGAAACAAATAAACAAACAAAAAACAAAACAAAATAAAACCTTCCTTTTTCTTCTTTGGGTCTGAAGATTCATTTGTCCTAAAAATCATAAATGAATGTGTATGGTTTTGTTATACCAATCCATCTTTTGTTATAGGGGCCTCGACATATTTCATGGTGTTTATATCATAACATATTACAACAAATCAAACTTGAGATTTATATTTATGGTTAAATCTTAAGGGGAAAACAAAGAAAGAAACCAACATATACAAGTTCTCCATAAGTCTCCAGTCTCACCAAGCAAAACCTCCACAGGAGTCACAACGCTATATCAATTACTTGATTACACTATTTCCCTAATCCAATACATGATCTGGAATCTGTCTCCTTTTCAACGTAGCCCCAGTATATGTATTTGCCCAATAGATGCGGCACTATAAAGAAACGAGACAGATTCCATTCTTTGTACTATGCCCACACATGCATTTTCATTATTGTTTGCAAATTTCTTTGGAGAGCCCAGGAGAAGGTTTCACTGCTATACAGTGGTGCAGAGTGCATAAGAGAATAAATGTTCAGAAGAGAAATTTGGTGATGTGAAAAAAAAAAAAACTGTTTGTCAGGCTGCTATAAAAGCAGCTCTTGGCTTCTTATAAATAGTAATTCTATTCCAACAGTAATGATCTAATTTATATCCATCGTACTTTCTGGAAGTGAGACTACCCAGGGAAAACTTGTAATGAAAACATTATCAATAAACTTGCAAAGTCGAGTTATTAAAAAATGAGGAGTTTTAGAATGTGAAACTGGTACAAGGCTGAAGGCTTAAAGGCAGGGAAAGACGAACAGTGAGTATTTATCACTAGAGAAACAATATAAAGCTTTCACAGAATTAGAAGATTCACCCAAATCAAAGGTGTTTAGCAATGATCAAACCTGTATTCAGATAATGAAAGCTAATGGTGATTTTTCATGGGGGGTCGGGGGGAAGAGAAATTTCTGGGGAAGATAAAAAAAACTGGAATGGGTAGCTTGTGACTGGAGAGCTGTACAGTGGGTGTTCAAACAAATAAACCAGGGAGGAAGAGAATAAACAAGGCAGTGTCAATGGAGAATACCACTGCACACCCTAGGAGCATGGCTTTGCTGATGGTACTCATTGGGAAAGTACTTACATTAGGTCTCAGTCTTGCTGCCATATCATAATACTTCTCAGCAGCTTCATTAAGGCTGGCTTGTCTGTCGGAAAAATAGAATAAAATAAAATCATGTCATGTATTTGAAAACTGAAGCATTGTAACCAGGTAGTGGTGGTAATGCACACCTTTAATCCATGCACTCACGAGGCAGAGGAGGGAGCATCTCTGAATTTGGGGCGAGCCTGGTCTATAGAGAGAGTTTCCAGGATAACTAGGGTTACAACGAGAAACCCTGTCTGGAAAAAACCAACCAAACAAAAGCCAAATAAACAAAAAACTTAAGCATAGTGAAGAGGAATTACAGTAGCATAAAAAAATTTACAATTACATTGTCTAAACAGTAAGCTCCCAAATAAAAAACCCAACCTGTACTTGGTATTACATTGAATGCACTGCAAATGGTATTCTATCAGAATCCCATTTGGGTTGGTATTGGGAACTTACATTTACCTGTTTGCTATACAAAAAGGTATTTTTTCTTTTCAAAGAAACACCAATAATACATATAGAGTCTCCAGTTTTAAAATGATAACTCAGAAAAACATATTTAGAAATCGATTATCCAAACATTTAGCTATGATTTTAAAAATATGTTTATATCCACGTATGTGTATCTGTGTGAGTTTATGTGCACCGTGTGCAGAGAGGGCTTCACAGAGGCCAAAAGAGGGTGTTGGATGTCTTTGAACTGGACTTAACTGAGTTAAGGCAGTAATGAACTGTGGGACATTAGTATTGGAATCTTAATTTGGGACCTTTGTAAAAGCAATAAACACCCAAAATAACCATCTCCTCAGCCTCTAATTGTGCATTTTCAAGGTAGTGAATATTTGCAAGATTTAAGAAATTATATATTCATTCTCTCTCTCTCTCTCTCTCTCTCTCTCTCTCTCTCTCTCTCTCTCTCTCTCTCTCTCTTCCCCCCTCTCTTTCTCTCTCTTCCCTTCCCTCCCTAACCTCCCTCCCTCCCTTCCTCCCTCTCTCTCTCTTACACACACACACACACACACACACACACACACACACACACACACACA
>JANHMN010000021.1:25966938-25998879 GCA_030674055.1 Rhabdomys pumilio
GAAGCTGTAATAATGAAAAAACTTTAGATGTAGCCAAGATAACACTGCCTTTAGATTCCATCTCTGCCAACTCTGAGAAGCAACGATGGGACCCTCAGGATCTGCAGCTATAAAATAAGAATATCAATGTCCCCATTGAGAATGCATAGGTAAATGTAGGAGAGGGTCAGGTATGCACGCAAAACACAATGCCAAAAAGGCAGAAGACATCAGCAGAAATGACATTGCTTTCATTCCTCACCAAGTTTGTGCAATAAGGGAAAAAACAACAACAACAACAACAACAACAAAATTATCATACCAAAGTCTATGAACCAGGTAAAATGTGTTTTTCTTAGCCTCTTGACTTCTTCTCATTTACCAAGTAAATTCATATTCTCATTCCAACTTCCAGTTGGGAGGGGGGAAAACTGAATGTATCCCTTCCTACAGAATGCTTTTAACAGAACCGTGGATTCAATTGTTTCCTCTCACATCGATGTAGACATGATTCTACTGAGTTCAAACATTTTAAGTTCCTTTGATATTTTCCTTTGATGATAATCAATCTGCCTTAAAAAAACAAAAACAAAGGTCTCATCTGGAAGCATCTAGTACTTTAAAAGTTTTATTTGAAGTCCTAAAAGCGTCCTCGTGTATCCTCAATGCACATTAAGTGAGACTTAGCGTTTGCGAGCACCATCCCTGCAAACACACTTGGCAATGTGAATGAATTTCACATTCCCAAGCAAAGCAGGAGTATCATATTCTTTCATCTTCTAACTTTCTTCCACTCAGGTTTCACCAAGGAGGTGCAGTCTTAAGAAAGTCTAAACTCTACACAGCAGGAGGCAGCTGTGTCCCAGGGAATGCTCTTCCAGCTCTGAGCAATGGTGATACAGTCCAAGCATGGCAAAATCTGCTGAGCCTATCTGCTGAGCCTCGGGGCAAACAGGGTCGTCAAGTAGGACTCCTGGGGCTAAAGCATAGTGGAGTGTCACAAACACAAAGCCCATGATAAAAGGTTTGATATCAAAATCAGCTCAGAACTTGAAACTCTCTTAGAACACTTCATAAATGAAATTACATTAGCCACAATATTGATCACTTATGACTTTTACAAAATTGTACTCAAGAGCAAACCAAAACCATTTCTGAGTACTTTTTAACAAATCCCCTGAATAGCCTTGGATACTAAAAAAAAAAAGAGATTTGAAATCAGTTTGTACAGTAAGCGCTTGTGATGGCTATCTTCGTTGTCAACTAGTCTGCATCTGGAATTAACTAAAACCTAAGAGGCTGGGAACACCTGCAAGGGATTATTTCTTAATTACATCATTGGGATTGGAAAACTTACTTTAATTGAGACCTTTTGAGGTGGGAAGAGCCACCTTTAATCTGGGCCATACTTTCTGCTGGCCGTCTATATAAGGGGCATGGAAGACGGAAGCAGGCTCTTTGCCTGCTTGCTATGGAGACTAGAAAGTCCATTCCTTCCCTGGCATCAGAGCCTACTTCTTTGAGATTCTGTTATGTACTGAAGACCAGCTTGGACATCCAGTCACATGTACTAAAGAAATTCTGAATCCTTGGCTATTCTGTTGGAAGACAATTGTTGAACTAGCTGGCCCAGAGCTTTTAAGCCACTCTAGCAAAACTCCCCTCTGTGTGTGTGTGTGTGTGTGTGTGTGTATGTGTGTGAAACCTGGAGGGTTTTTTTGTTATTGTAAGACTAGAACCAGTGGAAAGTTTTCCATACACATCAACATTGTGCAAAATTTGAGGTTTGTCTCCAGAGTCTTCTCGCCGGTTTTCTTCAGTCTGTACTCCTCATTAAGTTACAGTCCCTCAGAACCTTCTTCATAACCTTCTCAATTGGTAGCAATTTCCAGGAAAATTTTATGTAGCTTTCTGCTTTACAGCTTGATGAGATACAAGTATTTACTATGTGTTGTATTAATCAGTGTGTGTGTGTGTGTGTGTGTGTGTGTGTGTTCGTTCTAATACTAACAGTCTTATAGTGGGCTTCCATGGATAGATCTTGAATTTCAGGCAGTGATTTTCTATGTAGAGAAAATGTCTTGTTGGTGAAAGCACTTAGGTTGAGTAAGATGAATTGGCCTACAGATGGACACTTCCCCAGCCTCACAAGTGCTAATTGTGACTAAGAACCCAGCATTTTATTCAGAAAGCACACCACATCAGCACTTTATCTTCAGATTAAGATGTGATTTGTAAAAAGTCATCGGTATCCTTCCGTTGAAGATGCTTTCACTGGGTATCCTCTCTATTGTAAGCATACTGACAACAAAATTGATTCTTAGTTCCTATCTGTACATGTCATTTTTTCCTTGTTTCTTTTTCAGAGTCTCCTCTGGGCTAGGCTGGCCTTGAACTCTAAACGAAGGCATGGATGACCTTTGACTTCTGATTGCACTGTCTCAACCTCCAGAATGTTGGGATTACAGTCACTCACCAGTATACCTTGCTTTTATGAGGTCCTGGGTATTGAACAAGGGTCTTTGTGCATTCTAGATAAGGACACTATCAAACAAGCCACATCCACCACACCCGGGTATCAAATTTCTTCGGTTAACTAAATAAGAAGTATTGTTAGGACTGCTAACATTAATACTGAGAAATCTAATCGTATCGACATAACTCTTGAACCAGTGTACTTAAAACTATTAAAAACCCCAGGAAGAGGATACTAAGATATAGCCTTAATACAACACAATTTCAATCCTAATTTGTCACTGAAAATTATTTAAAATACTTGCTTTAAGTATTTGTTTTTTGGAGGTCAGTGATAAACAGATTACGTGGTCATAAAATTTACCACGTGACTGAAAATTTTTATGATGAGACTCATAAACTGTATCTTGATTCCACTGATGGGCACACAAACCTACACATGACGTATTTACACACACACACACACACACACACAGAAGTCCAAGTGTACAGCATGACTAATAGACTCTAGCAATGTCAATATACTGACTGTGAATATGTACCATAGTTTTGGAAGGCATCGCCACTGGGGTAACTGGATAAATGCGACAGGATATTTCTTTATATTTCTTACTGTTCCATGTCAATCTATGAGGATTTCAATGAGAACTTAATGGCAAGTTAATGGTACTCCTTGCTTTATATGTGAATATATTTATTTGTGGTGAAGATAGTGCATGAAAACCTTACTTGTGGACAACATTCAATGAATCACGTTGGTGTTGATTTAATGGGGGGGTGGGAATTCATTGAGCATATGGACAAAGCCACACCTATTAATTAACAAAAACTATTCTTTAAATTGTTTGAGTCTCTGAGTTTCTTCCTTTCATCTAAAACAACCCTTTTGGAGTCACTAACCTTTTTTTAATCTTAATATTCACAATAAAAATAGTTAACTTTTTCTTTTTTTAATTCAAGTTTTTGCTCCTGTTGTAATTAGCTTTTGAAATACCTCTTCTGAAATGCAAGCTTTAATTGTCTAACAATGTATCTTTTCAAGATATCAATAGTGCCGATTACAGAGCCATTTTAAGTATTTCATGTATCTTAAGTATATTAGTATTTGATAATTGCTCCCACGATCACACACATTAAGAGATATCCCCATGTCCTGTTCAGTAATGTTTCTTATAATAACACAAATACAGGGACATATTTGATTAATTGATATAATATTTGTGTTCGGCGAACATTTAATTAGACAGCTATTAAAGTTACATTTACAATTTTCCTTTTGTAATAACTTCTGGAGAGAAGGGAAAAAAGGTGGGAAGGAACATCTCATTTTGTGGATGCTGAGAGCCCATCTTCCCTCCACAGTGGGCACGCAGATTATAATGAACCAAGTAGTTCTTATTAATTTTTAGCTTGTTATGTAGTACGATTCATTTTTTAAATGCAGGCTATGATGGTGCAGTAGGGAAATTAATATAACGAATTGCTTTCTTCAAACCAGAGCATGCATCATCTGTGGAAGCTACAGAAACAAAACCTCACCGTAGCATGTGGGCAGCGTTGAAGACGACATCAAACTCGGTGCTGTCCAGCTCAGCTGCTTTTTTTGCCATCTCGGCTGCTTCTGTGAGGCGAGATTCTTCTAGGAGAAACTGGCCTGCAAAGTAAAGGAAGCGAGCGTCACTCAAAAAAGTTAGAACTATTTGCAGGAATAGATACGTACGGCAGAAACAGTGAGCTGAAGCCAAATTTTAATGCAAGTTTTATTTAGGCATATTTTACATGCCTTTCCCATAATTACAGGGTATCGCGGAGAGTCTAAATTTCCATGTGCTAAAATTATTTTTTCTTAAATAGGAACCTTCTATAATCTATTCAAGCAGGAAGCAAACTGAGGAAGGGGGTAAGGCTGGGTGGGGGAGGGGAAAGGAGAGGGAGGGACTGAGAAGAGAAAATGGAGGAGACGCTGTGGTCAGGATGCAAAGTATATAAATAACTTTATTCATATGTGTGTGTGTGTGTGTGTATGTGTGTGTGTGTGTGTGTGTGTGTGTGTGTGTGTGTGTGTGTGTTAGTACTTTAAAATAATACCCATCACAGATATAGGCAAACAATCAAGTATATCTATTATGAGATAATATTTTTTTCTGAATTGTTATCAGGACATAAGAAAGGCAGACTTGGCAATAAATGACTCTAAATTACACTGAGCAATGAAAGGAGGCTAAATATCAACAAGCTCACATTTTTGAGCCTATTTCAGGTCAGCAATGCAAGAGTAGACTGCTGCAGCTAATGCCACACTTTTCCTTAAAACCGTCGCTCAAGAATTATGCAATGAAAGCCTACAACTTTGCTATACTGGTTTATAAACAGTCACATAAAACATGTCACAATTTAAGTCTATCTATATGCAAATGGAGACAAGCAACTTTTTGAAAGAGGAGGATTTCTCCACAGAAATACTAACTTAAGCAAGGTTTATGACAGATTAAAGTTAACAGGAAGTCAGAGGACAAATAAATCAACTATATTCAAGCCGTCTATGCACCTGAAGACTTGTGAGTTTATGCAATAGTGATCATTTGCTTTGTGCAGATTCCGGGGAGATCAAAATTTTGATGTTATCAACTAATTATAGACATGATTATAAAGTCAAGAACTAGAAATAAAATCATAAAAAAAAAAACATTTAAAGGGCAAATGCTCAGGTAGCTGTTGAAAAGCCCACTGTCAAGGGTTTAATAATGATCCCCGATGTTAACATAAAATACCTGTCATAAAATTAAAAAAAAAAAAACATAAGAAAATTTTCACAACTTATAACTAACAACAGCCATTACACCATTGGAATATTTTATAAAATTCAACAATTAAAAATAAACTAGCATTTGTGTAATAGTAAATTTAGTTGCTGACTGTGGTGGTTGGATACCTGGATTTCTTAGCACTTGGGAGGCTGAAGTAGGAAGATTGTGCTTTAAAGTCATTAGGGAAAGAGTTCAAAAAATTATACATAGCAAACATATTACTCAAAAATTTCCTGTATATATATATATATGTATAGAGAGGGAAAGAACAGAGGAGATTTAAGAACATCAAAAAGCACAAAACAAGAATTATATCATCTGCACATAATGAAAAATATCTCCTCATGTATGTCATTAAACAGGAACCAGGATAAATAACCTTCACTTAGTTATGGGTATTAGAGTTTGTAATAAATTAAGATAAGGTACTAATTTGCTATATTCTCTCAAAACAACATTTTATTAAATAAATACATAATGAATATATTAATTATTTATGTAATAGTGATACTATGTGCAAGGTAGATAAGTGCTAAGTTTTATTCTTCCAGGCAACCGACTCTGAACTATAGCATGCATTAATACACAGGAAAACCCAGCTATTAACTGAACAATGAAAGATACAATTCACTACTCTAAATGGGAGAGAAATGAAAGGGACTACATTAACCTTGTTGAAAGACAGACAGGAAAGAAAGACAGAAACAGAAAGTTGTTCAGCCAGATTTGATGAACACAGTGAAATACAGTAATACAGAGGCTTAGTTCAGGAACCATGCTGTAGCCAACGCCCTTCGAACTTCATGAACACACACATTGTTAATGCACATCAACCACAAATCGAAACAACATACTATTGTGTGAACTCAAATAGGCACTGTACTATTACGTAATAATACTCAGCTTCAAATGATTTTGTCATACAAATTTGTGCTTTGCAAACTATTTACAAAGTCCAAACACTAACTAAAATGCATAACCTTAGCCATATAAACGTTTTCTTTTTAAAATTCCCATTTGAAGATTTCATGCTAGAATATATCCACATTAACATTCAGAAATAGTATCACAACTTACTGGCTGTGTATTTTTTATAAGTCTGCCCATTCTTTTCTGCACAAGCCACACATCCCAAAAGCCCACCATCCGTATTCTGCTAATATAGAAGCATAAATTATTTAATGTGAATAATTAGAATTTTCAATTTAATGTGAATACCTGAAGTGAAAATGAGTGTCTGTTATGTGACACAAAGATCGATTCTTTGGGATACTGCCTGGAATGGATGGAGATTCAGGTAGCAAACATTTTAAACACACACACACACACACACACACACACACACACACACACACACAAACGCACACGCACGTAGGCACGCACGCACGTGCGCACACACACGACCACAAAGATAAAATAAAGGTAAAGCAGGCTTCCTTCAAATAATTATGCAAGCAATCTCAAAGGACTCGTGTTTCGGAGCATAACAGCAAAATTTCCTGGTAACACTTATGGCTCCTACTCCAACAATGGCTCCTTAGACAGGCAGCTTTCATGATTCCTGCTCCTAACACACTAAGAACCAAATACTTTAAAGCTTCAGCTCCCGTGCAGTTATCCACTGCTTCTAAGATCCTTTTCTTCCCCAGAACATCCCACCCTCTAAGCTTTCTCGACTGCTAAGGCTTAGCTCACACCAATCTCTAGTTCCCTCTTGCTTACTTACTGTTGTCAAATTTCTTTGATTTTTATGTCCTAAATAGATTTTTCTCATAGAAGCCTTCTTGGACAAGTTTCCAATGGTTTCAAGAAATTTCTTATGATTTCTGTTCACTGTAATCTAATTGAGCATCAAAACCAAAGTATAAGGGACTGATATTAATTATCCTGGGACAAGAGTGAACACCAGAATGGTCCCCATATGGCTGCCCCAGTTACAAGGGGAGAATATCCTAATCCTCTCGCCTTCAGCACAACTGGGAAGTGAAGCATTAGCAAAACACTGTTCTAGATTCCACTCCTGGCACAGCAGTGATAGTAGCAGTGGAAGAGACATACGTGCTCTTTCCTGAAGAACTTCTCTCAAGTCCACCAAGGTGGCTACTGGAGCTTAAACTTAATGAGGAAGGCAGTCACATCAATGGGTCTATCTACCATGGTAAATTTGGCAAAGACTAGAAAGCACACATTCCCACCTGCTTTCTAGTGCATATGAGAATCATCACCACCCCCATCTTCCATCCCCATGCAGCTTCACATGCATGAGTCTGAGACATGAGACTTCCATTAGCAACTGGTCCACAATTGATGCTGATGCTTCTAGGACATGTCCAGACTTTGAGAATCAGCATGTTATGGTAAAACAAAGTTTTTTCCATCATATTAACGATTCCAAGTACACATTGGATTAGCTTGCATTTAGCTTGATCGAGAGAAAAAGTAACTTACACTTGGAAATAATCCCTCTATTATGGGACATAATGACCAGCTCTTACAAGTACAAATAGAAAGATACATATGTATGAACACTATAGGCAATGAAAGTATGCTAACTTTCAATAAGAATAAAGGCAACACATTCTAATAAGTCATTTCTTATTTATATATAATATATATAGTATATATATAGATTTCTGTATATATATATAACTGTATATATATATATGTATATATATATGTATACCATATATATACATATGTACTGTACATGTTCACATATATGTGTGTACTGTTTATATACAGATGCTTTGTATTTGATATTTGAGTAGAAATGAAAGTAAAATGTACACATGCACACACGTACAAACACACAAAACCCTTTCAGAAAATTCATGCTATTCTCATGTGGGTATTCTTGCTACCACATTTTTATTTGGTTTGTAAGTTGCCTTACCAAGTTTAACAATTCTCATTTTCCATCCCTGTCTAAAATAAAAAAAAAGGGGGAAACAAAGGGAAATGTAAAACCAAGTTGAGCAAAAGTCATTGTGCACAAAGAAAAGAGAAGATTGGAGAGAAAGCAGTCTCTAGAGATCCCGAGACAAAGACTGTAAATCACGGCACTGACTAACATAAGATGAAAGAAAAGCCACTGCCTGCCCAAGTGTCACTGATTTTAGTGTAGGAATTGTCCTATTTCCTCTTTGAATATTTCTCTCATGTGCTGATCCATTTAAATTACTTAGTATATTTTCAACCAATTTTTAATATGACAAGCTTATGAAGATCAATCATTCATTAATTCCTGGGTTTCAAAAGCTCCTGTGAAATAGACATCGGTAAAAATGAAAGCTGGCTGTAAGGTTCATGATCAAATACTGCTTTGAATAATCTCTAGGTACAAACTCCCTAAATTAATTGGAACTGGCATTTCTTACTAAATTGCCACAGAAAACTTACTCTTAAGATCAATTCAACTAAACTAACGACCTAAAACAATATGTACTGGGTGTCACGGTGACACAATTAGTTTTAGGAAAAACAGTTTAACTTTCAGATATGTTCTGAAAGAAATGAAAATTTCCATTGACCGAACTAAACCACATTTACATTAAAGAAGTTGCTTAAGATGAAGATGGCACATGGTCCTTGGAATACATACAGAATCATTTAATCCCTTACTGATACCATCCTGTATCCAAGCATGATCTCATTGTGAATTAGTGCACTAACCTCTTAAGTGGTACCCAAGTTTCTGCCACTAACTCTACAAAAGATTCTTCAAATATCAACTAAATAAAGATTCAATTGTATCATTTCATAGCTGGCCTGCACATTTTAGTATTACCATCTTACCCTCTTTTACCTTACTGTTCATTTAACATAGAGGAAGATAAAGTTCGCTGCTCCAGGATCTCTCCTATACTTTCCTCCAGCAGAATCCTGTTATGTCATCTCTAACCCTTGGCTCAGTTTACCTCCTAGAAGGAGTATTTAAATGAATGCATGATCAATGACATAACTAAATGAATGAATGACCCACCTTTGTAACAGATGCTTTATCTTTAATAATAGTAAATGGTCACAAACATGGCCATAGCACAATATCATTGGTGATTGTCTATAAATATTCTGGGTTGAATGTAGGCAATACAATGTCACTGGTTTGCGATCTCTGATGATTCCTTTAGAGCATAACAAAGTAGTCTACACTTGGTTATGACTTAAAATATATCTTAGATCCAAAACAGTTTAAACTACGCAATGTATCTTACCTTTAGTGTAGTGTTAGAAAAAAACAATTCAGTAGTCTGGGAACAGAAAGAAAATAATCTGAAAACACAAGAAAAGTCTCTCCCATAGGTTTGTTTGTCCAAGAAATCTACAGTGTGCCTACTGCACATAAGATGATCAGCAATACTCAGAGAGGAGGGGCTGATCTAAGTCAAATATCTACTAGAAAAGGGAGAAAATGAGCAGACAGTTTGACATGTAAGTAGGAAGGGGTGGGGCAATGTAGGAAAGGCTCAAAGCATAATCTTTAGTTGGAGCCCATTATTTTGTTTGTTTGTTTGGTCAACTATTAATCTTAAAAGAAGAAACAAAGAGGAAAGGGCAAAAGTCATAAAGATGTCACCAAAAGGATACAGTGTTACTACCAGCATCCAGACTGTGATAAAACAGGGCCATCATTCCATTCCCCCGGCGGCCATGTGCACCTCGGGGAATTTTTCTTTTTAAAGGTTCAGATGTTTAGAAATGGGGAGAGAACAGGTGGAAATATTCAGGTTCACTGGTTGTGCTGACATCTAGTGGTAATACAATGAGTGGGCAGAGGGAACTGAGGCAGGGAAGACTTTCATGAGGTCTTTCTATTAGGAAAGGAAAGAAATGCAGCTCTGCTGAGAAATGGTTGCCACTGACATAGGGCTCAGGATTTAGATTAACTGTCCAAAGGAGAAGTGGCTGAAACAATGTTACTAGTGCGTGTTAATTAGGCCAATCAAAAATGTGGAGAGTTTTCTCTTTTGGAGCCTTGCCGAGCATCTTTCTAAGCCACCAGTTACCCTTTCATTTTAGATATGCCTTCACTCTTTAAAACCAACTGAACTATCCGTCTCTTTACTAGTTGTTTGCTTTGTTTATATGCTCTTAGCAGCCTGGCATAACAAAAGCTGTGTTTACAGAAGAAATGTGATCAATGTGGCATAGTCCCCGACCAAGACAATACTTGAGCCAGGTAACGAGGAAAAGATGCCCGGGAGAACAATCTGGACACCATACCATGAGAATGAGAGGATCTGGATTTGTCCCTAGGTGAACATGAGGCCAGGAATCTGTCCGAAATTGGACATGTAACAAGCAAAATATCCAGTGCAAAAGTGATTAGAGAATTGGCTGGCCAGGGCCCTGCACTCAAGTGGAAAGAGGGTCAGAAAGGTAAAATACATTGCTGGATTAATGTCTCCCATGACTTTCGAAATGGGTTATGGCATGTCCAAAAACTAGTCATGTAGTTAAGACGATCTGGTGGGAAGTGAGGATTTGAGTGGCACAAGGAGATGAAAAGAGTTGAGAAGAATGACAAATGGCAAGCGAGACGAAAGGGAGAGATTCCTATAATATGTTTAAACGGATTCAATAGGGATTGAGTTGGACATAAAGAAAAGCAACAAGAAGAGAAAGTAGAGGTCCATGAAGAACTTTTTTGATAATCTGCTATGCTCTATCTCCAGAAGATGGAGGAGAAGCATTACTAGACAAGAGGCCTAGCTTAAGCAATGAATACCAGAGGTGAGTAGCCTCATTTTGTTATACAGTATTGTATAGGAGTTGGAAGCTACGCACTGAGGAGGACAAAGTGATCCCAAGTACCTGCTACAGTCACTAAGAAAGTGACTAGACAATTCGCTTTTCCAGAAAATTACAGTTTTTATACTTTAGCAATAAAGTTGCATGTTTATGATCTATTGAGCAGGTCACCTGTGACTCACTTTATGATAGAATAAGTGAATCTTCATAACGAGCCAGTAGCAGTCATCTTCCAGAAAGAGCCAGCTGCTGGTGTTGCACGCATTTAATTCCAGCACAAAGGAGGCAGAGGCAGGTGAATCTCTTGAGTTAGAGGCCAGCCTGGTCTACAGAGTGAGTTCCAGGCCTGAAAGGGCTATACTCATATGAAAACCATGTCTCTAAAACCAAAAACAAGCAAAAGCCAAACCAAACCAAAGCAAACAACAAACCAGCAGAAACCAAACAAACAAATAAACTGAACCAATCCAAACAAGGAGACTAGAACATGATCTAGGACAGTCAGAACCATGTTCATGAAAATCATCCTTAGACTGCCGTTGAATCTCATACCAAACTTCTCCAATCATTGTCCCAAATCCACTGCTCTTCTTGCTTCCTAATCCAAAGCTTATCTTGCTTTTCTAGTTTCTTCAATCTTAATACAAAGGAAGCTTCAAGGGGATGCCCATACATAATGCTTAACTATACCTCTTAGCAAAGCTTGACTTGATAAAGCCTTTTAGTTACACAAAATCACAATGGATCACCCACTAAGGGGAAAATGGAAATAAGGAAGATTAAAAAGAAACACAAAACTGACTGAAGTCCTGTATAGAGTTCTTCATTCATTCACATCCTGGGTAATGTTGCCTGACTGACCCTGCATGTGCTGCTTTGGATAGGGCTGAAATCTCGAGCTGGGTCACAGATGGATATAGTCAAGGTTCTTTGGTTCTGAGACACAGGTTCATCCGTTTTCAAAAAGGAACCATCTTACTGTGTTCTGTGAGATGCTAGATATGAATTCCTCCGTGTTCTAGTTGTTCTTCCATGGTTGTGACAAGACACCATGACCAGAAGCAACCTGGGGAGGACAGGATTTCCTTAGCTTATATATCTCGAGTCACACTCTATCAGGGAACATTAAGGCAGGAACCGCAGTAGAGGTGGAACCTGGAGGCAGGAACCGAAGCCTGGACCATGGAGAAATGCTACTGAATGGCTCGTTTTACTATGGCTTGCTCAGCTTGCTTTCCTACACATCGCAGGACCAGCATTCCAGGGATGGTATCATTCACAGTGATACAGTAATTACAGAAATGTTTTTTGGTGTGGATTGTCCTGAGATAGTCCCATGCAGGATCTCGCTTAATCCCTCAAAAGCCAGATACATCATGGAGCTGGTTCTGTCCACTTGATCGATAGAAAATGAAGTCACTAAACCATTTGTAAAGTCCTCAGATTTCACTGCCACCTCCATATCAATCACCAATCAAAAAAAAAATGCCCCACAAGCTTGCCTATGAGATGAATCTAATAGGGGCATTTCCTTAAGTGAAATTTCTTTTCTCAGATGACTATCTTCTGACAATCTGATAAAAAATCTAATATACACAGAAAGTAATGCATTGTGAGTATGTACACAATTATTATATTTGATAAATAAAAAATGTTAGTTAAATAAACATTTGATGAACTCATCATGTAAACAATATTCGAAAGAGAATTCAATTAAAAACCTTTCTGCTATTCTTACTTTTAATACTATAACTTACAATTCATGTCTATTAAATACTTAATAACTGTTTGGTTACTGTAACTCTTCTGCTGTCTTTCCTATATAATACCAAAAAACCAGAAAGATGGTTATATGTTTGTATTTCATTGCATATTCCTTCAGGAATGTAACATACCTATTTTAGAAAAATTGAAAGAGATGTTAGAAATGAATCTATGTAGGGCACCTGCCTGGAGCCTGTCTTTTCTTCTTGATGTCTTTTGTCCCTCTCCCCTTCCCATACAGCTCAGGTTCTCCCCCTCCCATGATGACCTCAGATATGGCATCTCCCCTGGTGTTCTTGATTACATGGTAATAAGAGCTCCATGGTTTTCACTTACATTATAATCTCAGTTTTCTCTGTGTGTATTACCACTAGGCACCTTGTAATTTTAGTGCCCACTATAAAAATCCTCAACCCGATTTAAAAAGAAACACAGCAAGATTTGGTGGGTTGGGCCTGATGTCAACTTTAAATGTTATCCTCCTAGTTTGGTCATATGAGAGTTTTCCATATTGATGTAGGAGGTGATGGCTCCACAGCTGGCACAGGTAGCACTGTGATGTGTCCCTGGTGTGAGATGGCAATGGAATTGGGGAAATTTCCACAATGGCTTTGTGACTTCAGTTCTTAACTCTGTTAAGTAGACAGAACCTGCTCCATGGCATGTCTGCCTTGTGAGGGATTAACTGAGATGCTACGTGAGACTTTCTCAAGACAAAGTACTCAGAAATATTTATGCAATTACTGTATTTTGAAGAGGTACTCTATAATATATAATAATCAAAGGACTTGCCAGGCAGTGGTGGCGCACGCCTTTAATCCTAGCACTTGGGAGGCAGAGGCAGGTGGATTTCTGAGTTCGAGGCTAGCCTGGTCTACAGAGTGAGTTCCAGGACAGCCAGGGCTATACAGAGAAACCCTGTCTTAAAAGAGAGAGAGAGAGAGAGAGAGAGAGAGAGAGAGAGAGAGAGAGAGAGAGAAAGATTTCATTCATCATGAAAATTATTATTGAATGAAAATGCATTCTCTACATATTTTTGTTTCGCACTTAATAAATATTTATGTTTTGAATGTGTATGTGTCTGTATCCATGCCTGTGTGCCTTATGTGGGTCTGTATGTGCACAAAAGAAGGCCAAGCTCCTATCTGTCCTCAAGGGTGATGCAAACGTGTTTTGTTTAAGTTGTAAACAGGTATTCTCACTGGCCCAGAGCTCACCAAGTTAGCTAGACTGTGTGCCTGGTCCACCAACTCACAGGAGTCTGCTTGTCTCTACCTCCCTAGTCCATGATTAAACATCAAAATACACGTTGGGTAGCTCTTTGCAAAATTCTTTTATGATAATCATTATGTTAAATGCTTAATGTAAAAAACTTTTGCTTGTAGGATGCTAACCCATGACTGTTTTTATTTTTTTTTTTAAGTTAAATTTTATTTTAAATGTAGTTTCTCGGAATTAACCCTTGGTCCTCATGCTTTCTGTGCCATCGCCTCAGCCAAAATTTTACATCATAAAGCTTGTAGATTGAGTTCCCTGAGATAGATGTTGTCGAGTATAATATTTTTTCTGCTATTGTTTTCTATACCATCTGAACCACTACTGATAATAACTGTTTAAATTTTGAACAGTTTCTTTTTTCTTTATATACTTAAGTAAAGAGCAAAGCCTTTAGCCCCATCTTAACTGCTACTCGCTGGGTGCTGTTACTCGTTTCTGAGGTTTTAGCCCCATAGTGATAAGCCTGAACCACCTCCATCCTCCAGCAAAGTGATTATCAATCACCATATTAAATATTGGCACACCTTTGGAGGAAAAAGAAACCTGATTCTAATGGAGCTGACAAAAGTGGTGAGGAAGTAACAAATTATAAAACCAATGACTTAATTACAATTATCCTTAAACAGAAATTGCTTAATTAAAATGTGTCAATCAGAAAGATAGGAACCCAAGGACAATATGACCAGTAGGATCCTGTTTTCTGTATCCTCAAAGTGAATATGAGGAGAAAATGAGAGAAGTGAGGGCCAACAATAGAGAACACTAAATAGAGAAGATACTTGAGAAAGAAGGCACCACGTGTATTTGGGAGCAGTGAAGGAAAGACAAGGGAAATAATTAGCTATGGCTCAAGAGAACGAAGAAAATCCAAACTATGAGACACCCAAAAATTAAATGAGTGTCTAATGAAGACCCTCAGGTGTGGAGATTACAAAATTGCTAGAAAAAAAAAATCAAGGTTTTCCAACTAGGAGAAGGCTGGCTACAGGTATTTCTGAAGCTGGGCATTAATTATTCTGTATACCCCTTAAACAGAGAAGTTTAGGAATTTAACAGCCATGATGACCTAGATTCTTAGTTGGCTGCATTGTCAGTATTAGAATCCTGGGAACATCCATATGCATGTATGTGTGTGTATGTGTATGTATGTATGTATATATGTATATATGTATGTATGTATATATGTATGTATGTATCTTTGTATGTATATCCATAGATATCCATATATATTTCTCTATCTATCTATCTATCTATCTATCTATCTATCTATCTATCTATCTGTCTAATGCTTGCTCCATCCATCATCTATCTATCTATCTATCTATCTATCTATCTATCTATCTATCTATCTATCTATCAAATACTTTAACCTATCGATTGTTTTCTGATTCTGAATCTATCATGATTATCTTCCCACCCCATGGGATTCACCCCTGTGATGTAGGAATGTACCAATGGAACATATCATGAATGGGTAAAAAGGATAGTTACTAGACAAACAACTTCCCTATTCAGAAATTTCCAGTGTAATACTGGAGGACCAACACTTCACTTCTCTGACTGTTTCATGTATGATTCATAGTTCATTAGCTTTACTATTGTGTATGTATGTATGATTTGTGTATGATCACAGATGTGTGCCTGCCACATCTCGTGCATGCAGGCCAGAAGACAAATTTTGGGAGTCAGGACTCTGGTTCCATCGTGAGGTCTGGGCATCCACCTCATGCTACCAAGCGTGTTGTGTTGGAGCACTTTTCCTCATTGGTCCACCACATTCGTCCTCTTTCTACTTTTAGATCCGGAACACTGTGCTTTTGATTTGAACTTTGTTTCTTATATAGGATGATTTAAGAAATATTTAAGTTTCATTTTAAGAAGAAAGCATGGGAGAAACTTAGTAAAGGAGTATGTTTGATCTTTCCTCTAGGAGCACTGAAACAAGAAGATCTGTCTATTCATAATTAGCCTCACGGGCAGACGGCAATCATGAGAGGATATCTTATGTGTGTTACTTCAGTTCTGGCCATTTTGGAAAAAGAGGAATTTAAAAAACTAAATAATGATCTGCATTATGGTATTGCCCTGATTAACCATCAAAATACATATTGGGTGGCTCTTTGCAAAATTCACTTATGATAATATTTATGTTACATGCTTAATCTGAAACTGTAAGCAAGTCCCCAATTAAATGCTTTTTTTTTTGAAGAGGTGCCTTGGTCATGGTGTCTTTTCAAAGTAATGAAATACTGAATTAAAACCTATACCAAGTAGGTGCTTTAAAATATATACTAACATACTTTAGTCAAATCAAATTTCCTTCTATGTACCCAAAGCACATATTTATAATGTATTTTATTTTATTACATGGCTTTTCTAAAATATCATTTTTGATTTTGAAGAAGGAATTCTAATAGTGACCTTCATTCTTTTGGAAGACGATTCCAATTGGAGCCAAACAGATCCATGGAGATTCCTTGATCCAAAGAAAACATCACTCTGGAATTCATGAACCAAACTTCACCAAGATGCATCCCAAACATGGAACAAAAGGTCATAACTATAATATATATGAATATAATATTAAACCATACTTGATACCATAGTTTGAAATCTATTTTCTGCACCTTAATCAGAACTAAAACATTGAGCTAAAATTTGAAAAAGAAAAAACCAATATTTTATATGTTATTAAAGTGATAGAAAATTTAAATGCTGAAAAACATCTAAGAGTCAACATCAACTTTTAGGTTTACAGTCCAGGACTATAATCCAAGTCTCTAATTCTCCTCCAAAGACTATGGAGGCCAACATTTAACTCTCTTTGAACCAATTTTATAAACGTTCAAATGAAACTTTAGTGAAACTGTAGTAAAACACAATCTTCACTGCAGTTCTTTCCTTCAGACACAAAACCAATGGGTCTAACCTAGAAGGAAATGACAATATATTCAAACGTCATCTTTTAATCACCAAAATGCGGCCAATATAAATTCCTGCAATTCAGTCTGCCCAGTCACAACTGAACTATATTTTCCAAATCACTCGTATCATTAACAACCAAACTAAAAGCACATAATTGCCCGAGCGAGTGGATTTCTCATAAATCGACAATCCACCCACTGACATTTGAAAACATCTTAAAAAGTCTCCGATCACAGATCACATACATTTCATTTAAATATTTATTTTCGAGTTAAGGAATTGTTTTCATTCATTCAATCTGTGGGTATAAACATCCTTAGGGAGAATGAAAAAAGATGTTTTTTTCCCCCCAGCAGGTTGCCAAGGAACTGATATGAGAGACAATAAATTTTCTTGGGTAAAAATAATGAAAATTCAAAGAGAGCATCATTTCGATAAGTGTTCAGTTCTAGCAGGAAACATTACTGGAAATTCAGCAACACAGTAGGTATTGATGCCACTAAAAAGAGAAAATAGGAATCTCTCACTCTTAATACAGAATTATCTAAAGGAGGGATAGTTTTAATGTATGTGCTTTCCTAATAACTCCCAATCCCAAAGTATCATCTCTTCCCCAATACATAACAATCACTCTCTAAAGACTTTTCCTTTTTGTACTTTAACATCTCTGTCTATTCTCAGTCTGGTCCATCCTAGCACACGAAGAAGATACAGTCCGGAGCTTGGGTTTCAAAGCCTCACAGGTCTCTATTTAGTTCTTCTGCAGTTTCTTCTTCCACGTACTCATCTGGCTTCTTCAGCTAGAGCACAGGAGCTCGACTTCCTGGTTCTAAATATTCCCTTGTTCTTGCCTTGGACCTTTGAAAGTTCCAGTTGCCTTATTGACATCTAGGTCTTTAAATAGTTGGCATGCTCCCGGAGATCACAAGCATCTTCCGCTCATAGAAGCATGGCATACCTAACCTCCCTAACATAGACTAAACCTTCTACCTCTTCAACTTCTGAAGATGGTATCATAAGGTTAACATCACAGAATCTGATGATGGGACCAATGTCTTGTACCAAGTCAATACATCTTATAAAAATAAAACTGATCCTTCTCCAAGAATTTTAAATTAAGGGCCTAGCATGGTGCCACATACTGCATTTAATCTCAGTACTCACTACACAGAGACTGGTAGATCTCTGTGAGTTTGAGGCCAGTCAAGTCTACAGAGTGACTTTCATGGAAGCCAGGGCTACATAGAGATACCCAATCTCAAATAAATAAATAAATAAACAAACAAACACATACATACATAAGTAAGTAAATATTAAGCTAAGAAACAATATTCATCGATTCTGTACATAAAGATCTACTGATAAAAATGTCTATTTGTCTGCCTATCTGATATAACGCCTGAGAATATTAAAGGAAAAGGAATATATGATATAAAAGGGAAACACCAAGTAATTGAGAGATGCAGAAGCCGCTCAGCTACACTGAATTTGGTTGAAACATCTTAATTCTTCCAGGCTTGACTCTGTTTGCAAAACAGAAGACTGACTCAAAATTAAATTAAAAATAATTTGCCAGTTTTAAAAGTGAAATATTAATATCAAATCAATTTCTATTACAGGATCCTGGTACACTTGTCAATTACATACTTATACTAGACTGTCTTTTAATGCCTCATGTAAACTCTTCCCAAATTATAATTAAAAGCAGGAAAAAGACTGAATATTTTAAAGTTTCTTAAAATTATGTTGAATCATGCAATCTTCCTTCTCACAAGAAGGAAATATAGCTCTAATTATTTATATAACCCTCAAATTAAAAACATTCCAATAGAATTAAGAAAAACTCAGGTTTTTTGCACAAACATTTAAATACAGGGGTTATCACTACTTTTCAAGTGACGTATTTTTTTTTCCTTGCAGTTTCCAGTGAGCCAAATTCAAAATAAGATTTCTGTGGGAGAAATAACAAAGACCTCAGGAGCACAATATGTCACAAAAATGCCACGTTTTAAAAACACAATGTGGAAAGGAGGACTAGCCAGAGAAGACAGAGAGTAACTCTTAAGATTAATACAACAGGAACCTGAAGTCAAAACCAGTTTCCTTTTCTTTTCCTTTGACAGTACTTGTGACTGAGCATCAGGTCTCACCTGTGCTAGCCAAGTGCTGTACCACTGAGGCACACCCCTGACCCTAAAAGTGGTTTTTAATAATAGTAATGCAAATGCATCAAGAGTAGGATGTAAAGTAATTCATTGTCAGGATTTACTACATAATGATATTGGAAATTAGCTCAGAAGATACGGGAAGCAGAACCAGTTTGAAAAAAAAGAAGCGTAAGCAGAAAGGTATGGAACTGAACGTCTGTTTCCTAAAGTGCCCTGGCAACGGTCCTTCCGTGCTCCAGCAAAATAATCATGGAACTAACTTGACATTTCATAGCAGAACCCGCAATACCCGAATTTCAAATATTTCATAAAGGAAAAGCTGTGAAAATAAAAAGAAATACCGAGGCGGAGTTGAATTATCGAATGTTACCTTCATACAGTGGTAACAGATCAAAGGCATAGTAGATCATAGCATGATACATGTTTTTGCATCATGCATTATGCCAGAAACAGGTGTCACCAGCCTAGATTCACAAGCATATACACACAACAACATACATGTAAAAAAAATGCACTTGTGGTTGCCTCACTTTCAACCATTTTATTATTTCCATTCTCAAACACTCCTGGCCATGACTGATTTTTGCTGTTTGGTTGTGTGTTTGGGTGGTTGATTTGGTTTCATTTATAGTTGACAACTGGGAGAAGGAATTAATACTATACAGGCATATTAGCTATATTTTCCATGGATGTAATTTCTGTCCACATTTAAATTTACTACGTGATAAGACCTAACACATCAAAGTCAACAGTAGTTATTATATATACAACAGTGTATAACTGGTTTTTTGTATAACAAAAAATCAGTATCAAGAAATATGCTAAAGAATATGCTTTTTGTTGTTGCTGTTGTTATTGATCATTGTCTGGTAGAAACAGACAACTTATCCCACACCAACCAACTGTATACTTTTTTTTTTTGCTGTCTAAACATATGACTCACTATAATGATAGACTGTTGCATAAGCTCATTCTGAACTGATTACAGCCAAAGCTAAATGCTATGAGACAGGCATTCCTTAGACTCGTTATAGCTCATACTTGGCCTCACTCTTAGGCGTTTTACAGCCTGGTATACATTCATATCTTCCAGAAAGCAATCCATTGAAGCCAAAATGTAAACTCCTAAAACATCAAGTTGGCATGGTCCGTGAGCAATACATTACTGTAGAGAATATTTTTTTTTAAAAAAGCTAATTTTTTATTGTAAACTACACATCAGAAAAAGAGCTGGATGCTTTCCTGATGAGATCTCATGTAAACTCTGTGGGTGAACTTGAAGGAAACAATTGGAAAACTGCCTTCTCCATTAAAGGACAATGAAATTAGCCAAAAGAAAATGCAACGCAGATCCCTCCTGGATGTGATGTTTTCAATGAAAAAGGAAGGATGTATCGATGTATCGTGAGGTTGAAACTGGAAAGGGGAAGTCAGCCTCCTCTCAAAGGTCCTTGACCAGCAAAGAACTGAAATTTCACATCAGCAATGACAGCAAACATGGACATCCTGGAAAAGCTACTGCCACTCACCATAGTGCATGTAACAGTTTCCTTTGGTAGGATCCAGCTCAATAGCCTTCAAGAAGAACTTTTCAGCCTCACTCTTACGACCCTTGAAAAATAGAGAAAATGGACGCTTCAGTGAAGGATCATGATGGATTTATTTATTTTTTTAAAAACCGTTGGGCACAAATGAAATATACTAATGTCTACAGATAAACACTGCTGGGGAAAAGCACTTATTTTTAATCTAATAATGAGAATGACCAAGGAGAATCTGTTGAGAGTAAAGACTGATATTAGGATCCTGGGAACATCATGAAGAGAGGAAGATGATGCTGAGCCCATTGAAATGATCAAAGACAGGACTGGAGAACTGATAGTGTTTTTTAACACTTCATAGAAATAACATGGGTAAACCAGATTTACAAAAAAAAAAAAAAAATCACTGCTATTTTCTGTATAAGTGTGATTAGTGCGTGTGCATGTGGATGTGGATATATGTAGATTCATGAGGAGGCCAGAAGACCATCTCAGATATTAAATATTTGTTTATTCTAATTTCGCATGAATGAGAATATTGCCTGTGTGTGTGTGTGTGTATGTATGTATGTGTATGTTTGTGTACCATGTGCACGCCTGGTGTCTACAGTGACCAGAAAAGGATGTGCAATCCCCTGGAACTGAAGTTTATATTAGCTGCCATGTGGGTTCTAAAAACAGAACCTGGGTTCTCTGGAAGAGCAGCAAGTGCCCTTAACTGCTGAGCTCCTTCTCCAGGCTCCAGGCTCCATACTGAGAATTGAGCTCAATAACATGCAGGACTTTAGGAACTGAGCTACTGCCAAGCTCTTTCATTCAGTGTTTTATTTTCTTTATTATTTTATCTTACTAAAGTATTCCCTCAGCTCACATCACAGCTATTACTGCCAACAGGAGTTATGCACTGGGATTGAAAATGTAGTATCGCTCCTACCCTCCAGTTCCATTCTGCTTGTCTTACACTAGTTTCACACAGAGGCACATGAGCTAGGGATGGCCTCGACGCAGAAATTCTAAATCCAGAAAAAGGATTTACTCATCCTTTCTAACACTGGAGCAAAGTGGGTTGAGCATGCGCGTGTCTGAAAATGAATATTCAGGACACCATTAGAATCTGAGGGAAACATTTAAGTTAATAAAAGAGCAAAGTGGACCAGAGGTCATGGACCTGCAATTCTAAGAGTTCTCCTGTAGTCAAGAGGCTAACACCAGAGGAGGATACCAAGTTCCACAAGCCAGCCTGGGCTACCATGGTAGCTCATGGCTAACCTGGGAAACTTATAAAGATTGGGCCTCAAAAATAATATATTAAAAAGCAGGGGCAGATGGCTATAACTCAGTGGTCCAATGCAAGGCTGTAGGTTCAATTCCATTTGCCAGCAGCAAATGCACGTGTGCATGCATGTGCACACACATGCACACCCAGTCGCAGACACTCACACAAAAGGAGAGAAACACAAGAGTCCTGCTTGGTGCTGAAGAAGAGCTCTTCCCCATGGCCATTCTCATCTCTGATCCTTCAAACACACTGTACACTAGAGAAAATTCACCCCATACAGCTCAGTGATCCTGAATATTAAACAGAGCAAAGTTGAAATGAGAGAACACGAAGAAAATGAGTGATAGGGTCTACAAAGCTACAAGTGTTCTCTTTAGGGAACAGAGGAAACAACATGTGTCCCAAGTGATGAAGGTAACAGCCATTCTCTCGTGCTCCTCCTTTTAACCACTGACAAATGTTCCTTTGTGGATGCAATTACTGAGTACTTCCAGTGAAGAAGCAACATCATGACTTGGCAATTTACCAACGATTACTTATCATTGCTGATATCACTGAGAACGGAAGTTCTGCTAACATGAGATTTAACCAGACACTACCTTCCCTTTTAAGACTTTGTTTTAAGCAAATCGTGCTTGACCCGACAGGAAAACAGCAGCAACATGGAGAAATGTGTTCATGAAATAAACTCAGTTTTCTTGGAATAATACAATCCAGGCTGGTTATGAAGTGATGCAGTCTTTCTGTGGTTGCTACTTCTTTACAATGATCCACAGTAACAAATGAGGTGTCAGGGTAGGAGAGAACACTAAAAGGACATTTCCCAGCGTGTTCCCTGGTCTGGCATGGCAGGAATGAAGGTCTCTACAAACTCTAAGTGACAGCAAGGTCCCAGGTTATGTTCAGACACCACTGCCTACAGTCAACATCTGCATGTTCCTTGTAATGATTCACCCTTCCTTGACGTGGATCTCTTAAACTGCAGACCACTTCCCAAAATGAAATGTGTGAAAACTTGCACGTTACTCTCCATCTGTGCAACTTGGACTCATTTCTCTGCAGCTACGTCAGCTTTGTTCACTCAGTCCTTATAAAGAGAAGTCATAGTTACTACATCCGACCTAACTCTACCCATTAGCCTTTAGCCTCTCTCTATCCATATAGCTGGTGATAACCTAGCATTCAGAAATCAGACTTCCTATGCTCTTTCACTCTGACAATGATACTGCATGCCGCTCCTCCTCTCTACTAGCCAGTCTGATCCTCTAACCAGTGACTCCAACCATAATGTACATCAAGAAACGTCTCAGGTATGGACTCCAAAAGAGAAATGGGAGCATAGGAAACTTCATATATAAGTGTCTGTGGCCTTTCATACGGTAACAGAAACAATGTTATTGTTAGTGTTCCTTCATTAATTCACTAGCTAGGAAGATTCTGGCAGCCCGGTGTCAGAAATAGGACAGATTCTAGGCAAGCAGAGCAATTGTGCAAGTTTTTATCTCAATGTCTCATGGAAAACCATCCCATGTCTTAGTAGCCCTTTGCCCTATTACAGAAAGGTGGTCGCAGGTGGAGTTAAAGAGGAACCATTCTTCATGATACTGTTATCATGGCTGAATTCAATATCCATTTGTCCAAACTCATCAAGTGTCCAATGCAAAGGGAGAATCATCAAATAACTGCCTCATTCATTTGTATCAAATGTGAGCTATCAATGTCAGCCAGGTAATTAAAGGAAGAATTATTTGTAGAAAGAAAACAGCCTCCACTTCATGAAAACGCTGATATTGATGATCAGCAGGGCTTTTATTTTTTTTTATAATATAAACTTAAATCTATTTAAAAAAAATAAAAGTTACTAATGTTTTAAAGTAAAAGCAATTTCATGGGAGTTTAAGTTATACTATGATGATACATATAAAGTGATAATATTATTTAGGTCCTAGGTACATTAGAAACTTGTAACCAATGTTGCCTGTTATTTATATATGCACCCACACACATAATAGAGTGCTGCTATGAATAAAAAAAATATGTATTGCTGTATACACAGCTTCAAAGCACATGTTCATTCTTCAGATCACCAGAAAAATAATATTCAAAGATTTTATAGAAGAGGTTAATAAAAGCTATCAGTGGTAAAGTGCCCCCCCCCCGCAAATGGTACATATGACTTAAAAAAAAAAAAGGCTTTGAAGTTTTCTCCACTTAAGGTTTTAAAAGGACAGAAAGGAAGAAACTAGATCATGTATCAATGTCACCATAAACTATGTGGTAAAATCCTCATGTATCATTCCCTGCTGAAACCTCAGAAGGAAGCTATAAAAGTGTGTATCAGTACTCACAGGACAGTGGTTTGTGGTGGGACTCAGTTATTAAAGAAAACTGAGACCTGTAATCTCCAATATAAGACCATCCTGGAGATCTCTCTTTCTCGGGTAAAATACTGCGCTTCTATCCCACATCCCCCCCCCCAAAAAAATAAGAATGAAGGAGAAAAGAAAGAAAGAAAGAAAGAAAGAAAGAAAGAAAGAAAGACAGATCTCTCTGCTTTGATTACTATTCAGTGAAACACCAAACAATGAAGAAAAGAAACACCTCAAAACAATATCTAAACTTAAGAATCAATCAACTGCTGGGCAGATGCACCACTGAGCCCTAGGGGAAAAAAGTTTCAGTCATTGGGAAGTAATATTGCATATAATCGAATTTACTACCTCAACTATTATTAGTCTGGGGCAGTGGGGGTTTTAAAATATGGAGAAAAATAAATTTTGGAGGCTTGGGATATAGCTCATCTGATAATGTGCCTATCATGAATAAGATCCTGGGTTTAATCATGGTTATATATAGACCAGGTGTGGCAGGACATGCCTGTAATCCCAGCAATCAGGAGGTGGAAGCAAGGGAATCATGAGCTGAGGCCATCCTGGGCTACATAGCAAGTTCTAGTCCAGCCTGGGATACATGAGAGTCTGATTGAATGAATGAATGAATTAATTAATTAAATTAAATGAAGTGTTGAGAAACCAAGAAAACAGAACTGTGCTAAGTATTTAAAACACACACGAACAAGGTTGTTTAAGTTCATGAGAAACAAACAAAGCAACAAGTCCAGCATCTCACATTCCCATGCCTTGCCCTCCCTGATCAGCCCTCATCTGTTTGTAAGCAATGAAACAAATTCAGGTAAGATATTCCTGAGTTAAGTTTATACAGCGTTTTCCACAGCACAGCATCAGCTTCCAGCTGCTGTATTTTGTTTGTTTATTAAGCTGGTACTGATGCTGCAGCAGCTCAGAAACAAGCTGCCAGCCAGTAGCATCTCACTCAAAGGCTAACCAATGCCTTTCAGCTACAAACTGTGCAACCATAATAGCACTGGCGTATGTTTTTTACAAACACACATAATAATTCTGGAACTTTTTGCTCAGTACTCAGAAAACTGCATGCAATGTTAGAATTATACTATCACATTCAGCTTGGGTTTGAACTACTTAATTTATTTTAAAGAAAAGTTAGTCAATCTGATATGTGGTTCCTGATCCTTATAACGAGTCCTATGATTCATGATTCATCAAGTATATGTATGTACATATGACAGAAAGTAGAGACAAAAACAAACAAATAAACAAAAACCTCCCCATGCTAGGGCAAAGTTTCTCAACCTGTGGGCTGCCACCCGCTTTGGATTCAATGACCCTTTCACAAAGGTTACATAACTCCATAGGAAAACACAGATATTTGCATTATAGCTCATAACAGTAGCAAAATTACAGTTATAAAGTAGCAATGAAAATTTTGTGGTCAGGATCCCTACAATCCAAGGAACTGCATTAAAGTGTCTGCATCAGGAAGGTTAGGAACCACTGCCCTAGGGGAACACAATAGCCATCCATATAATGCTTCACTAAAATATAGTCAAATGTAATAAAATCTTCCTGGGAAGCAATCTCGAGGACCTCACAAAGCTTTAAATCATAGCTCTATTCCAGCAGATCAGTTATATTTACAGGCGTTTGTTCTAGGGAAACAGATGCCAATGCATGCCGTTGTTCAGTGTTTTCCTTGCAGTCCTGTTTACATAAACCCAGTATCTACCACCGTGGACTTGGATACTGTGTTCCCATAAGAATGATCTCATGGAAAAATTTTTATGACAAAGAAGTTCATGTTGATTGTCTGTTAAGTGGTAGAGATGGGTATAAATCGTAGTTTATAATCTTATGTAGTGTCTGAATTATTTCACCTCTACCACTGAGTCACTTTTAGTTGAGATTTCAACAGCAAGTTGAACCCAAGGCATAGTCCATTTGTATTTCAAGGCTGATGAAGGAAAAGGTACTCAGCGTATACAACATCAGTGCTTTGTAGTGGTCAAGCTATGTGGCCATAAACATGGTCTATCTTAAGCTACTGAGAGGGAAATGAGAAGGGTTCATAGATTCTATAGTAATGAGTGTCTTGGTAATCAACACTAAGGCCCTACCGGCGAGCAGCTCTCTGCCTAGTTGTGTTCTAGCTAGCTCTCAGTCTAGTCTAGACAGTCAACAGAAAATCCAGAACACAGTCAGTTTTGATTATGATGTTTAAAAAAAAAATAATGCAAGCTAATGGACAGAACAATATCCAGCTGGGAGTATCACATGGTCAAGACCCTTAGTGACACATGAAATGTTATCAAAGTGCAAAATGAGAAAGCAGGCCAAGAAGACTCAGCAGGTATAGGTTATTGGGAACTATCAAGAAAAATACCAGCAAACAATAGATTAAATCCCTTGAGAGTCATATGGAAGTCTAAAAGAAGGATGCGCTGTATAGGGCTCAATTGGCTTACATGTTGAGTTGGGAGCTTCTAGTTTCATTTTTGTCAGTGAAAAACCAGAGTCAATACTGGATGCCACATGATCTTTTGTTATCTACTATTCCCTTGATGTTATTAACTAACAAAACGTTGAGTAGACTCTGGGAACTGCATTGAGATGTTCCAGTACATATGTGCCATACTTTGGACAGGGGCCACAGTCATCCACTCTGGGTCATTTCAGTTTTTGCTGTATGTGCTGCTGAAGTCAGCACAGGGAAATCTGATGACATAGGAAAACAACAGGGACTCCAATAATATGGCTCAGAGAATAAAAACACTGGCTACTACGCCTGCCAATCAGAGATCAACCCTCAGGATCCACACTGATGGGAGAGAACTGGTTCCCACAAGTTGTCTTCCACCCCACATGCATGCAAGACCGAACTGATTAGTTAATCCACTAATGCAATTAAAAAAACACAGGAGTGCTCTAAGTAGAGTATCTAAGTTATACCTAAGCAAAGGCTCCAGACTTGGAGTGGTGAATGCATTCCATTCTACTTCCAGGGTGTTTATCCTTGTGGTCTACATGAGGGTGGTCATGGTGGGAGAGCTGTGAAGTAATTAGATGAAATAATCTTTTCTTACGGCAATAAGTGGCTGATGGATCGGGTGTGGGCAGAGCATTAAAAAACACTCAAGGATGACCCCGCAATTTTACATTGCATCACTTGAATTAAAGGAAGGAAGTATTTATTCTCATAGGGAAGATTTGTGAGTGCGTCAGTAGGAATAAGCATGTGTAGAGGGCTATTAGAGTTTTATTTGTTTGAGATGTCAAGGCAACACAGACTCTGGAGGACTAAGTCATAAAGACAGGCTATATGCAAGGGCCACACACCAAGAGTGGACAGGAAATACAAAGACCAAAATATCTGAAGCTTGACATGAGAAGAAAGGAAACTTGCAAAAAGGTCAAGCAAGAGAAAAAACTCAAATGGTAAAATCAAATGCAAAACACATCACCTACTTAGAGTTGTAAAGTTTCTAATAACAGACAAAAAGCATAAAAGCACAGCATTAAATGTAAGCATTCAGGACTATTTTCAGTGACTGTTACAAATGATAAGAAACATTCTATAAGGTCCTCCATGCGTGACATGGCTGTGGTACCTTCTTGAAATCAGAACAGTTGTGATCGCCCAGAGGAGAGCCACACAACTGCAGGTACGAGAGAATCATACAAGATCCTATTTATTAATAATGCCTTGTGAACATGAGGAGAGCCCTCCACTCATCTCTGAGATTCCAACTGCTCCATTACAATGCCCACAGCTGTGAAAGATCCTGGGATGTTGGAGTATACAAAAGCTGGGAGGCCGGATGAGGTAATGACCCTATGATACAGCATCTGTGAGAGTCATCTTAGGCTAGAGATGGGACTTTCCAGTGACTTGGCTGCCCGTGCATCACTCAGGAAACTGGAGGACTGGAAATAATACTGGAAATAACCTCAGACCCATCCTCCTGTAGTTAACTTCAATGAATTTGTTATTTCATCATACTGACTTGGGCAAAATTGTGTCTTGGACTGTCAGGTTTCTGTCTGTTGTCAATAGATTTTTTTTTTCATATCTCTTTATGAAAACACACATGCACACAAATGCCATTGCTTTTCAAATGCATGTATTTAGAATGTTTGAAATTATTAAATATTCAAATTTGTTGCTTTCCACATGGCTTTGAAACTATGGGTAAGTAAAGATTTAAACTTGTGAAGGCATAAAAATAAAGTGGCTGCACTTATAAATAATACACAATTGAAGGTGTTTAACCTATTCTGACTTCTTGTTATAATACAATTCCAATTTCCTGTCTACATCAGTTCATTTGTATGTCTTCTGCTAAAGCTTAAAGGACTTGTGCACACATACTGTAATAGTTTTTCAGGGGAGATAATTAATTTGATAAGATTGAACCATATCTTAGACCACATCTGTGCAAATTACTTTGACTATTGCATTGTTAAACCAAACTCATAGTCACGTTAAACCCAGTATCTCATCACTCTCTCTTATCCATCCGTAATCTTAGTTGGTGGGAACAGTATTTAGATATGCCATAAAAATGCCTGACAAAGCTTAGTAAAGTAGAAACTATGTTTTAATCAGCTTTATAATTAAACCATAGGTAAATGTACTCCAAGCTTCTGCCTTAAAGCTATGTATCCATATGTATCCTTTCAGTTAAAGAACAAAAATAGGCATCTACTTTTAAGTAAAATAATTGGCTTAAGTAAATAATTATATATGTTTAGTGATTCTGTTAATTCTACAAAATATTGGGTACCAAGTATATGTGCAATACTGTTAATACTATGGTGAAAAAAGATTTTAATAACAGGCATAACCCCAGTCCTGGTAAATATAAAGTTGCAGCTGTGTTACGATAGACTAACCTAAACAATAAATATCTGGTTTGACCTAGTCAAAGCACACAGGAAGAGTTTCCAGAGGAACCATTATTTGACTTAAAGATCAAAAGGTGTATCTGATTGGTTGAACGGAGGCAAAAGGAATGCTAAGGAGGAGTACAGCAAGGAAATACCTGTGAGAAGAGCAAGGGACAGCAGGAGAGAAGGGCAGAGCAGAGCATATCTTGTCTACAATCATATGGAGATGCTATGTCCTCTGATCTCCATAAAAACAATGAGGATATAATGTGTATGCGTGTGGGACAGGGAGGCAAAAGGGCCACACCAGGTGAAACAGAAGTGAATACTGGATGCCTGGCATGACAGAAAACAGAACTATCTTCTCAGAATGATATACAGGACATACATATGGCCCTAAGTGGGACAGACAGTAACAGTGAAGGGAAGGTATTAAAGACTGGGCTTATAGCCGAAGACTAGGAGATCAATCCTAGGATTGATAGTGATTATTTAGTGATTATCTATTTATCTATGAGGTATTTGAGATGTCAAAATTGGTGCCAATCACTGTGAATCAAATGGCTAAAAGCGAGGTGAAATATAGTTCAAGAAAACTGTAGTAGTAAATGTTTGGTTTCCGACCAAAAGGATAAGGAACTGAGATGCATTTTATTTTTTTATAATTCAAATATTATTTTATCTTAAATGTTTGTTATTTTAACTTTTAGTGAGTGGAGTGAGTTTTTGTGTTTTTTAAAATTACTTATTATTTTATTAATTTTATTTTTTTTTTTACTTATTCACTTTATATCCCATTTATTGCCCCCTTCTGGTCACCCCCTCCCATAATACTTCCCCCATCCCCCTTCCTCTTCTTTCTCTGAGTGGGGGGGAGGGGTACCCCAATGTATCTTGGCATTTCAAGACTCTGAGATGCATATTTTACCTATCAAAGCAGACCTTATCTCCAGTTTCTCCCAGTCTAACTGAAAATTATAAAGGTAAATGACTCCCACCCCCCAAATTTTGAGCTTTTCTAGATAACTTTCCATCTATAGATTCTGTGGCCAAATTATAAATGCCTAGATTCTTCAAACTGGGCCTTCTCCTTCTAGGTACACTTACCACTTAATTCCTACTGTGGTTGTGACACTTCTATACTCTAATTGCCATTTGTAATCCGCTCTCTAATTGTAAACCACTTTAGAAGAATGTTTAATCAACAATTAAGCCAAAGGCCAGATACATGGTAAATGGTCAAAATGCACCAAGAATGTTAACTATCTCGACAAGGCAAGGGCTCGTAGCCTAAGTGTTTAAAAAGTAAACAACACAAATTGATTTCTTAACAGTTCTGGTGGCTGGAAAGTCCCCTGAATACTATATAAATGCACATTCTTATTGGGAAATACGTTGGATGGGTGCTAGAAAGCACAGAGACTTGAATGATAGCCAGAAAGACATGCTGAAAGCCATCAGTGGCAACAAAATTCCTCTCCCAAAACAAAAGCAAGGAATTACAAGTCTAACCAGCATTCTGTAACCCACAAGATGGTACCAAAAGCGCAGTGAAAACGGCGTCCAGCAGGAAGACCGCTGTTCGCTAAGGTGCAGAATGCCTTTAAGGACTCAATGAAACTGGAAAGCCCTTGGGTCTTAGCTCACAGCAACAAATGCAACAAATCCAAACACCCAGCAGGCCGGCTGGAGTGAAGGGTGCTGGCTCTTGAACAGAGTCATAAGCATTCACTCAGCTGCTTCAATCCAACTGTTTGACAAAAACAAGGGGTGCTTCCCTGCTGCACAGACCCTCAAGGCCTCTCTGGAGCTCACAGACCATAGACTTGACACTGGTGCAGAAGTTTAAGCCCCTTGGGGACTCTTAGGAAAGCTGTCTTGTGAGAGGAGAAAGGCAAGAGCCCAAACAACAGCTGTTTTGCAGCTGGGTCACGACGGAGAGCAAAAAAAATCCTTGGACACCATAAAAGGTAAGCGATGATGGCAAGCGGCTCACAGTGCCTCCATTTGTCACTGGCAGGGTGCCACCTGTTCTGAAATCCAAATGCTCTCCAAGAGGACAAAGCCAGATGTAAATAATTCCCCAATTTCAATCCATTTCATTTCTTTTGGTAAAAAGCCTCAGCAATAAAGGATGCGGGGAGTCACTTAATTTATTTAGACATAAAATTCTTTGATGATTTACCGGGGACACAAAAAGAAAGCACCGGATTCCATAACAGAAACCCGAGAACCTCGAAGGTAAACAGCCAGAGGAAGTCGCTGATTTGAATGAGTTTCATAGTCTTCAGCAGTGAATCAAAGATCTAATTAATTGAACTCCATAAGTCTAATCCAGGAGAGACAGAATCCATCCCAAAAGAAGCAGTTTAAAAACTCAGATTAAAAATGAGATAACTGTTTCAAAAAAAAAATCACTTTTTTTTTGGTTTTGTTTTTTTTTAAATATATATATTTTTTTATTGACATGAGAGCTTTGCCTGCTTGTATGTGTGCCATCTGTGTGCCTGGTGCCCACAGAGACCAGAAGAGGGTGAAGAGGCTGTCCTGCCCCTAGGTCTGGAATTTCAGGTAGGTGGGAGCTTGTAGGTACAGGAATCTAACTTGGGTTCTATGGAAGAAAACCATCTCTTTATCCCTGAACTTTTTATTCTTGTTGGCCACAGCTGGTGCTGGTGCTGGTGCTGGTGCTGGTGCTGGTGCTGGTGCTGG
>JANHMN010000021.1:26001389-26011638 GCA_030674055.1 Rhabdomys pumilio
CTTGGTACGACAAGAGATGGTCCATAAAAGATTATAAGAACCCTGAAACTGGCTGGAAGGGAGAAAACACACAAATGGCCAGACGCTGGCTACTTGCCAGCAGAATGCAGCTGTATGTATAAATGCATGTGACAAGCATATCACCGGACTGGACTACTCCCAAGATTGAGAAGAGCAGTGTTCTGGTTTTAGTCCACACACACACATGTGCTTTAGTATTATTACAAAATCGAATCTCTTCTCTCTGACAGTAATGTGTGATTTCAGTAGAAAATGTGGGCCACTAGTAGGAAAATATCCACTAGAGCACCAGGGTGACGCAGACTAGAAGCTCTCAAAGAATGTTCCTCTGGAAAGACAACGTAATAGAAATTTGGATCAGGGATAAATTATAACTGTCAACTTCTAAGACCCTCTTGACTTTGCTAGGGGAAATGTGTGATGTTCACTGTCTTAGGACTCACTAAACATCAACCTCCGAAAAGGTCTTCATCTCATTGTGAAGTTTAATTGTCGCCAGAGTTGGCAGGTTTCTCTTTGTGATGCCAAAGGAATGGAACTCACATACCCAACCCTTAGAGCACTTTTCCAAAAGCAGTGTGCAGGGATACAGGGTGACAGTTTAGACACATGACCTCATTCTTTGCACAGATGCAGTGAAGAGCAGGCTTGGGAAGACACATGTTGACTTGCTCTACTTCTCAAAGTGTAAGACTGTATATGTATCTATCAGGTACATGAAGTCATGTCATGGACAGATGCACAGCTTTGAAGAGTGGTGGAAAATCCCAAGACATTAAATTAAATCAATTAAAATTATTTCTGTCTCCAAATTAGAGTGCATCCATTATAAAAAGGGAGGCATTCGTTCATAGGAAAGGATCCTAGCTTTGGGACCAGATCTTCTCAAGAAGGATCCTTGGTCAGCTGTGATTCTTGGGAATCACCCTTAGATAATATCTCCAGGAATTTAGCTCCTTTCAGGGAGTTACATGCCTGTAGTAGCTCTTGATCCGTTCTGTAACTGAGAAATTACACAGAGAATGCTTGGAAAGCTGTATGGTATATGGTAAGTGCTCAGCCAGCTCTGGCTTTTAAGACCTTCATATCAGAAGCTGTAGCAATGTTTAAAGAGGACTGGATGATGTAATGGACATTTGAAAAGCATAGCATAGCATCTCTGTGTGCGTTCAACTGAAGATTATGCCAGTTTTCTTAACTAGAGCATTTATACCAAATCCCTTTACCCAAAGGCAAACCAGCAATATACAGGACAACTTTTGCTATGTCTGAAATAGCCTTCCCATAACAGACTCGTGTGAAGAGCTTTATGATCAAAGATACTTTTGTCAACCGAATTGTTTCTTGTTCTGGAATGCCTCAGAAGACCGAAGGCAAAATTTGCCTGTAAAGCTCTAGAAAACCCGAAGCCAAGAGGAAGTAGGGAGATTACCTAAGCTCAAAATAGAATTTGCAGTCAAAGGGACTAAAGATTTGCTCTTGATCAACCTGAAAAAATGCATATAAATACTAGTGACAGTTTAAGGATTTTTCAGCTACCTCCAACCAGCCCCTAAAAACACATTTTCCAAAAGGTCCATTTTCTGCCGGAAACGTTGACAGGATTTGGCAAGCTCACACTGAAGTCAGGAGCAGAGTGTAAAGTGCTACCAATTTTACACTCAGGGGAAAGAGTTATAATTGTCTGTGATATTACAATTACTTGCTGTTTCATAGAAAATATTAGTTCACCAAAATACTCTTTATCCACATAACATATCAGAATCTTTCCCTCAAAAGCAAATAGCTATAGATGAGTATTCCTAATGACTTCGTTTCAAAAAGTATCATAATAAAGAATTCCTAGTTGACAATCAAGGGAAGATTGCTGTAGAAAACACCGAGGAAAGGCATTATATAACTTCTACAATGAAGGCTAAGCAAGAAACAAAAGTTTTTAGCAAGCAGTATTAGTAGATTAATGGGAAAATGATGAAATAAATTGGCTGTCTACGAGAAGAGTAAATTAAGGGACTCAAGGAGCATATTAATCTCAATAAAGACTCAGCAGAGCGACTTTCCTAGGCGCTCATGATGCTGGATTGTGCAGTTTTAGAAAACTGTGGCTCCAAATGCCCCCTAAATCCATTCACTTGACCAATGTTTAGAGACATAAATATTATGGAAAATATCCTTCAGATTTTTTTTAAGTCAGGATTTTTTAAAATTCATTTTACAAAGCAACTGTTTACATCTTTTAAAATCAGGTCTGCACTGAAGGCAGAATTGAGTGAAGCAACAGCAAATGTTTTGGTTTTTGTCTTGGAAAGATTTTTATTATTGGGCACTCCTATTTTATTTTTGAGAATTACAACATTCCTCCCTCCAAAATACCTGTCCATGCTGTCCTTCAAATCCATGGCCTCTTTTTTTTCCACTTATTGTTATCACATACATATATGTTTATACATAATTTCCCAGATACAACCTGTTAAGTGTGTACAATGTTATTTGTTAAGATCACAGTGAACTTTTGAAAGAATAGCTCATTCCAAAGTGAAAAAAGTTCTCTTCCATCGTCTTCATACATTCATATCTAGCTTAATTACTTTGTATGACTGTAAGTCACATAAGTACTTCATATACATCTATGATTCTCACTCCATCAAATTTATATGCCAAGCTCTTTTTTCTAACATAGAAAAATACTATGCTAAATTGCTACACAAAATCATATTACATCTGGCTGTCACACCTCACATTTAACAAAAATCAAAGGATAGAGAAAGATCTGCATCTTGCTACATGTGTCGGAAGATATACATTTATTATCATAAGCACTTCTCATACAATTCTACAAATTCAACCCTATGGAGTGCTTATATTAAACTCTTGTAATATTCCACCTTAAGGTTAGCAGAGGAAAAGAGTCAGCCACAAACATCACACTCCACTATTACTATTGAATAGAAAATAATGAGGGACATTGGGATAGTTTGTATATGCCTGGCTCAGGGAGTGGCACAACTTGGAGGTGTGGCCTTGTTGGAGTAGGTGTGTCACTGTGGGAGCGGGCTTCAATACCTTAGTCCTGGCTGACTGATGAGTCTTCCACTAGCAGCCTTTAGATGAAGATGTAGAACTTTCAGCTCTGCCTGCACCATGCCTGTCTGGATGTTGGCATGCTCCTGCCTTGATGATAATGGACTGAACCTCTGAGCCTGTAAGCCAGCCCCAATTAAATATTGTCCTTATTATGTTGCCCCGGTTCGGGTGTCTGTTCACAGCAGTAAAACCCTAACTAAGACAGAAGAATCAAGTTAGGATTTCCTGCTTCTCAATGCTGGTCATAGTCTCTACATCCAAAACATTAGTAAATCACATCACTGAGACAACATAGGAATACGTTGGAATTATTTTATAACTGGAAGTGTTGCTATCTACCTACGTGACCTTGGAAATTAACTCTTCAGTCCCTTCTTCCTGCTCAGGGTCTCCACCAACAGAATGAAAGGAAAAGGCTCACTTGGTATTTTCAGCACCACTATCTCGTTATGCAAACATTTGCATATTCCTTCATCTTTGCCATTCATCCCTTCTAATGTTGAATTTTTGCTTTTTACATGGCTCATGCTTTACTTCCACTATGCAGCATCAAACTAATTTATTAACTCCCATAGATTGCTAATTGATGAAATAACACCTCTGAGCCTTAGCATTTAAAAGAGAGAATGCCCTGCAAATCCCTGTTTAATGGAAGCAATTGTCACTGAAGTAGCTAATAGCAAACAAAGACGATACCCCTTACCTTTAGGAGGCACAGATTATAGAGCCATTAGCTCAGTGGGTGTAAGTGTTAGTGCAGCATTTTAAAAGGAAGCTAATATATGAATGGCTTCAGCCTTTGCTTAGAATCACTTTTTTATCCTTTTAACAAGCAACATAGGACAAAAAACTACATCAGACAAAGTTCAAGCTTGGAGCGGGTCGGGGGTGTCATCATGTCACACATCAAGCTGAAGAGTTATTGGTAGAAATAGGTTCTGTAGAAGGGAGAGTAAATGTGTGTGTGTGTGTGTGTGTGTGTGTGTGTGTGTGTGTGTGTTTAATATGGACTTTGAGAAGTTACTCAGGTTGCAACACATGGGTTATACCCACATATACACTGGTCAACTAAGTGGATTCAGGGCTTAATGAGAAAAAACAAGAACACATGAAATTGGGAACAGTAAGTGGTGTCGGTGACAGGGAAGAAACTGGAGAGAGGAAATTGGGCATGGTGGATGGGCTTGATCATATGCTTTATTATACTATTAATGCAATAGAAAATTCAAAATAAATAAAAATTAATGAATTACATTTAAGTGTCGCCAACAAGTCGGTAACAGTTGCCATCGTTACTCCTTAAAAAAAAAATTCAAGTAATGTGAAGGCTGTGTGAAAATATTAATAAGTATTACTCGTTTGAGGGCATGATTGAGATAAAGAGAGATGGGTAGGAGGCTGCCAAATGGATAGACAGGAGTAACATCTTCTAGACAAAGGCAGCAACATAACTGAAAAGAATAAAGAATGAACTGCCATAGTACCTTTACTTCAATGGAAGTCTAACTCTGTGGACAGTGATAGCTGAGAAGCTATGCAGAAATATTGCATCCAAATACTATTGGTCTCTTTCCTGAAAACATGACAGTGAATATAATAACAATAATCTCATCCATATTCATAACAGCTGGCATTTTCTGAATCTAGGCCACTCACCTGATCACGTGCTCTAAAATGATTAACACATAAGTAAAGGAGAAATTGGTGGTTTCTTTGGAGACTCAGTCAGGTTATAATGATGTTTTGCTGGGGCAGACAGGTGAAAGGATGTTTTGCTATAGCAGACATGTAAAAAGATACACGATTTTTAGAAAGAATATAAAAATGACCTCACAGACAATGGGAGCTCGAGCATTGGTTCGCCATGCTCTGCCTCATTAGTCTTTGATGACGACATGCATGTATTAGTTGGCCTTACATTGCTTCCTGGGCTTTGTTTGTGGTGACATCACAGAGAGAAACTCATCAACTAACTTCTCTTGAGATTCCTGTGGCTTTGCCCAGCTTCTGCAGACTTGGACCAGTTGGCAGGCCTCACGGTTTCTTCTGGATTGAACTGGTCTTGCTCATTCATGTGTGGTGTTCGCCTAGCAGACTAAATTGAAATTGCTGATGCGTGTTTGGTGTTTGCTAGTGGACTGGACTGAGAACAAGGAAGATTGGAATCGCCCCAAAGAACTATGTCTAAACATGTTTAATTCCCCCGTATCCTCATAACATTTCTTTTCCACTAACTCTGGTGGGTGATGGGCTACAGGGGAAGATGAACTCTTATTAAAGTAGATCATGAAAAATAGATGCCTACACACATGTGTGGATCCACTCATTCTCTCCAGTTATTTTACAGATAAGCAGGGGTGGGGGTGGGGGAGTCTTGTTGATTAAATAGCTTGTATTTAACCAGTATCAGTGATCTGCTAAGTATGGAACAAGCTAGGCAAGTAGAAGGCAGTTTTCCTATAGGAGTGTATTCTTTCAAGATGACAATATTTATGAAGAAAGCAAGCAAGCTCTATGATTAAATGTATTTTTCTAAATGCCTTCTGTTATACTTTTGAGATACTGAAAAAAAATATATACATTGACTACATTATATCTTCTGAGCTAGGAAAGGGAATCAGGACACAGTCCATAATGGTTTGTGATGTCTCTTATAGTCAGACACAGATAGAGACGTGGACAGTGATACAGGAGATAAAGCACACATGCACAGAGCTAAGGGATGTGATGGGGTCTATAATGAGTGTTATAAGAGAGATGGAAAGATGCTCTAGTGGGTAAGAGAATTCTCACACAAGTTTCATAAGAAATATAATCAAAACCAGCATATGAAAACTCTATCATCCATATACTTATAAAACTTAAACAACAAATCAAACACACACACATGTACAACACACACACACACACACACACACAATCTCAAAGCAACAACAAACCATAACTAGACAGAGTGACCAAACTATAATTAGACAGAGTGACCAATAGTTTTTCTTGTATCCAGTAGTGAATCGAGTGTGAAAGAGCAGAGAGATCATGATACACAGGGAAACCAACCCTGGAAAGACTCAGTGGACTCTCGCTCATCTTAGTCAGAAGTCAATGGAGCTGCAAAACCAGAAGACTCATGTATGCAATGGTTTCAACAGCTTCCTAGAGACTGAGTATAGATACCAGTAGGGCAAGAAAAACCCTTGAAGGTTAAGCCTTAGAGACACTTGGCCCTTCCAGTACTTCCAAAGTATACTTAGTAAAAATCCAAACTGATTTCCTCCATGTGGTGGCACTAGAAAGGAAACACTAAAGCTGGAGACTATAGTTCATCACTCTTACCCAGATGCCTCAGTGGCACCAACCACCCTTTGATACCTACAGCTCTCACCAATGCTAAGTAATACCCAAGTTCTAGTGAAACTGGCATAAATCCTCATACTAAGGGACTACATATTTCAGTTTTTTACAACCTGATTCAACAAGTTACCAGCCGTGTCAAAATGGAAGTCTCAAAAGAAACAGGCATCAGAAACAGACTCAGGTGTTGGGATATGAAGCAGATTTTGGAATTATCAGACACAGTACCTTTAAACACCTGTGATTCCTAGGATGATGGGTCCAATCAAAACACTGAGAACATCAAATGAGTAACGTTGGCATAAAAAAAAAAACCTATAGAAAGAAAGGAAATGCTAGAAACCAAGGGCACTGGGAAAGGCATCAAGACTACCTTGGAAGTGTTCATCAGAAGACTCAGCAAGGACAAGAGAAAAAAAGTCATCAAGCTGGGAGATGGTTTAAGAGAAACCTCCCCAAACTATACAAAATGAGGAAAAGAAAAGCATAGCTTAAATGGAGATAGTACACATGTAATAAGAATAACTGACAATCTGCCAAAGATTTTTATACAAATAATTGGTGTCCCTAGAGATATGTGATTGGGGTATCCCTTAGGGTGTGCTATTGGAAGCTGTTATGGACCTGTCAGATAGCTATTGGGGTATTCTGGGTTTACTTAGCCATGCCATAGAGAGGCGTAAGGAACACTCTCTCCTGAGTAGTTTTCTCTTAGTCTGTTCCTAGCAAGATGTGATCTCTTGCTTCAACCTATGTTCCCATTGTGATTTGACACCTTCACCAGAGGCCCATCATGATGACAGTGCCCAGTTGAAAACTTGAACCATAAGTCAATATAAACTTTCCTTTATTTCACAGGCATATTATGTCAGGTATTTCATCGTGGTGGCGCAAAGTGACTGATACACAATGCAACAATACTTGTTGAGCTAGGGTTTGCTCAACGAGGAATTGATTGTTTACAGCCAAATGAAATATACTATGTTAGTCAATTTCCTCTTGTTATAATAATAATAAAAAATTACCTGGGATTAGAGACTTCATATTTTTGGAGACTAAAAGCCAAAATAGCATGGCACTACCAGTCATAAAGGCATCCTTGGCTGCATTACATCATAGGTATCAAGCAAGAATATGATCAAGAGTAGTATATTGGGGCTGGAGAGATGGCTCAGTGGTTAAGAGCACTGGCCACACTTCCAGAGGTTCCGAGTTCAATTCCCAGTAACCACATGATGGTTCACAACCATCTGTAATGGAATCTGATGTTCTCTTCTGGTGTGTCTGAAGACAGTGACAGTGTACTCATATACATAAAATAAATAAATAAATCATAGGGAAAAAAAGGAGTAGCATATCATACTACAGGACAAACAGCCAGAGAACTGAGAGGTCCCATATTGTTCGTTAACAAACCTGACCCCAGAAACCAGGGTTCCGTGAGAACTACATTTGTTCTGAACATAATTCTGATTGTAGTGACCTAATTGCTACCTACTAACCCATTCTGATACAATGTGTATCTCAGTCTCCTAAAATAGTTAAACCACATTCAACTGACTGCAGCATGAGGCCAACGTAAGAAATGCTTATAGCGATAGATAATCCTGTCAGTTTTATTTGGGGGAATAAAAACTTCTAAGTCTGACTGTTCCATTGACACCACCCATTTCTTCATTATAGGACATTAAAATGCGTGGGCTTTTTGTATGATAACAGGTAACTACAGCAGAAGGCTAATACCAAACCTCCCTAAAGGTCCCATTTAGATGTGATTCCTGCACACTGCTGTTTTTAACTTAAAACATTATCATCACTAAATTTATAAAATGTTAGACTCCAGAATATGTTCGAGCATGGACCACATCCTGTCATTTTTGATGAAGAGCCCCTATTATGTCGCACAAATGGGTAGCCTGCAATTCTAGGCCCTTTAACAAGAATTATGCTTTCTACTGGAAGAAGAAATAAATGACTGGGGTTGGAAGTGCTTAAGTGCTCTGGCTTCAACTCAATCTTCTGCCAGGATGTTAACCAGCTAAAGGTCAAGGTCTCTTTGACCTGGCTCCCCATCCTACTCCTATGAGTTTGTTGTGCTTCTGTAAAAATCTCCAAATTCAATGTATATGCATAATACATATACATTAAAAGCAATCTTATGCTTCACTGTTACTTTTTTGCTACTCTACATATACAGGCACATAAGTCCTTTTGTCAGTAGCTATTCTAGAATTATTTATAACGTCAAAGTGTACATAGACACTACCTATGCACTTCACAACTGCATGTGGAAATTTCGGTGTTAAATGATTTATTTTTGAAGTCCATTTTTACATGATTTGAATTTAGGGTTTACCTACATACTGTGAATGCCTGGGTGTTCCGGCATAATATAAGAAACCCAAGGTTAGAGAATGATGTAAATAGCACAGCTGCGTTGAAGGAAACACACTGGGATAGTCTGACATGATAGGTTCTGGACACTCAAGTGCTGTGAATCCCAGCATCGTCATGTATGATCTGGGTAACGTGCTCATAGAAGGAGCTTGTGGAACAGTGCATGATGGTTGGTTCATTGTATGCTAAAGAGTATGAAGTAAACTAAAGTCACTGGGCTAGACAAGAGTATAGAAGGGACAGAGGTAAGCACAAGAACCAATTAATATTAAAATCGATATTTGCTTCTTTACATGGTAGAAAGGCAGTCAAACGAGTTTTACATAAAGTGAGAAAAGAAATTAAGGACAAATTCATACAGTCTTAGAAACTCAAGGCATGAGAGAAGACACGGGGCCAAGCCCAGAATAAATTATGCTGGAACAAATGTCTTCTCAAAGACTAACAGTCTACAACTCTGTGGGTCTCCTGCTCCAAGCTGCTTGGACCAAGGACCTCAAAAGTAATGAGGAGAAAACTTGTATGTTTATAAGTATGTTAATAGCTGGGTTTTGGTTTGAACTAATTTAACAGTCTGCAAAAACAAGGACCGGGAAAACAGCTTAGAGGTAGACATGTAGCTACTGCATGTAAGATGCTAGAGACAATTTTTAGCCAATCAAAGGAAGGAAAAACTGAAACTATAACAAAAGCTTGTAGTGATGAATGCTTTAAAACATTGGAACTTAAATGGCATCTGTAGTTAGTTTTTGTCAACAGAAGCTAGAGTCACCTGGAAAAGAGACACCATAGTAGGGATTCTGGACACTCAAGTGCTGTGAATCCCAGCATTGTCATGTATGAAGCTGGTATCTGGGTAAGGTGCTCATAGAAGGAGCTTGTGGAACAGTGCGTGATGGTTAGTTCATTGTATGCTAAAAAAGTATGAAGTAAACATTAGTAAACATTAGTTTACTTCATACTCTTTAGCATACAATGAACTCTACCAGATTGTAGGCAAATCTGTGAGCATTTTCTTTACAAGTGATTGATGTGGGAATTCCTAACCCACTGTGGGTGGCGCCATCCCTAAGCAGAAGGTCTTGTGTTTCACCAAAAAAACAACCTTGGGGAGCCAAGAGGGGCAAGCTGGTAAGTAGCATTCCCCCACAGTCCCTGCCTGAGTTCCTTCCTCTAGGTTCCTCCTCTGCTTGAGTTCAAGCTCTGGCTTCCCTCAGTGATGGACTGTGATTATGAAGTATAAAGTAAATAACTTCTTTCGTCCTCAAGTGGTTTTTCAGTCCTGGTTGATACTCCAGATATCAACAGAAAGTAAACTAAGGCAGCATCGTTAATAAATGGGACAGAGAAGAGAGAGAGAGAGAGAGAGAGAGAGAGAGAGAGAGAGAGAGAGAGA
>JANHMN010000021.1:26011648-26064267 GCA_030674055.1 Rhabdomys pumilio
AGAGAGAGAGAGAGAGAGAGAGAGAGAGAGAGAGAGAGAGAGAGAGAGAGGAGAGAGAGAGAGAGATAAAGAAAGGAAGAAAGAAAGAAAGAAAGAAAGAAAGAAAGAAAGAAAGAAAGAAAGAAAGAATACATAGAGATTATTCTTGACTTACTAAGATATGACTCAAAATTGCTCTAATGGTGGCAAACTGGGTGTGCATTCAGTAGGAATTTCAGATATTTTATTTCCTTCAATGATAAAACGTACATTGTTATATTCTCTTACATTATTATGGGGCAATAACTCACGCTACGCAGTACAGTACTCTACAAAGTAGTACATAGTCTACTTTGCTAGCCTTGATTCTTGATAGTTTATAGGTATCAAAAGTATTTTCAACTCCAATTTTTTTCTAGTACAGTGATTGAAGCTAGTGGTTTGAGTATACTAACGCTGTGCTGTATCGACCAGTGTGCTGTATCTGCAACTGTTATATAAAGGTTTTTAAGAACGTTTCTTAATAAACTGTCTCGCAAGTCTCAAACTTGTAATCTTCCTGCCTTAGTTTTCCAAATCATTGAAACTGCAAGCCTACCTCAACTCACTGTATTTTCAACCGACAAAGGTGTCATCAGCAAGAAACCTCACTATCATCTGAAGTTCATCAGTACATCCATAATATCTGAATGTTACCAGATGATAATAGAATCACTTTCTTGAAAAAAAAGAATCTCAACCTCTTAAGACAAAAGGTACTTATTTTGAAAGTGTATGTTCTTTGTGTCACCTTTCCTAATACTAAATGCATGCCTAGACCAACACATAATTTCAACAAGAATTACATTCAGGTTTTCTTCTAATCTATATGATTATCATATAAAATTATCAGGATAAAAATTTCCCTAGTTACCATTACCTGTCAACTTGACACAAGCTATAATCACGTGAGAAGGGCACTTCAGTTGGGGTCAGATCTCTGGGGGATTATTTCAACTGGTAATTGAGATATATGTGTGTGTAGGGGTGTGTGTTCCAATCCACTATGGGCAGTACTATTCCCTAGTCAGGTGATTGTGTGTTATTAAAAAAATTATATACATATATGTATATATGTATATATATGTATGTATATATATATATATATATATGTGTGTGTGTGTGTGTGTGTGTGTGTGTGTGTGTATGTATATATGTACCCTTATGTGTGTATATAAATGTGTGGATATGTGTGTATGTATGTATATGATGTACATGTATATATATGTATGTATGTGTATATATATATATAATGTGTGTGATTGTATGTATGTATATATGTACGTATACATGTATGTATTAGTCAATGAGCACCATTTGTCCATAGTTTCTATTTCAGATTCATGCTTGAAGACTTCCTAAACAGACTTCTCTCCATGATGGACTGAGACCTGGAAGTGTAATAGAAATAAATCTTTTCCTACTCTGAGTTATACTTGGTCAGCATGTTTTATTACAGCCTCAGAATGCAACTAGAATGGAAATACACAGTAAAAATAAAGGCTCAAGTGACCTTACATGGTTTCATGCCAGGTTACAACAAGACTAAATCCAGGAGACTTTAAAGAAAGCACTGGTAAAGAGCAACCAACTGCAGGTCATGAGGTCATGGCAAGGATCACAGTGCATGGATGGAGCTTAATTAACACATGTAAGAAATATGAAATCAGAAAAGAATGTCTGCAAAATGGTGTGGAATCCCGTGCCTATGATAATGGCAAGAGAAGGGTCTGGATACAATTTAGGAAACTACATAATTATCCTTTCTTTAACAAAAGCCATTGCCACAGTCACAAGTACAGGAGACTGGCTTTTGCTATTCATTTCTCCTGAATAAAAGGCGCCACAACTTTTTTGAAGCCATGAAAACACCCTCAACTTCTCATCACTTCTGTTCATTGGAAAGCACGATGAACTCTGAGGCAGCAAACATCTGCTCACTGCAGGTTTGTATAAAAGTTTATGAAGTTCTGCAAGAATGCCATATTACGTTTAGAAGCACATTGCTTCTTGATCTCCATCTCTCCAATAAGACTGAGATGTCAGAGTACCCGAAAGATTGAGAGAAGTCTTAAGGTGATGGGCTATTCTAATTGTATACAATGAAAATTATAGACCAATACAAAAAAAGCCAAGCAAAAAACCCCAAATAATAAAATGCAGGTCATTTTTGAAGAGTATGTCCTTACATACCCATAAGTTAAAAGTTAATATGAATAGGACATACAAAAAATTAGCTGTTTTAAGCCTACACTTACACACACACACACACACACACACACACACACACACAGCTTTGACTCTTAAGGAATTTCAGTATTTTAATCTGTATTAGTCCCGAGGCTAGCTCTATCTAGCAACAAGATATATGCTTCACATCGACTTCTACTTTGCAAAAGCAGAATAAAGAATCAATGTATTTGTTTAGATTTCTATGTCACTTAATGATAGTAAGTACAATATTTACAGTGTTGATATTAGTTTGAAAGGCATATCTTGAATTATGGAAAGGCTCCCTAATAAAATCACTTATCATACCCATTTTGGTTCTCAGGAAAAAAAATCCATCGATGACTGTGGTTTCTAGAATGTGAAATTATAAAGTTCAGATGAAGTAACTTTATGTGAACATTTAGCTGAATATTATACTGAATTAAATTTCCTTCCATATGTCAGTTAATATTTTGCCAACAGATACGTCTGATATAATGTTTTCCCTTTTCATGGAAGTAAATTTAACATATGAATTGTGTGCATTCATATTAATCATCAAATCAGAAATACAGAAAGAACTGCTTCTTACAAAGACTCTTCCAATCTAAACACGGCTGTACAGAAGTCACAGCAAAACAGATCCAGCAAGCCAGATGTTGCTCAGCACACAAAAGGAAAGAGCTTTGCTCTGAATGAAGCCAAATGGAAAAAAGGAATTCTCAATTCTAAGTAATAATAATTATTATGAAAGAAACACAGAACAGAGTGTTGAGCTTCTCCTAGACACAGTGACACCATGGAGGAGGAGAGGGAGGGGGGAAGGGAGCGGGAGGGGGAGGGAAGCAGGACTTTTCAGCAGAACATCAAGTGCTTTCACAACTGGAGTTTTATGGAACCCAATTAACTTTGGCTAGACACAGAAGTCTGGCTTAATGTGTCCGTGCAGTAGCCAAAATAAAGGTTTTGTATGTCAAGAATTATTGTCAGAGTCTCCAATATCTTTCCTTCTTTCCCACTAAACTAATTCTGGAAAGTAAGCTAACAGCCAAGAAGGTTTTTATTACAATTTAAATCAATAATAATTTCACAGACTTAAAAAAGCTACAAAATCTTTGGCTTAGATAAATGAAACGGAACAAAGGGTTTTTCTTTCTTTTTCTTTTCATTCTTTGCTTTTTTGTTTTCTTCGTTTTTGTTTTGTTTTGTTTTTTGTTTAGGAAAAGACAAGGCTTCAGAATCCACATAGATTTAAAAATAAGCAGAAATATCACCTGAAACACAATAATAGAATTGGCTTTTCTTGCTGTCCTTCTCAGTGAATGACTGATTTTAAATGCATGGAGTTAGCCCTAGGCAGCCAAGTTCAAACAAGGAATAAATCACAATCTTAAGCAGAAATATTGAAATATTCAAATTCAGCTTGTGTTTTGTATTTTACTTGGACATGACACTGGTATGAAACCTCCATATATTTCTAAAGCGATGTCAGTTGGCCCTACTATATTTAAACATGGGGCATACTAATGTGACCTTAAGACAGAACTTCCCTTAGGGTACCCAGGGAAGTTCTTATTACAGGTACAAGGTTGGATCAAAAAGTGCCTCAAGTCCTCTATTCATGAACAGTCACAGCTGATAATAAAAATGCATTCTATCACATAATCTAAATAGATAATTAAAAAACAAGTATCAATAATAATTTTAAAAATGTTTAGGAAAAGATATTTACTTTTGAGAGTTTCTAATCAGTTGAAGGAGTCTATTAATGGAAATAATCACATAGATTATTTAATATAAAATAAAATTATGACCCTTAACATGCAAAACTTTATAGTTGTATTTCATTGTACTATCTAATTACTGTATAGCCTTAAGGGAATGTTAATTAAATCTCGGAAGCTCAGGTTCTTCATTCATAAAACGGAAGAGCATGCTCTAAGAATGGTCAAGAAATAACACGTAAAGGAACATAACAGTAAAACGATGTCTAATGATATATTGTTATAATTACAGAGCACAGCATTGCTCAGCCCTTACCAGAGAAGCTTCCTGTTCTACAAACTGTAATTAATAAAGAGATCCATGACTATACAATGTGCAGAGATGGAGCCTTTGGAGTATTTCCTCCTAAATACTTTATCTTTGTCATACCCCTCCCCTCTAGGCTGAGAGATCCATGGTAGAGAGAAGGCAAAGATGGGGGAAGACTCCAAAGAAACAGTGTCTTCCAAGACACAGCAGGATTGATGCTGACATGAACTACTCACAGAGACTGGGCAGCATGCACAAGACGTGCACAGAGTCAAACCAGACCAAATCCCAGCATGGAGAAAAGGGGAAGTGAGCACAAAGTCCTACCTCTAACCAAGAAGCTATTTACAACTGATGCCTGCAGGAGATGAAAAATCAATGTTCTCCAATGGAGTGTTAATGGCTACATCAACTACACTCCAGGGCGGGCAGTCCCAGTGCACGCCCAGTAGTAGCTAGGCTACAGAAAACAGACTTTGTTTTCAGATTTTGTTGTTTTTTTGTCTGTGCTTTTTGCTTGTTTCTTTGTTTTTGTCTCACTGATTTTCTTTTCCAGCGTGCTTATCTGCTTTGATTTTTGGTTTTTATTGTTGCATTTTCTATTTTGTTTTTGTCTGGAGACACACAGAGAGCTCAAGTAAAGCAGTTGGGTGAATATGGAAGCGGGGAAGATCTGAGGGGAGTTGGGGGAGGGGAAAGGATATGATCAAGTTTTACTTTATGTAAAAATAGTTTTTTAAAGTAAAAATTAAAAAAATAAAGAAATAACATCAAGCATGAAAGTCAGCTGATGAGTCTCCCGCTAATATCATCTTCCTTTCTAGAGCTTTGGAAGATTACTCGTGTGTTTACTGTATGATTGTACCACTCTTGTCAATTTCTTCAGCACCTATCCTTCAGAATTCATGCAACGCTCACTGTGGGTGTCAATCTAGGGAAATAAATGTCAAAGTTCCCTGAAAATAAAAAGAAAAAAATCAAGTCCTTGCTGTATGTCTAAGATCAAAAGACAGACACAAATTTATAGGCCATTCAATTTCCAAGTGATGTCACAGAGATACAGAGACGAGGGCTAAGGACGATCTGAGAAGAAAATGATAACGGCTTGAGAACATCAGGCCAGACTTCACAAAGGAAATACAATTTCAACAGGCAGGGAGAGGAGAAATACGCTGTTTTGTTTTTTTTTTTTTTTCGCAGAAGAATAAAAAGGACATGATCTGTAGGGTATGCAAAAGCATCGTGGGGATCCTTAAATCCCTTTGGTCTCTTCTGCATACTAAAAATATTACAGGAATTGTTAAAAAAATAATAGTGTGTAAGAATAAATGTTTTGAGTGAGTCAGTCTAGTGACTACAATCAAAGTAGTAATCACCATTTTTTTTTTAATTTTCTTATAAGACAGGAGTTCTGATGTGAAACCCTAGCTTGCAGTAACTGATGTAGTTGCCAGTCATTTAACACAGTTGACCTTCGCTGAGTTTCAACATAAAGGGATGGGTATCACTCCTTTGCTACTTCTCTTGAGACTAATAGCCAGTCCTGGTTAATAAAACACATAAAACCCCAGAAGTCAAAATGTGTGGCGTTTTCCACCTTGCCAATTCAGTGGCATACAAGAAGACCAACAAACCCATAATTGGTCAGATGTAATACACTGGACTCAGAATCTGCCAAACTTTTAATTTAGAAGAGACTATTAAAGGTGGCTGTGGGATTTGGCCTTATGATTAAACCAGTTCACAGAAGTCTGCATTTCATCTAATCATGAAGTAGGAAACTATAAAAGTCTTACTGGGGAGGGGGGGGATTTAAAATGTAGATTGTAATGTACAAGCCTTTTCTTTTCAATATGTACTGTAAAGCACAAACTGTTAAAAGCAGCTTTAAAACTCTATTTTAAAACAGAAAGATTAAAATACTCTGAATTAAAAAATCTAACAGAACAGGACACATGGTTTTTATATCCAGTATTGGGTCTAGGCACATTAGCATTGCAAATACAAATGTGACCATGTCTATCTGTTTCTTCTTTGTAGGAAGGATCAGATTCAGGCAGCTATAAGTTTTATAGTCTTTTTTAAAAGTGTTAGAAAAAAAGTCTTAAGTTCAAATGTTTGTATGTACTCCATAAGAATATTCAGAAGATACAAATATCTTCATTTACACATTTGACTTCTGAATTTGTGTTCAAGGAGATTTCTCTTCCCTCACGTGGAAACAGTTTTCACTATTGAAGTGTAAGTTTCTGGTTGTGTCACGTGATGCAGACTCACTGGTGTTTTGCTGATGCAATACCCGTGAAAGGTCACACAATTCCTGGAGAGAGTATAAATAGGACTCAAAGGACAGTGACCAGGAACTTGCATAGCTAGCCTTGCTGGCCATGAGTCTTGACTTCATTGAGAGAGGCACAGCAAAGAACTCCTGGCATTCCTGATGATTGATGCCAGTTTGGCAGAGGCCTGGCAATTTCTGCTGGATTGTGACATTTTTGAATTGGACTGTTGGTATCAGGACTGAATTAGGCTACTCGGATTCGGACAAACAGATTGGAATCACCCCAAAGGACTACTTCTAAGCAGGTCCACATCCCCTTGTCCTATTTATCGTCTTTTCTCCCCTACCCTTGGACAATGGGCTAGAAGATGAGTCAAAGCATTTGAGAACCCTTTTAAAGTAAGTTTTGAAAAACCTAAGCTTACACACCATCATAGGGTTTTTTTGTGTGTAAAAGCTTAATGTACCCTTCAGCACTTCTATTTTTTTTTCTTTTAATTTATGATACCATGCTTTTAAATGCTATGTTACCATCTCAGCCAGAGATAATTCTTTTACAAGTTTCTTCAGATTTTCATCATGCCAATTTGTTTCTCATCTTATGACTGACAGCCCAATGCTGGCCACTCATAGCTGTGAGATAGTTAATAGAAGTGTTAACCATGAGATACAATCCCTCAAGTGTGTTTGACTGATAGCCATTTACAGAGTACCTTCTAATGTTGCCTTCCTGTCTGTGCATCCTGTTCCCCTAACTGGGCTGGCTTGTCTAGTCTCAGTGGGAAAGTATATGCCTAGTTCTAAGTTGACTTGGTGTGTCTGGGGTTGGGGGATAGTGAGGGGTGTGGAGGATGATACCCTGAGGTATCTCTCCCTTGTCAGAAGAGAAGAGGAGGGAAGAATCGAGGGAGGATCTGTGTGAGGAGGTACTGGGAGGAGAAGTGAGGCTGATACTGGAATGTAAAATGAATAAATAAATAAATCCTTTTCTTCATGCTGCATTGCCTCATCTAATCTTGATATTATGACTAGTTTTTCTAAAACTTGTTATGTTTTGTTTGTGTTTAGTTGATATCCCTGGAAGACATGCTCTTTTCTGACAGGAAATGGAGTAAGGGTGCATCTAGGGGAGAAAGGTGAGGGGTGAGGACTAGGAGGAATATATAGAAGGAAAACTGTGTTCAGGATGTATTATATGAGAAAAGAACTAAAAAAGCAAAACAGAACTCTACAAAGTTCCCTCTTTCCACTGTAGGGTACTTCATCTAGAGTATACCTCCAATTAGAAAGACAGGACCTCAAGTGGAGGGATGGGGTTGCTGTCCCACAGTCAAAAACTCTGACCCAGATCTGTTCCTGTCTAAAAGAATGGCAGGGACAAAAATGGAGAAGAGACTGAGGGACAGGAGGTCCAATGACAGGCCCAAAGTGGAATCCAGCTCAAGAGGAGGCTCTAAGGACTGACACTATTACTGATATCATAGCGTCCTTACTGACCGGAGCTTAGCATGGCTGCCCTCTGAGAGATCCAACAAGCAGCTGAAAGAGTCAGATGTAGATACTCACAGCCAACCAGTAGACAGAAGCCTGGAACCCTGTGGTTAAATTAGGGAAAAGCTTGAAGAAGCTGAGGAGGAGGTTGACCCTGTAGGAAGACCAGCAGTCTCAACTAACCTGGAACCCTAATATCTCTCAGACACTGAGCCACCAACCAGGCAGCATACAGGAGCTGATATGAGGCCCCCAACACATATACCGCAAAGGACTGCCTGTTCTGGCCTCAGTGAGAGAAGATGCACCTAACACTGGAAAGATTTGAGGCCCCACGGAGTGGGGAGGCTGAGTGGGGTTGGGGGCGCTGTAGAGACATCCTCTTAGAGATGGAGGAGGAGCTGTGGGATGTGAAACAGTCAGAGGATAGACTGGGAGGGGGATAACAAGTGGACTGTAAAAAACGATGAAAGAATATTACTACTACTACTGATAATAATAATGATGATGATGATGATGATAATAATAATAATAAACAGAAAAAGTATAGATTAATCCATCCTCATTGTCTGATGTCCATTGCCACTGTCTGTTGAGCAAACAAACTACCTGAAGCTGAATACTTACAAGGAAAAGAAAAATATTTTACATCTCACAATTCTGGTGTGTTTGAAAGCATGGCGCCACTTCCTACTCTGCACAGGTAAGGGTCTTCTGGGTACATCACAGCAGGAGAGATGGCATCACAGGGGAAACATGACCCAGAGCGAGAGATCACATGACAGCATACATAGTAGGGAACAACTAGGGGCCTTGTTGATTTTCGGAAGACTTCGCTTCAGAGTTGAGCATTAACCATCTGTGGAGGTGATGGTACCCTGGCTAAATCCCTAACATTCAGCCTCTCTCTGACAAGGTCATCAATTATTATCGTGGCCATATGAAAGGTCAAGCTTTAAGGATATGCACCTCTGGGAGACCCACTCAACACACATGTGAAGCAAAGCACGGGGTTCCTGTCACGTCATCTTCAGCTGTGTGAGCCACACCTGTGCCCTGGGCTTTTCTTACTCATTTGCCTCAGCAGTGAAAACCTCTGATTGTGCCTGGTTCCTAGCATTTGCGTACATAAAGGCAAACCTGATGCCTACAGTCATACAATGAAAGTTATTATTCTTCTGCATAACTTTTAACTCAGCCTTGCACTAGGCCAGATGCCCAGGTTCTCCTCGAGGTTTTCCATCTATATTTGTCTAACTGACACCTCTAAAATCGTCACATCTCACATCTTACAGGCTAGACCCAAAAGTTTTACTTCTTCTACATTGTCTTTTTAGGTCTCTAACAGGATAATCATCATTCATTAACTGAATTCACTAGTACAGAATGAATCAGTGCTTCAAACTGCAGTTATCCCCGGGAAACATGGGGTAAAAACTGTATGAAGAAGTACTTACTGTTAAGGCGAGCAGCTTCCCGTAGGTGAGATGAGCAGGGATGTGGTCTGTCTTGGATCTCAATGATTCCATGTACCAGTGTTCAGCTTCAGGAAGCTTACTCAGTCTCATGTATGCTTCGCCTGGCAAGAGAACCATTAATGTCACATGGATGCTGCAGTTTCTCAGGTGTCAATGCACCGAAAGACAAGTACAGGAAACATCCCCCAAATCCAGAAGAGCTGGGAATTTCATCAGGAGAGAACCAGAAGTCATACGGGAGATACACCTGTCATGATTTAAGCAGTGTGAAGTGTATACATGGACTAAGACATCACATGATATACTAGGAAGATGGATCAATGTTGGCCAGGCAATCAAGAGTAACTGAGTTCAAATCCCCAGCACCCATGTATTCAAACCCAGGTCTGGCTGTGCAAGCCCAGAACCCTGGAAACTCATTGGACAATCAGCACTGGTGAATTGTAGATCTTCACTTTCAGTAGATATCTTGTCTTGAAAAATAAGGGTGGAGGTGTGTTTAACTGACTCAACAGGTAAAGACACCTGATATAAAGACTGGCACACTGAGTCGGATCCCTGGATCCATAGGAGAGAACCGGTTCCCACAAGTTGTCCTCAGAACTCTGTTTGTACACTAAAATAATTGATGATATATTATATATATTATATTACATATTACATATAATTATAATATAATATATAATATTATACATTATATAATATATAATTATACTATATAACTATATATATATATGTAGATAGATAGATAGATGATAGATAGATAGATAGATAGATAGATAGATAGATAGATAGATAGATAGAAAGAGAGTTATATAGTATAGCTTTAATTTTTAAACATGAAATTTGATTCCTGAACATATCATTTGTCACCATTCAGGTCTTGGAGGTAACTGGTTCATTTCAATCACTTAACAGTTTTTATTTAAATTCATTTATTCTTTAGAAATATATTTAGAAAATAACTATGAGGCTAGCTTTATGTGGGGACAAAGGAAGGAAGACTATCCCACCATCTAATGTCTGTATAGGACTGGAGAGATGGTTCAGTGCTTAAAAGCACTGACTGCTCTTCCAAAGACCCTGAGTTCAATTCCCAGTAACCACACAGTGGCTAACAACTATCTATAATGTGATCAGATGCCTTCTTCTGGTGTGTCTGAAGAGAGCAACAGTGTACTCATATAAATAAATCTTTTTTTTTAAAGGAGTAAGTGAAACAGTTAAAATATTTTTGGACTTACAATTGCTAAGTCAGGAATAGTAGAATATCATCACAATCTCAGCAATGAGCAGGCTGAGACAGGATTATTATGAATTATACGTTATCCTGAACTATAACAAGAATGTCTTTCAACAAAATCTATGCAGCAACATTTGAGAAAAAAATCAATTAAAATATAACAGTTAACAAGTGATGCCAGTTTTTACACACGTAAAACAAATCCTGTGTAAAACAAATCCTGGGCTTTTCGGCCATTAGCTTTTATTTTTTGGCTACTAAAACTTATAGCTACCTAACAACCAAGCAGAAGAAGTAAAACTGTGGGAAATAAATCCAAAAGTATATTAGTAGACTGCTTATTATCATCCTTATCTCCTTCATGCTAGCACACAGAAGGATGCTCAGCTGGTAGAAAAATTACACTTTAATATAACATATAATTAAGTTAAATAATTTAATTGAATTGTCATGGCACATGTAGACGCTGTCCAGTTTCAGACACCAGGCGAGACTAGTAACTTACTTTATTGCCAGGCAGATTTTTACAACTAGCCATAATCATGATGGCATTTCCATTCCACAGCCAGTGGCTCTCCTAAATATGCTACCCACATTGGTTATGTATCTTTAATTTAAGAGAAGTACTCACTCCCTTTAAAAAACAAATGGACATATTCTTTCATTTTGGTTGGTTGGTTGGTTGGTTGGTTGGTTGGTTTTTTCACACACTGCTATCAAGACAAATAGGTCTCATAAACTGAATTGTGTCTTGACCTTCAAGTGCCCTTTAGGTGGTTGGTTAGTGAAAAATACTGGTGTTGAGTAATATGCAAAATGTGAAAACTGTATATGTATTTACCCAAACCTATCTATTTGTTTTTAGTTTTAACAACCGTCTTTAAACTCGACTATCATGAAAGTGATAGTTTGGACATGTTTGAGGTTTTTGAACCATGAAGCTTTTTAACGTGCTGTTATTTGAGACTGACTAGATTAAGTCACATGGTTAAGGCTAAGACATCGGAAATAGTGACAACAGCCCTAGAGCTTGGATTAGAAGACACAGGGATGTCTTTAGCGGTAGTGGCAAGGGATAAAGAAATTTCTTTTCAGTTTTCCCATTTTCTGAATAATTATCTTTATTTTTTTTTAAGTTTGAGAAAGGCTGTCTTTATGTAGTCTATCTGGACTGGCACGCAAATTCATTCAGCTCTGGGTCAAATTCATCTCAAGGTCTGGGATGACAGGTCTTGGCCATGCAGCCTGACAACCATCTACTTGGTTTTATTTTAATATATCTACAAATATACATCAACACATGGACACGTTTAAACAGGGTTTTGTTTATTTTGTTTCTGTTACTTGCTTTTTTTTCCCTTACCCTGTACGTTCACTTTCAAATAAAGTAAATCGGCATTTTTCTTGGAATAATCAACATCTTCTAGTGAAAAAAAAAATCTTCTAGTGAAAAAATAACCAGCATAATACAAAGAGCCTCAAGTAATGAAAATATGAAAGTAATTAATGATAAATTATGCCTGAACATTTATCTGTAGAAAAGAATCATGAAACCAGAAGGACGATGGGCGTACACTACATTTGCAATCAAGCTGAAATTCTACCTCAGCTTTTTCTACCTCAGCTTTTCACATCTGTACAACCCTTTGTAAGGGCACCTGTTTTCATTAATTAAAATCTTAACTTTAGGGAGAATAGGTTTTATAGAAACATGTTCAAGAATCCCAATTCCTGAATGTTTTGAGATTTAAACCATATAAATTATGCTGAACTTGTTCACATGTAAAAAAAAAATTTAGAAAATGTTATCGATTATTTTCTTATTAGAAATATTAGCAAAATATATTTTGAAATAACACGCTAATTTGGTAAGTATTAACAGTGTGTGGCTATTTTCTCTAATAAGAATTTGTGAGTACCATTAATTTACAAGGCTTGAGCCATAGGGAAATGCTAGAGAGACATTAATAAGATGTATAATATAACCATGCTAAGTGTAAGAAAACTGGTCAAGAATCCTATATGTATTACAATTCTTTATAACTCAGAAAAACTTACATAACCATTGCACTGAATATTGTCACATGGTGACAATACTTACTATACTATATATTATGGTAGCAAGTTGGCAAATGCATGACTTATAGTACCCAGTCTTCTTATTCTATGCATTGGAGCATGTAAAAAATTTTTTCTAATTTAGCATCTTCATGGATTCTTAACATAAACAACTGCTCATGGTGGGTGTGCCGGCTAATGCATCACAGATAGAAAATATTTGCCATGGATACCACTACTATACATTACAGATTAAAATGACTGAAAAGCATAGTAGTTAAGTAAAATAAATACAAAACTGGGGAAGTTACAAGTTAAACTTAGAACTACTTGCCCTCAACACGTTGCCTGCAACAGCCAGAATAACCAAACTCGGGAGAAAACTATACTCTCTTGTTCATGGGAAATTATTATTTACCTGCGATACAATGCCCAGCAGGTTGATTTCCTTGCCTTAGGCTCATCTGTTGAATTAAAATAACGAGTAATAATAAACCATGGTTGACCTTAAAAAAATGCTTCCTCATACACACAGGTTATTTAATTGTTAAGAAAGCAGTATTGGCACCTTAGGTGCATTTGGTCTACTACAGAAAATTCAAACATAGACACACAGGCTCATACATACAGCGTCTGCAAAATACGTTAAAAAACAAATCAAAACAAAACTCTGAATTGCAAGAAAATGACGGTGGATAAATTAGATGTGTTCAAATGACAAGTCTGTAAAGAAATGCAACAAGCAAGTACTTGCTACTTTATTGGAATAGGTACTGGCAGAGTTTTACAGCTCCCAATGCAAATGAAGATGGATTCCTATGGGGGAACAGGAAGCCTCACAGGTGATGAGAGACTTGTACAGGACAATAAATAATCATAGTTTGGGATAGGAAAAATGGCTTACACCTTAAGAATACTTGATCTTGTAAAGGCCCTGGGTTGAAGCCCAACCACACAAATGGTAGCTAACAACTCCCTGTAAACTCCAGTCCCAGGGGATCCACTGCAAGAGCAAGCTATATAGACATTGATGCAGGCTAAACACCTATATACACAAAATGATAAAATAAATAAATATTTTAATAACAATATTAGTTTGAAGACTGAATAGATCAAGAGCCATTGTTTTTATTTCATAAAGCTGTCAGTCATATAGCATTTACTGTTTATTGGCTTTCTATTAATATCTTAGCTTTATACCCTTATACTAGTCTTCCACCAAAACTAACACTAATCTTGTTTTACAAAAGTGACTGTGACTCAGACTTAAATCAATATGTTCCAGGTTTAAAAACTATTAAATAGTGCCACCCTCAGAGGAAAAAGTAAGTTTTCTCTGGTTTGGGCTGGAGAGAAGACTCAGAAATTGATAATTCTTACTGCTCTTATATAGGAAAAAATGTCAGTACCCAGTACTAATGTTGGGTGGTTCATAACTGCTTATAATTCCAGCTCCATAGGATATGTGTGTCCTGATATATGTGTGTGTGTTTGTGTGTGTGTGTGTGTGTGCGCACACATGCATGCTCATGCACTCGCAAGCACATACAAACACAGACATAAAAAAATAATAACTATTAAAACATTTTTCATCACTCTTTCAACTATATCATTTTACAAAAATTGAATAACAATTCTGAACAAGAAGAGAATTTCTGGAGGTAACACCATTTCTGATCTCAAGCTGGAGAACCAAACTGAAGACCCAGAAATAAATCAACACACCTATGGACACTTGATTTTTGACAAAGAAGCCAAAACTATACAATGAAAACAAAATGAAGCATCTTCAATAAATGGTGCTGGTCTAACTGGAAATCTTCATGTAGAAGAATGCAAATAGGTCCATATTTATCACCTTGCACAAACCTCAAGTCCAAGTGGATCAAAAACCTCAATATAAAACAAGATACACTAAATCTAATAGAATAGAGAGTGGGGAATAGCCTTGAACTCATTGGTACAGGAGACAACTTCCTAAACAGAACACCAATGGAACTCAGAATCTATGATCCCCAATTAAGAAATGGAACCTCATGAACCTGAAAAGCTTCTGTAAGGCCAAGGACATTGTCAAAAGAACAAAATGGCAGCCTATGGAATAGGAAAGGATCTTCACCAACTCTACATCCTACAGAGGGCTAATATCCAAAATTTATGAAGCTCTTAAAAATTAGACTCAAACAATCCAAATTATCCACTTAAAAATGGAGTACAGATCTAAACAGGAAATTCTTAACAAAGGAATCTTGAGTGGCCAAGAAGCACTTAAAAAAAAGATTGACTTCCTTAATCATTAGAGAAATGCAAATCAAAATAACCCTGAGAGTTCATCTTACACCTGTCAGAATGGCTAACATCAAAAACTCAAGTGACAGCACATGCTGGCAATGAATGTGGAGCAAGAGGAACACTCCTCCATTGTTGGTGGGAGTGAAAACTTGTACAGCCACTTTGGACATCAATTTAGTGATTTCTCAGAAAAATGGGAATAGTTCTACCTCAAGCACAACCTATACCACTCTTGAGCATATACCCAAAAGATGCTCCAACATCCCACAAAGCAGCTTTATTCATAATAATGAGAAACTGGAAACAACCTAGATGTCTCTCAACATCTGAAGAATGGATAAAAAAAATGTGGTACATCTGTACAATGGAACACTATTCAGCTACTAAAAACAAAGACATCAGGCAAATGGATGGAACTTTGGAATATCATCCTGAGGGAGGTAACTTGGAGCCGGAAAGACACATGTGGTATGAACTCACTTATAAGTGGACATTGACCATAAAGTGCAGGACAGTCATGCCATAATCCACAGACTCAAAGAAATTGGGTAATAAGGAGTTCCCAAGGGAGGATGCGTTAATGTCACTCCAGAGGAGAGACTAAATAATCATCGGAGGTAGATGGAGATAGAGAACTGGGTAGGGGAGGAGGCTAAGAGGGGAACATAGGATGGTGATCAGGTATGGAGACAGGGAGGCAGGAGAGGCTCAGGGTGAGAATGGAAGCCGGTGGCAGTGGGGGGGATACATCTCTGGTGAAAAGGTGGAGACGTGGGACGAGAAAGGATACAAGGAGTCTAAGAGTGTGATCCTAGCCAAGATTCTTATGAGAGGCGGGGATATAGAAATGCAAGTGGCCACTTCCTGTAGCCAGGCAGGACTTCCAGAGAAGGAAAGGGGACATCAATCTACCCACAAAACCTTCAACCCCAAATCTAGCTTGCCTACAAGATGTGAAGAGATAAAGATAAAGCCGAGACTGAGGGAATGGCTAACCAATGGCTGGCCAACTTAAGACCCACCCCATGTGAGAGAGCCAACCCATGACTCTACTGATAATTCTCTGCTATGCTTGCAGACAGGAACCTAGCATAACTGTCTCCTGAGAGGCTTCATCCAGTAGCTGTTGGAGGCAGACGCAGAGCCCCACAGCAAACACATACTGGTGTGGAGTAAAAGGAAATAACTTTTGTTAAGGATGACCAGAAGAGTTGTACAAAATCAGCAAGAACCTGTCCAGAGTCCTTCCAATCCTTATCTACAAGCAGGCAGTCCCAAATAGTTTCAAACACAAGAATCAGTGAGCTCTAGACTATGACATCATTGATAACCCAACTGAGTTAGCCTTTGCCTGGTTTGTTTAAATAAGGGGCATGTTAGGAGTAGTGGCGTTATTTGGTCTACACCTGAAACTGACTTATCTAGGCTTGAAGCTGGCCTAGGGACATCCAAATCCCCCCTTTTTCTTCTCTGTGAGTAAATTGTGACGAAATCAGGGTGATGAATTCCATCCGTATATCATCACACAGAAATTCTTAATCTTATGAAAGAATCACCATTATGTCTTTTTTTTTTTTTTTTTTTTTGAACAAAGAGAAGGAAAAAATAGTCCTTGTTGCTTATTTTCCCTTGGGTACCATAAACATTTTTTTTTCTGTTATTGTAGGTTAAAATTTATAGTCCTGGAGAATACAACTTAACCAACTTGTTTCTGACCATCCATCTCTATTTCTTTCTTTATTGAACTCACCGAACTTTCTTTCTTCTGGCCATTGCCATTGGAAGTTTTTATATTTTTAATATTTCAGTCAAGCTTGAAAGATTATGTGTGTACCACTCACACTATCGAGAATGTTCTACTGGTGCTTTTTGCAGACATTTAATGGCATTTGTAATTTTATTTACTTATTTATTTATTTACTATTGGTTTTGCTTTATAAGTTGTTTTAAATTTTCTTCAATTCTAATTTTAATTTTTATAGTCACCTTACATCTCAATCACAGACCCTTCCCTCCTCTTTTCCCAGTCCCATTCATACAAATCCCTTCTCCCATTACCCCTCCCCTTCTCCTCAGAGACAAGGAGCTTACCTTGGGTACACCCTGCCCTGAGGAATCTTATCCCAGCAGGACTAGGCATATCCTCTCCCATTGAGGCCCAACAGGAAGTCCAGTTAGAGGAAGGGGATCCAGTGCAGGGAACACAGACCTACACAGTCCTTGCTCCACTTGTTAGGGGATCCACATGAAGACCATACTGCACATTTTCTACAAATGTGTAGGGGTCTAGGTCCAGTCCCCTCATGGATGGTGGCCCAGGCTCTCTGAGCCCCTACAGTCTGAGTTTTGTTGACCAGGTGGGCCTCCTTTTGCTGTCCTTGACCCTTCCAGCTTGCTCAATTCTATCTCCTACTCCATAGGACTCTGCTGACCATGTTATGTATTAATTTGTTTTGTTTTGTTTTGTTTTGTTTTGTTTTGTTTTGTTTTTTGCTAAGTGTATCAGAGCAGGAAAAATGCCACGAAATTACTTTTATTAAGAATTCATGATAAAATATAATTATAACATTAATAATATGAATTACGTGATAAGCCTAACTTGTGATTTTAATCTTCAGGAATTTATTTTCCATTTTATTTTATGTATGTGAGTTTTTTACCTAGCTGCAGCTTTGTGTACCACGTGTGCTTATATAGGCTACAGGTTCTGGTTATTATTTTCAGTGTATTTATGCCACAAACTGTTACTCTTTTTTTCTGAGGTGTGTGTGTGTGTGTGTGTGTGTGTGTGTGTGTGACTATTTCCATCTGAATCTTTTCCCAATCTTATTCAACAAAACAAAAAAGCAAAACCAACCAAATAAGGGGCATGTTAGGAGTAATGTAGTTGCCCCACATACTATAGCTCTGAATGGAAACACTCAATGGTTATTGGATCAAGAAGGAAACAAAAGTTCACATGACTCCAAATGAGACTCCCTACTCTCGGACAACACATTTAACAGTTGGGACTGTAATAAAAGACTTGCAAGCAAAATTAAACATTTCCAGGTTTTAGACTAAGAGGTCTTAGGGATAGGTTAAACATGGACCTTGCAGTATTAAATTTAAGAGAATTCTTAAATTCTGTAATATAGCTCTTCATCAAAGACAACATAGAGGAGTGTGTGGACAATTGGGGTGGAACTGGGTATGTATTACATCAGGTTTACCTAATCATCAAGACATGGTTAAACTTCAGAAACACCTTTAAAGAGTTCTAATTTGTAGTGTGAGGTTAAATACAGAAAACATGTGATGTGCTGTCAAAATTGAAGTTGGAAGGAAGCCAAGAGCCGGTGTCAATATGTCTCTCCTTACAGCCAGAGCTCTCGAAGTTCCTTAGGTTAATCAATTTCCTTTCATATTTCAAGAAAATAAATCACAAAACTAATCAATACTATTGGATTTGAAACAATCATAGTCCATGCTCAGAATCTTCAAAAATTAGGCTGTGTGTGTGTGTGTGTGTGTGTGTGTGTGTGTGTCTGTGTGTGTGTGTATACATGTGTGTGTCTTGTATATATTGAGAAAGGTGAAAATCCTTCTCTTCAGCATAAAGGCTCCTTCAGAATTATGTACTACTGAAATACTGGAAATGAAATAGTGGAAAAGAAAAGAAGTGAAAAGAAAAGAAGAGAAAAGAAAAACATATAAAGAAGGGAAAACTAGTGTTTTAAAACAGAAAAGATCAGAAAAAAGAAGGGGGGAAGAAAATGTGTACTAGCATGAGACGAAATGACACATGTAATATCAACTAAGAAACAGGGCTAAAATAGTGTCAAGAAAATGAGCAAGGAAACATGTTGAAGTAGTGTGTGAGTAGGAAGCTTCTGAAGGAAAAGCCATAGACCTACAGGAAGTTAACTTTATGCTTAAGTGAGGTGAAGCCAGGACAGCCATACAGAAATATGACTTAAGTTAGGCAAAGCCAGGACAGCCATACAGAAATATGACTGGTCAGATGGATGCTAGAAAGTCAGAAAGACCATCCATCTGAAGTCTGTTCAACCTCTCCTATGAAGACATCAACACACATGGACCTCAATGGTAGTAAAAAAAAAAAATTAAGGTTAAAATAAAATGCGTTATTAATTCACTGATGTGTGTGCATGTATGTGTGGTTTTCAAAATAGGTTGAAAAAAGTTTAGTACATAAAAATCTCATTTAGCTCTCCCAGAGATATTTGGCTTTGGGTTCTAATTTTATATACATGGATAGAGACCATTGACATGAATAAAGAAAACAAAATGTGCAAATAAAATGTACAGCATTTTATCCAGGCAGTTTAATATATGTTAAATTATAAAAATGAGTTGAGGGTTGTTGTAGAATCGTATCCTCTAGTAGTCAATCTCAGTAGGGTGAATTGAAAGTTTCTTCTATATTGTAGTCATTAATATAAATGTGATTTATATTACAAATAAAACATTCTATAACAAAATAAATATTACTTGTTCAGGAACATACGTGAGACACATATCTCTAACGCTTCTTTTAAATTTTATAAGTATTCTATGGTCCTCTTTTGACTTACTGTACTTTTAACAGACCTACAGGTGAAGAAAGGTACCCCATATTTCTGTTTTTGGAGTTGCCTCTTCTAAATACATGCAACACTATACCCTCTTATTTCTTTGACCTGACTTTTCAACATGGTATTCTTTCATGGGAAACAAACTTCTTCCATATACTATGTCTACTTAGAAAAGTTACATCAAACTCTGCATACTTTAGCACGCCATATCTTGAAAATGTAATGAATTTTTACAGTTAAAATAGCTATTTGATTTATAAAATACAGCCCAATGTACATTTACCACTGGAGACAACATTTTCCCCATGGCTATTACCCTGAAAAAGATTTTAAAATATGCTTTTTTCTCATTTACTTCTATTGACACATCAGAAAAAATGTCTTTATTTTTGTTTTGTTTTGTTTTGAAACAATGCATTGTAACTTTTAGAGAATCAGAGACTATGGAGGATATTAATACATATTAATTTGAGTGTGTTCATTTCCTTATACCTTGATTTTAAAATAAAAACCAATCAACCTTCATTCCTTTCCTTTACCACAAAACTGGCAAAAGTATGAGTTAATGTAACAGGTGGGCTTGTGTGGTTTTAATAGCAATGAAATATAATCAACTGTCTCCTATCATATTTCCAGGAAAGCAAGTGATATTGAGACCTAAGCAAGATCCTTAAGCAGACACTCTATTGACATTCAAGTGTTTAGACTCCCCAAAGGGACTATATATCTTGCTGTCCCGTGTTTAATTGAAACTTTAAGCAAAATATATTACCTATTTAATGTAGCTGAACTGGATGCTGCCCTTTGTAGTGTATAGAGTAATGCCTGGCAAATTGAAGGTAGAAACCACAGTACATAATATAGATGCTAGACAAAGCAGAAAAATAAGAAATAAAAGTTAACCTTCCTTAGTGAAATGAGAAATGGACATCGCTAGTTTCCTATTCATAAATTTTATACATTTCTTGTACTGATACACAGCCAAAAGTGTATTATGTCTCCTATCTTATTGGCTACTTAACTTCCTGAGTAAATATTTTATTGTATCTCAAATCTATATTTGCCTTTACTTTATCTTAAGGAAATTAGAACATTCTTTAGTGGGTTATAGAGATGAATACTTAATCCAATTATATGTTATGTAATCATGATCGATTAGGACTGACGTTCAGATTCTCAACATTGCCAATGTAATCAGTCATAAGAAAATGTCCGGAACTGCAACAGGCAAGCGGGTGGCAAAAGGAGCTGAACAGTGCTGGAGCGTTAATGCCTCCACTTGAAAGATGCAAAATCCAAATCTCCCTACAGTTAAAACCCATCTCCTTCCCGTTCAGCACGCTCAGCATGTTGAACAATAAGATTCTCTTAAGACAACCTAGTCACGGGTCATTAACCATGGAAAACATCCTAAGAAAACATTAATCTGAATATTCTCTGAATATATGCTACAACCAAGCTGGAAACCAAAGAGATGGGAGAGGGAGAAGACACAGGGAAATGATAAGCCAAGAGGAAGAGATAAAGAGAAAGAAGCTAGACACAAACCCATGAATATGAAACCTTTTGATGAACTTAGAAATACACTATATAGGAGGCTAAGAGGAAAGTGAACTTTTTATCCAAATTCTACCAAATGAACTCTCAGTATATAATTGACATTTTTTTTCAGGAAAACTCAGAATGAGTTATAAGTGACAGTGCTTTGACATGAGAAGTTATACCAGGATCCACCTTTTGAAGTTGTTTTGTTTCATTTTATGTGAATGACAGCCTAAAAAGCACTGAGAGCTATTATGGCAGCTAAGTCTTTCATACCAAAATTGTCCTTCTCAAAAGCAGAAGTCTAAAATTTGTACAAATGCTTGGCACCAACAATTTCTCTAATAAACTAACCATATTTCGATTTGCTCTGTTCCGTTCATGCCTTGTGAATACTTTAATACAATGGAGATGCAACTCTACATGTCCACATAGCTACGTTGAGGAGCCAAAAGTTAAAGCAAATGGTTTCTCTCTGCTAGAGATTTGTGACCAGAGGCCCGATGTTAAAAAAAAAAAAAAAATTCCTTGCATCTGACAATTAGAAGAAAGACAAGTGTATATAAAAGAAATGAAATCATTAATCAACAGAATATAATCCAAGCACTATTGACAAAACCAGTGGCTATGAGACAGTAAAGAGCAAAGTGACCTGATTAATGAGTTGATTGAAAAAGCCACGCAATTTCTCCTTGATAATAAATGCACATGGCATATTACTAAGATACATGGTTTTAGAGAAAAGGATATTGTTACCATGTATGGCAATAATGCTACCAAGACCACAGTGGAGAGCCTAAAGCCATGTTGCTCTTATTTGTTTTCTTGTTACACTCAACGCAGTACTTTAAATAATCCTAATTATTCAGCCAGTGATTATAGACCTCGCTGACTAGACTGTAAGCTTGCATTCTCTCTTACGCCAAGCAACAGACTGTATTAACAAAATGAAATGGACTAAATCACTTGTATAATTAAACTAAACAATTACTTTGCATTGAGAATGCACAGTAATTTTATTTTCAAGAGTAAATAGGATTAAAATGACCTCTGGGATTGGAAAGAGCTCAAACTGATAGAAAAACAATAGGAAGTCCCAAACTAATTGAGCTTTCCATAATCCCTTAGAATCATTCAACAGCAGTACTGAATTGGAGATACGGATTTTTAGGGGATGAAGAGGAGCCGGAAGATGCTCCCCACTATTCTGTGTTGAAATCCGTTTGTGCTGCATATTAAATGTATGGGCATTTAATCACAAAAGTGTAGGTGTCATACATATTCTTTACAGTTAAGTGTTTTAACTTTTGCTGATTTTTAACAGATTAGCTGTCAATCTAGCAGTAGAGAAGTAGGGGCCGGAGGATCCTGCAAGATTGAGCCAGTTTCAGTGACACCAACTGGGTACACAGAAAAGCTTTGAATTTAAAATGAAGGTGATGATGTTTCTGTCTCTAACAGAAGTTATGATCCCAACCTTTAAACTTGGTTCTTTGAGAGGTAATTTCCTCTCTTGGAAAAGAAAATTGTTCATGCCATTAGGATGCTTAGGACCCAAGGGTTTTATCCCTAATATCCATGATACTAATATTCACCGTTTTAGAGATTAAGAAAAAGAATTGAGACCCAATAAATACCCATAATGGATGCCAGAATAAAAGAGAGGTTTGACTAAGTATAGAGGGAAAATATATCGAGAGAGAGAGAGAGAGAGAGAGAGAGAGAGAGAGAGAGAAAGAGAGACAGAGAGACAGAGAGAAAATAGAATTAGGTCAACTGTAATTACTTGTACTGTTTCACATTCAGTTATTATAGACAATATTACTTAGTTATTATAGATAATATTACTCAGTTATTATAGACAATGTTATTCAGTTATTAGAGACAATATTATAGGGAAAATTTTGATTACAGTTGCTGAGAAATATGGGGACATAGGCTGTAATGAAAATGTAACCATCAATTAAAGTTTTATTTTTAATTATACTTTTGATACATTCAAGCCTTTAGCTCTGAAAATAATCTCGTCTATTGAGTAATATTTCCTCTACTAAGTAGGGAACGGTCTAACACTAAATACAGCCATCTACTCTTGGAGGTAGGAGCCCTATAGAAACGGTATAGAAATGGAAGGCTGCTTTATAAACCACGGCCCAAATCAGAGATCTAGATCAACATTTTAATATCATTCTTTTACTCAACTTTCAAATGGGTGCTATGATCACAGCTAACTTATGGACACAAAGTCAGTCCAGTTACATAGCTTATCAAGGATATTAACCCTAAAACTGTCAAAGAGAATCTGAAGCCAGACTTTCTGATTTCAGAGACTGTCCTATACCGTGCGTGAACTGACATTTAGGACAACCTAATGTCTCAAGAGGCAACTGAGTCCCAGGAAAGGAAAATAACATAACTGTCTAGAAGCAACTCTAATACCCACCTAACCTTTATTTTTTAAATTTTGTTTGCGAAATGATATTTAGCATCTGTTTGGTGTGCCGCTAAATGTATGCAGCTCCCCTAATTCTTCAGGAACGATAATCCCCTGTTAGTTAAAAGCCACATCTTCGTCCTATGGAGTCGAAATGAACAATAAGAATATATTTTAGATTAATGGTGTGCTTGCTTAGGAATAATCATAGTTAAGATTGCATAAAGAACAGTAAAAATTGAGCGAAATCTGGAAAACTGAAGTTGAGGAACAAATTAATCAACCTCTGCTTTGAATTCTGACAAAAGTGAGAAATATGTTCAGCTGGTACTGAGAGCAAGTGACAAGGCATGTAGCAAAAAGTCCTAAAATGTTCAAAGAAAGGGGGAAAAAAAATCTAAGGACTAGCTAGATTTTTTTAAAACAACATTCCAATATAGTTTTATTTTTGTCTGCATTCCATTAGCTTTACTATATTCTAAAGCAAAATAAAAAATAGAAAACACACACACACACATATGCCTGTGCATACAAGAGCTCAGGGGTGGTGGCCCAGAAGGGGTAAATGAGTGAGACATGTAAAAAAAAAATGAATTCTTGCTCGCTGAATCTAGCCAGACATTCTAATCCGTCACTGATCCCTAAAGGGCACTAATAATATGTAAATGTGTGAATTAGAAAACACAGCGAAGGCTGTTGATAAACTTGATAGGATAACCAGCACATGCTGACAGACTAATGAAACTGATGAACTGATAAGGGCGGCTTATCTCCTAGGCCATTTTTTTTTCCCTTGTCAAATGGAGGCTAATCAAAATGTATTAGGAGTTAAAGCAAACACTCGGGGGATTTAACCCATTTGATTAGGAGGTGAATTCACTCTCGGTGAAAATTATAGTTTCCTGAACAAGCGAAACTATAAAACCTGACCAGCTGACAGAACTCCACATAAAATCAAACAGAAGGCAGCTGCCATAATTACAGACAGAATCTGGTATTGGAAATTATATTAGGGTCATCTCGTAGAAAATTGTCAGGGGTATTTTCAGAATCTGAGCAGAGAGACTACCCCCTTCTATAATGGGAAATAACACAAAGCACCAGACAGTGGCTCCAGGGACACACTTATCTTCTGTCTGTGAAAGCTCAGTTTCCATGTAACCAAAGGAGAGGCGGATCCCAAGGTACCAGCTCAATTCTCAATCCAATTTATTTACATAAAATAATTGAATGAATTTTCTGAAATCACAAACTGTTAAGAATACTAGCACTTCCCATTAGCAATAAAAAGACCACATACCGTTTGTCACCAAGGAACTTGAAACCTAAACCCAATTTCAGCAAAGATAACTTATTTTGACAATTGATTAAAAACTGGGCTCTACAGCTATGAATAAAATCAAAGTAAAATCACTCTGCCTCTTTAGATAAAGCTCGAAAAGACAATCTTTCTAGTATTGGCTCCATTATAAAAATATCACATATTACAGTGGAAAGGGCCAACAAAACCACCCAGTCTAGGCACACACGGTATTTCTGTGTACATTTCATTTGTGTGGACAGATGGTGAAGTGTTTGAGAGTAAAAAGCACTGTTTTGAATCCAATAAAAGCTCAAAGGCAAAAATATACTTAATGAAGCTAAACTTTACCATGGTGGAATTATATCAGAGACAACAGAGAAACAAACACCCAGTATCCTTTTTGATGTGAGCATTCAATCACTTTAATGATCGATAGGCCAGCTGGAGGTGGGTTGCCCAGAGAAATAGAACTTTACTAACCTCTTCTAAGTGAGATTTTCTTTTCTGTTTACAGAAAGACTACATTGTGCCTCATCCCATCTCTGAATGGTCTATACTTCTTGTCTTTTAACAAAAGACTATGATTTTTTTTCAGATACGCATTTTGAAGTCATACACAGCCATTCACCAAGTATCAAATTTTTCAAATCACATGATTTACAATGAATATAATAAGCCTGTAGGTTCTACAGCCTAATCCTACATATTTCTTACGTACAAGGAACATCTAGAAAAATCAAAAAGATTTAATCACGTTTAAAAACTGGAGGGCATGATTTTGGAAATTTTTCTCTTGAAAAAAATAAATATTTGATTTGAGGACAAAAGCAATCCTTCACCAATTCCTGGAAAATGTTAGGCTAACTTACCAGCAAGGCTACTTACACTACATGCAATTTTTCCCCAAGAGTCTCATGCTGAACAGGTAGTTTCTGATTGTATCTACCACCAGACATATGTGGCAAGAATTTCTAGATTAGTAAGAGATTAGCTACAGGTGATAAGAGCTTGATTAGAATTTCTGCGCCTTTATCTTTTGAATCCAGGAAAACTATCTATCTATGTCCTAGGTTTATAAACATTTTAATTGGTAGATAAAATTAAGCAGATTATTCAACACAGAAAAATAAATAATAATAGTAGCATATTTAACATGATCCCAGTCTCATAGAGTCTCAAAGAGTTCTCTGAAAAAAGCTACAAGGACCCCAAGGCCTCATCCATGAAAGCAATTCAAGTTGGCTCAGATATTCTCTTCTTTTACGTGCACCAAAGCTCACGAATCTGTGCATCACTAAAGGATAAGTACTGGGGATCTTCTGTCTCAGTGAATAACATGCTAAAAATTATTATAAGTTTGATAAATTCACTGAAATAAGCACATAATCCATACACACTTAAAAATAATGAGAAAATTAAAGGTAAGTACAAGATATTACCTTCTCATTCCCTAGAGTTTCAGTAGTCCTTGGAACCAAAATGGTATTGAGCATTCCTTGCAAAAACTATGGGATTTGATAAACTTCATTCGCCTTTGCTCATGTCAGAATGAGAGCTCTGGCACAACCAAATGATGTGCAGGGGGAGCATTGCTCTGTGACTACTAATAAGACAGTAGAAATCCACTGTACACACACAGGCTCTTCCTTCTCTGCAAATCTCCAAAAATCAATGAAAACAATAGATAGTACTTACCCACCATGTTGTATAAGCTCTGAGGGGCAAACTGCCTTGGCATCTTCTGAATTGCTTCCTTATATACACTCAGGGCTTCCTAATTTAAGGGACAAAAAGAAAGATAAATCATCATCGGAGGACAGGGATAGTCACCGAAAGTAGCACAATAGCATTTCTCCAAAGTTGAAACTACCCATTTCTGTTTCTGAACGGTTCACTAGAGGCAAATAATTGAGCTGTCCTATGATACCACATTGCCTTCATTTCAGGAGTGAAAACAGCCCAGTGAGGAATGCCACAAGGAAATTTAGCTTAACAAGGAGCTGAATGTTGGCAAGGCTCTTTTAATATAAATGCTTCCACTTCATACAGATTATTCAACAAGAAGAGCTAAAAAAAACATTCATACTTGGAAGTTACTCATTAGTCATCTCACATCTACGGTTGCTTTAGCTCAAGGTAGAAATAAAGTGCCAGTAAGCAAATAATTTTCCTACTGACGAAAGTCACTGAAACTGCTAAATGAAGTTGTTCTAGAAGGTGCATCTTCTTCCTCATATTGCAGTTTTAAGAGTATTTGGGTGGGCTGGGAAGGGGGTCTGTCTTGATAGAAGACAGTTTAAGAGATGAAGGAGTACAAGATACCATGCAGGCATGGTATGGTGGTATAATGGCGCCCATAGACTCATGTGTTTGAATGCCCGGTCTAGTGGGAGCAGCACTATTTAGGAGGTATGGCCTCATTGGAGTAGGTGTGGCCTTGCTGGACGAAATGTGTCACTGGGGGTAGGAGGGCATGCTTGAGGTCTCCTGTGCTCAAGCGCTGGCCATTGTGGAAGGAAGGCTCCTTCTGCTGCCTGAGGATCAGGATGTAGGATTCTCAGCTCCTTCTCCAGCACTATGTCTGAAGCATGCCTCCATGCTTCCCACCATGATAATAATGGACTAAACCTCTGCAACTGTAATCCAATCCAAATTAAACATTTCTTTTTTTATAAGACTTGCCTTGGTCATGGTGTCTCTTCACAGAATGAAAACCTAACTAAGACACATGGTATCATCAGTAAAGTTGATGAAGGTGGATCACCTAGTTTCCTAGACAGTGTCTTTCTTACTTTTTCCTCTACCATTAAAGACACGTTTTTATTTGTTTTTTTTTTTAATTAAGGAAAATAGGTAGTATTTACATAAAGTTACATGCCTAATATAATGATTACAAATAATATCTTTTTTAAGAAAAATACCAAACACTGAGTAAAGAATAATGATTCTAGAAACCGTATCTTGGATGAAGGACATCCAAGCACCATAGGTGCCTGCCTACCTCTGTCCAATAGTCAGGACACCTATCAACATAAATTAAAACCTGAACACCTCGGCTTCTCAAAAGACTGTCATTGTCTCAGTAAGGAGGCTGTAGGTTAGAAACCATTGAGACTTCATCAGGACAGGAGGGCAAGGAGGTGTGACAGACCTCATAATGTCCTTGTTCATGATAGAGTTTCCCGAGGTTGTACAGACAGCTGGTGACAGAACTCTTATGTGCATGAGGATCCTTCAGGTTCTCATCCGGAATCTCTGAACACTTGAGGAATGTACGCCGGGCTTCCTCTGTCTTCCCTTGGTTCATGAGAATAATGCCAGTGTTTAAATAGGCAGCTGAGAAGAGAAAGCAGAAACAGAAGAATGAGCTGACAGGCACGGGCTTCGTCTCTGTTTCAGAGGATATGTCTTATTATTTTCTTTTTTAAAAAAAATCATTAATTACGTATGGAACAAGCACAGTATCAAGAATGGTAACGATAACCCCACTACTATGTTTTGAGTACAAAACATAATCGCCTTTTCGATCAACTGAACTTCAAAGATTTTTAGCTCAAAAGTTAGTTAAATAAAAGAATGAGCTATTAGAGTGCTTGGTAAAAAATAAAAATAAAATAAAAATGGCATTTAAGAATGAAATTTAGAGAGAGATAGAAATAGAGATAGAGATAGAGATAGAGATAGAGAGAGAGAGAGAGAGAGAGAGAGAGAGAGAGATATTTGTCAGTATTAGCAAGTATTTAGAAATAGGAATATCACACGCCCCACTTTCTCTGAAAGGCTTTAACACAGAGAGCCAATTTCTACAAATAAAAGGAAAGGCAGCAAAGACTCCAATACTCCCTCCCATACTACTTACAAGCCAGGGTTGGCCTGCTCCCGATGGCCAGTTTGTAATAATGGAGAGCTTCTGTAAACCTGGTGTTCTCTTGGAGCAGTAACCCTCTGCATGAGGAAAAGAGAAATCCCGAAATTACTATACAGAAAACCACACATTTCCCTTTTATATTCCAAAGGTACAAATGGTCAACAGCCCAATGAAAAATGCTGACCTGGCTTCATAAAACTAAGTTCTAAATGGAAGGAAATGATCTCCCAGGAGGGACAAAAATCCTACACAGGTATCAGTGGACCCTTGTTCCATGAGAAAGTATTAAGATGGATTTTCAAACAGACTTCTGCAACCCATAAACGTTTCCCTCTCCAGACTTACTCCCCTCCCACTCAAATCGCTAGCCACCTGGCTCTCCATTAGGCACACACACACACACATCTTCATCATTTCTCCTTGGGAAATCTGTGGAAGGCAGGGATATATACATAGAAACATGAGATGCTTCCCTTGCTAACTGTTGCTTGGAAAATATTTGCCTGTGACTCCCCAAGAGGCAAAAGGCTAAAAGCAGTCTGATTCAAGGGGAAAGACAGAGTCAGATGCAGAAAAGAAATAAAGGTGAGACGGAAGGCCAGCTATTTCAGTGCTTCTTAGGTATTGGTCAAATAAACCTGAAGTTTAGAATACTGCACAATTTTTAATCTACCAGACAGACACATATCTTCTTCTCCAGACCCTCAGACTCTTGGGACCTCTCCACAAGGCTCCTTAAATAGTACTCACATGTATTAACCAAGCCATCTGAAACTCTGCCCTTATGACATAACTGAAAATCAATTACAAGCATTTCTATGAAAATAAGATGTCAGGAAACTGAGCTAATTAGAAAGCTCTCCCAAGGGCTTTGGTCTCGGCTCCTTCACTGGTAAACAGTATCTTACAGACAGAAGGTCCATCTATTGGGCCGATGACTGCTGTTATGATGCCAACTGCAGGCTCAACTTGGAAGCTTCCTTGGCGATTGAAAGATAAATAAAATGGAGGACTGAGAGAAGACTATTGTCAAAAACATGATTTCATCGAGTATTTATGGTTAGGAATGGCAGAGTGTCTGCCAAGGGCTCATGAACAGGAATCTGGGAGCCTCAATGGAGCTTTGCTGGCAGGTGATTGGATGCCAACAGTGATGAGACCTCTCAAAGGGGCATAGTGAGAGGAGGTTAATTCTCTTCCAATGCCTTGCAATTTGCTAATGTCAACCTCCTAGATTAAGTATTGAAGAGATTATCTCTTTAAAAATCAAGCAAATGAACAATAACAACAACAACAACAAAAACAAACCAAGTATGCCACTCCCATGTATGGCTTCATGTATAGCCATGTAAACTACTCACATAGGTAAACTACCCTCTATCTTTTTTCCTGGATCCCATCTTCCCTTAACTTTAGCATTCCATTTCTCTCAGCCTTCTTCCATTTGTTAAACCATCCCGTGTAGACTAAGAACCCTGGCTACGTTTTCATTTCTATACTGATTTATGGTAAGTTGGTATCCAACAATAATTCCTGTTTCTTCATAAAGTCTGCCTATCTTGATGCATCAATGTGGCTTATACGGGAGCAAACTGCCTTCCCCACTGAAGTAATGATCACTCTCCTGACACCCAGATGTTTCTATCAGCTGACAGAGCCATGTCAATCTAAAAGCTTAGTGGAATTTCCAAAGCCAAAAACATCGAAAATGTGAAGAATGTCTCCTGCCCCCAAATAAATCAGAAATCCGAAATAAATAAAAGAATCCTTCCTTTCCATAGATTTACAGCATCATCAGACCAGCTCCTAAAAAAAAGAAACCTGATTACCATTCCTCCTCCTGCCTTGTTTTTCACAGTTACAAGGTTTGTAAAGTCTCCAGAGCCAGATATGCCATGGTCCTTCGCTTGTTATCTTTATAACTCTGTCAGAAGCCTTTTTATCTTTTCTACCACCTGAGTAACTGCAAAGCCCACTAATTAGTCTCTACATAATTACATTTCTAAAGGGCAAATATGCTGTTAGGATAAATGAAATGAATGTGTTTGGGACATGCATGGATGTGACTCTGCCTAAAGCCTCCATGCTTCCAGGCTGATATACTTGGTCACATGGGATTGGCTACGCTGACACATTATATTCTGTCACTTTCTAATTCATAAAATACACAAAGAACAGAGAATAGCATGCAGTGTGATAATAAAACCTTCACAATCATGTCCCCAGTCATAAAGGTAGTAACATGTGAGTTCAAGTCACATGGCTACCATGACTGATTTCCAAGGGAGTAAGGAGCTCGCTGAGCAACATTTCACTTTGTTATGTGTGTTTCAAAGAGAAATCAATATTCGGATGTATAACTGCACAGGGTAGTTATACATCCCAGGTAACATCTTTAAAGGCCAGTAGGCAGATAAACACAAACATTAAAAATACCACCATCGGCCTGAAGTTACAGAGGAAGAAAGAAGATTCTAAGAATTAACTAGGGGTTTTAGTTAAAGGAAGCAAAACTGGAGTTAGTCACAGTTTCTCTGAAAATGAATCCCGTGCTCAAAGCAGGATGGAGTGGGACACATATTTAATCTGGTACTTGGGAGTATGAAGTAGGAGGCTTAAGAAATGCCATCCTGGGCTACATACCGAATATGAGGAGAGTCTGTGCTACATGAAACAAAATGAAACATACAAAATCTGCAAGCTGCCAAGGGGAAAATGTATTCACTAGTCCTTAAAGCTGTAAGCCTAAGAACCAAAACAAGGGCCAGCACCATAAGATAACCCCAAGAATGCAATGGTGGCATTTATATCTTGGGGATAACACCAGTCAATCATTTATATGGACTTCATGCCTTCTTAATAACAAGGAAGTCATGGCTACTATTATAAAACTAACTAATTTCTTTTGGGTAGTATGGAGCTCAGAGGAGATCATCACTGTTGCTATCCTATATCTCATCCTAAATGTATCCCAAATACTTATCTTGATACCACAGAGAAGTTGTAGCTCTCGGGCCTTGTCAAAGAAGTTTCTTTTTGCGGCAGACAGAGACCATTATATAAATCTAAAACTGGTCACAATGTAGAAGACACCTGATCATGGGGTTCCCCAGGCCTTAATGGAACATCTACAAAGCATGGAGGAACATGAAGGAAGAAGAGGTATAAGAGACAGAGGGGGGAAAAGTCTCCTACAAGGCAGTGTCTTCTAGATACTACAAGGATACTGCACCCATGAAATTCAAACCAGACTGGCCCCTAAATAAGACCAGTACAGTGCCAGCACCAATTAGCATTGCCAATGTGGATAGGGGAAATCTCCTATGAGCCAAGCCCACAAAACCTCACAAACAGCTACAGACAACTAGCTGCTGTTGAGAGGGGGAAATGAAGTCTTCTCTATCACCCCAAGCTGTCATGCTAGTAACACTAATGAACTCATCGGGTTATACTAATACGCACATGAAAGTGTGTTTGTGTGTCTAACAATGATTCTCAGAGAAGACCTCATGAATTTAAGAGCTAGCGAGAGTAGAGACCCGAGAGTTGGAGAAGAAAGATGTAGTATGAAATGAGATTTTAAAAAAGTCAAAAAACTTACATGGTCTTGATAGAAGAAAAAACAAAAACGACAAAAATGTTCTAGATACATATAGAATATCTACCACTTTGCACTAAAGCTCAAATTTTGTGAAACTCTAGCTTGTCTTGATATGCTGAAGAGGAATCTGTCATCTTGAAACTCCAGATTGATTTTAGACTCATCCTAAAAGAAATGGTTAATGGCAGGCCACATTTACAAAACCTACAATTTGCTTTGCTAAAAATATATAGTAGATAGATTGAAATCCCTCCCAGGGCATTGATTGCAATGATCCAAGTAGCTACACTCCCTCAGCATTTATAGCATGCCAAGCAGTTTACATATTAAGCAACAGCAATCTTCCAAGGCATGCTAGAATATCAGCCCTATGTTATTCATGATGAATCTTAGGCAAGAGATCTATAATTTATCTATATCTCTATGCTGCTGTGACTCTATGTATCTATCAATGTATCTATCTACGTATCTATGTTTCTATCTATATATCTATGTATCTATGTTTCTATTTGTTTCTATGTATCTATCTCTATATCTATGTATCTATCTATGTATCTATCTATGTATCTATCTATGTATCTATCTATGTATCTATCTATCTATCTATCTATCTATCTATCTATCTATCTATCATCTATCTATCTGAGACAGGGTTCACAATATAGCTCAGGTTGGCATGTTACTCACCATGTAGCCCTTTCTTGCCTTAGACTCACAAAGACTTGCCTACCTCTGTTTACTGAGTGCTGGTAGTAAAGGTATTCACCACCACAGGAGCTAGATAAGTAGACATCAACTAAGTAACATACAAAGAACTGTACAGATATTGACATGTATATCAAAATGTAAGCCCAGCAGTCTGGAAATAACTGAAGATTTGGATTTTACTTGATTATTCACTCTAAAAACTTTTCCATGGCTGTTCCAACTGATGACATAGCACGTGTATATACTGGCCATATGAACAGACTCTTCTAGCATGCATATATATATATCACACTGCTGCCAGGATACAGCCCTAAATAGTTTTATAGTTTATAGATACTGTGCAAAATTGTCTTACAAGCAACTGAACTCTTAGTAACTAATGACACAAGATTAAAATACTGTATATGAGTGATAGAGACACACACACCCCAACACACATACATACACACATGCACACATACATGCACACACATACACATACACACACATACACGCATACACATGCACACACACACATACATACATACACGCGTGCACATACGCACATCAGCAGAAGCAGCAGTAATAATAAAATGCTCTCTCTTAAGCATTATGAGCATTTTTTTTCTTTTGGTTACTGACAATTTTAAGAATTACCAATGCGTCTGTAGAATTTCTTCCCTGAGAAATTTTTATCCATCTTTTCCTCTAAGTACCTTTCTTCTAAAATACTACTTCAAAAATAATCCCTATAGTAATAGAACTTGATTAATGAAAAACAGTTAAAAGTGTTAGTACAGTACATTGAGAAGAATTAAATGCAGAATTAAATATATATGAAACACAAATCCCTAGTTGGCCCTAAACACTGACAAAGACAGAAGGAAACATTTATTTACCACAGTGGTTTAAACCAAGGGTGACATTTCTACCCCAGAGAGTATCTGGCAAAGGCTAAGATGAATGGTTGTCACAGAAGAGTGATGGCCTTGGTAAAGGGTGGAGGTGCTGCCACTGGTATCACTGGGTAGCTGGGAGGAGTGCTCACCACTGGCATTAGCTGGATAGATGGCAGCAATGCTAGCTACTTGCTTGCATCAACTGGTTTAGAGGGCTGACATGCTGGCCACTGACATCAGCTGAGTAAAGGGAAAGAATGTTTGTGGAGCTTTGTGTTTTTGCTATGTATTGTAATTCTAAATACTGATTTCCAAGGTTTGTTTGTTCCCAGAGACAAGTGATACTATGTAACCTTGCTCCTTAGTTTAAAATTATTTGTGGAATAAAGATGCCTACAGTCAATAGATGGGCAGAAGAGAGGTAGGTGAGGTTTTGGTTCCAGGGCCTTGACTTGAGGGACCACAAAGAAAAGAGAAAGGGGAGTGAGGAAAAGATATCTTGTGGTAAGAGATCTTGAGATCTGGCCATGAGGGCTGGCCAGTTGGACTTAGAGTGGTGCAGGCAGAACATGGCAAGTCATATCTTTAGTTTATTGACAAAGAAGTAGACAAAATAATGTATAAGGTTGATATCTACTCAGCTCTAGTGCTGTTAAGGGTTATTATAAATATAAAAGTTTTGTGTCTTTTATCCAGGAACTAAATGATCACAGGGAGGGTAGAAACCCTCAATTAATATTAAATATTTACCACAACAGATGCTCGTAAATATCTTACCAGGAAAAGGAAAGGTTGCCTCCCCAGGAAAGAAAAGAGAACTCACAATCAGCTTTGCAGAGTATGTAACTGCAATACATGTCTTTTAAAATAAAGTTTCTTTGAATAAAATACATATATTTTTAAATAGAGTTTCTTTGAATCCACCCTATAGACCACTATAAAGAAAACATAACATTAGACAGGAAAAATTTTTTGTCAATAAAATTATAAGCTATGATTGAATTTGCCGATTTTAGAACTATTCTAAAAATTGAAAAAGCGTGTTCTTGCCACCTCTGGCACTATATCTGAACAAACTGTCAGTGTCTGTATGTAATAAGGCTGACTTCCAGACACATATGCCAGGTTACCCATTCTGCATCATTCTTATGCATTCACATATCAGATCATAATGTAATCCATAAATACATGCAGTATAACTGTACCTTAGTATTAGTGTAGGATTAGTTCGGGATTCTTCCTGGGTGCCTACATCCATGGAATTCCAAGTCATTTATCATGATGATAAATACTTGAATTTAAGTTTCTTGTATTCTCCCATTTATATATAGTATGTAACACTTAATATGATGTAAATGGTTGTTATACTGAATATCCTAGGAATAATAAGAGTCAGGCATAGTGGCACACATTTGTAATCTCAACACTCAAAATAAAGAAGAAGGATTGGGAAATTTGAGGTCAGCCTTATCTACATAAAAGAGACTAAGGTTAGACTGATCTGTGTAAAAAGTTGAAGAACTCAGCATGGTTGTGATGTATTGTGTGAATGATTTCATGGAATGGTTGTGTGAATATATAGAAGAATATATGTCTCAAATATATTGAGAAATACACAGTGCTGCCTATTTTTCTGTCAAAAAAAAAAAAAAAAGAAACTTTAAAGTTTTTAGGACATCATTGTTTAAAACCATAGCATTCTAGAAACTTGACTAAGGAAAGTCAATCAAAATTATGATAACAATTTCAATATAAAACAAGCAAATACAAATTCTAGGTCTTGGTGGAGAGACGTGGCTCAGAGAAGGCACTTAGTGCAACGTTAAGGACTTGATTTGATCCCTGGGACTCACATGGTTGACAGAGATCACTGACTCCCTCAAGTTTTCGTCAGACCTCTACAGATGTGCTATGCCAAGGGAATCCCACTCCACAAATAAATTATAAAATACTGTTTAAAAGAATTCCAAATCTTCAAGTATGACCTTTTGCCTTGAGTTCTAAAAAGGGTCTTTAAAAAACCCTTGAAATATGAGCTATCCCAAAGTGGTTGTAAATAAAGTTCATGAGCTGCTGAAAAGTCAAGTTTTCTGTAATATGCAGCCCAGCGTCTATACTGATGTCTACACTAGCCTCAAGGAGAGCAGGTTGCCACTAACAGACAGCTTTGCACATTCTAACTGGAGAAACAGTACACACAATTAATTGCCTTTCGATTTATTTCTTTTAAGTAAGGAAAAAATCCACAGTACTTCTATATTGTATTAATATGTTAACTAGTGCCAGTCAGTCTAGTACCAAACCATGAACAGATAATTTTTCAATTCCTTGTTTCATTATGGAAACAGATATGCAAGCAATCACAACACCGTATAAATTATGCTATGAGAAAGTACAGCATCTTGAGGACCCAACAAAGGAACACTTTCCCCAAAACAGCCAGTCAGATGAAGTTCCTAGAGAAGACAAAAGACAAAGGAGCGAGCCCAGAATGCTGAGAACAGCATTCCAGACAGAACAGCCCTGGCTATGAAATGCCAGAGTCACAAAGGGTGGCATTTAAAACCTAACAATAGCAATAATAACAGGATTCGTGAAAATTAAATGACATAATCCATGTAGGAGGAGGCATCTGAGAACGTGAAAAGCCAAGACAACTGACAATTAAGACAGTACAACTAAGAACAGGTTGATTGTAAATAGCCCCCCTCCTCCCAGGCAATCAGTCAGAGGGCAGTGTTTATTCCTGATGGCTCAGCAAGTGACTTAGAAACACTAAGCTCAGTTGTGAAGGAAAATAACATCTCTATCTGCAGCTGAAATCATCTTGTGAGCTTTGTTTTATCTGATCATCCTTTAACATACAGAGGAACTTTAAAAGTAACGATTTACCCACCCCACCCACACCCCCAACCCCGCTCCGAGATACAAAATAAATTTTAGAACTTTGTTTTTTTTTTTTCTGAAGCAATTTGCATGTGTGAAATTTCCTAATCGTAATTAATTAACGTGAGTCAGAATCATGGTCGAACTTTGCAGTAACTCAAACATCTTAATCAAATTTGCTAATTGAGCTGCCTCTAATAGTAAGGCTTTATAGCACTTAGCTGTGACATGAAACTAAAGATGAATTTTCCCCCCTTTTTCTTTTTCCAGAACTTATGCTCACTTTTAAGCAATGAGTATAATAGGACACTTAAAATAAATTCTTAATCTCTATTATTAAATGAAGTTATAATTAACACTTGGCCACATAATCATCCTTGTGGTGGTTTGAGTAGATTTGGCTCAGGGAGTGGCATTATTAGGAGGTGTGTCCTTGTGACAGTAGGTATGACCTTGTTGGAGGAAGAGTGTCACTGTGGGAGTAGACTCTGAGACCATTCTCCTAGCTGACTGAGAGATTCAGTCTTTTCCTGTTTGCCTTTGGAAGATGTAGAACTCCCAATTCCTCCAGCATCATGTTTGCCTGGATGCTGCCATGTTTCCCTGCATAATGATAATGAACTGAACCTCAGAACCTGTAAGCCAGCCCCTATTAAATGTTGTCCTTTATAAGAGTTGCCAGGGTCATGGTGACTCCTCACAGCAATGAAAACCCTAAGACAGAAGTAAAACATGAATGTCCCCATATTCTTCTAGATCACAACTAGAAAGCAGGCAAAAAGATCAAGTAACTACATGGCTATCAATGGAATGAAATTCAAAGTCCTTCTAAGTATATGTTGTAATAGAGTACTCAAGTCTCGGAATTATGTGTTTCCTAAGTTTGTGAGTTCTATGAACTGAGTGAGGTGTCCATTCTCTGTGCTTTGTACATTGTGCTATACAGCGAGTAAGCGAAGGGAGGTAGAAGCAAATCAATGTGCAACAGGGTTGGGTTGCAGGACTAAATCCCAACGTCTTCCAGGAACCCGTGCAAGTGCACTCTGGGCAATGCAAGGAGGAAGCAATACCTCTGCATTATCCTGTTGGCTATAAGCTAGATGTCCTGTGCTGAAGATGGTGGGGCACATAAGAAAGAACCTCAAAACAACTGGCCTAGCCAGCTGCAACTTTGCTGGCCTGGACTTCTGGTTATGAGTCAGAAAAACTTATTTGTAAATTATGTAAAGCCACGCATTATAACAAATATGGCTGGCATAGGGAATTTCTAAATAAATACTTACATTACATTTGAATGCATACAAAGTATGAGTTGTCTGCTTCTCAGTGATAACCATATTATGCAATAACCTACTATAATAAACTCAACCATAATATTTCATTAAAATCATACAATTTAAGGATAAAATAGGTGTGAGACGTTGGAACACTTAAATTAAGCTTTTACACAAGCATAGTCCTAATGGTCACTCTTTGCGCAAAGAGAAAATTCCATTTGCAGTATCTTTAATGTTAATGCCCTTTTAAATTCTAGAAAAGAGGACACTCGTGGGAATTATCAGATGGAAGAGAAACAGACTGGATTTTCTACTTACAAGCGGATTCAATGAGCATCAAGTGATTAACTGAGCACTGAGGTCACCACTACAGACAAAGCAGTGCTTTCTCTACCATGGCATCCCTGTGGCCACCAGGTCATCCTTAGATAACAGATTCTATCTGATGTCTAAGCACAAGGATTCTCTTGACACAACCATTTCCCCCAAATCAAATGTTCTATTTTCTTTCCTTTGTTTTAATGAAGTGACTCTGAAGACTGGTAAAAATAAAATGATGGTTTCCCAAAGATGTCTTTGTGTAGAAAAGTCCTGAAAGAGGAAATATATGCAAAAGAATATGGCATGAAATAAGTACCTTTACTTATTAGAAAACATTTAACATGGATGCTATGACAAACATGACTGGATAGTTAAATTATCGTTACTATATTGCAGATAGTGACTGTAGAGCATCGTAGGAACTGTGAGCAAGACTAAAAGAGGAATTTTGCTTGAAAAATGTTAAATTCTTCTAGTACTGAAAAGAAGTCAAATGCTCTTCTATAAGAATTGCATTGCGTGGCAAAGATTGCCAAAGGCATGAGGATGGAAAACAACCAGTCATATGTGGCAGGAACAAACAGATAAAGGTACACGATTCCATTACATAGGTCCTCTCAGTGGGAACCTGTGTCAAAGGGTTTCCTCTCTAAAGCGTCACATCACTACCAAGTAGGTTCCAGAAAATACAGCTTAGATTCCTCTTTGTTCTCTTCATTTCACAAGGACACGTTTATTTGTTCCTAACTGAATTTTGTTCAGATGTTGACATCTCAGTAAAATAAAAGCTAGGACATTTATGTCATAAGGAAGATGTTTCCTTATAACCTGTCAAATATAAAGCAGGGGAGATTTAATCAAAAATAACTGTTTAAACATAACATGCAAACCTTTATCAACTAATATTAGAGGAAATGAGAACAAAGAAGAACACTTTCTTTCTTTCTTATTCTCACTGAACTTTTGTCTTAAGGAAATTCTGGGATGTCTCATTTAAATAGTATTTCTTACAAGGGTATTTCTGAGGTAGAGTTTGGATGATGAAATCTAATACCTTTATACTCTATCATAGCAGATTCTACTCAGGTAGGTTTGCCACAAGATGATTCATGGTTACTATTTTAATTAATTCTCACAGGAAACACATAAGGTTATTATTATTTCCCACTTTGGAAGGGGAACTTAAGATCAGAGTGGTTGGGGAACTAATTCACATAGCTGTAATTATTGTTGGATCTAAGATTCACAGAAATTTATTGTATGACCAGCATTATATATGCCCTATATTCTCTATACCTGTCTTCTGAATGTATCAAGGATGCATTTTCCACCTACATATAAAATATAATAAAATGTATGAATAGTATGAATGTAGTCACATGGTTAAAAGAATAAAATAACAGCCCTCAGCTGATACAGCTGGATATATGGCAGGAAGTTTTCAGTATTATTTCTTTCCCTTTTTATAATTAGGAGCACAAAACATTTTATAACTTTTTCTATAGATAGACAGACAGACAGATAGACAGACAGACACACACACACACACACACACACACACACACACAGATAGATAAATATAAAGGGGAAAGAAATTGACATGGGCTTCCTAACTGAGCTGATACAACTCAAGATGAGATGAAAAAAATTATCTAGTCTTAAATTCAACTGTTTCTTCCCTATCCTACATTGTTTGAGTGTTAAGAAATCTCTCTTCTCAGTCTTCTTTTGGTTTTATATACATCATGCTTCTTAGTTATTGGTGTCAATTCTGTCTCCCTTCTCTCTCTCTCTCTCTCTCTCTCTCTTTCTCTCTCTCTCTTTCTCTCTCTTTTTCTCTCTCTCTTTCTTCCTCTCTCTGTTTTCTCATACTCTTTCCATTTCTTCCTTCCCTTCCTTCCTTCCTTCCTTCCTTCCTTCCTTCCTTCCTTCCTTCCTTCCTTCCTTCTTTCTTTTCTCTTTCTTTCTTTCTTTCTTTCTTTCTTTCTTTCTTTCTTCTTACTTTCTACATGTTCTTCTTAACATAAGAACATTTTGGATTTCCTCCATGTTCACATAAATTGCATCCTCCAATGAAAACCATTAATTGGTCTAAAATTGAATCCAAACCAATACATTCACAAAAGGGTTTTTTTGGGGGGAGGGGGAAATGGGTCATTCTTGCACACTAGATCGATTTCTTTTCAGAGGAAAAACTTGCCAGTAAATGGTGGCATGATTTCACAAGCAGACAGCCAGGAGGTAACTGGAAACAGCGTAAAATTAACATCTAACAAACTTTTCAACTTTTATTACTGTATGCTTATATCAAGTTTCTAAGCATATTTTATTTAATCCTTCCAAAATAACACTAACATAATCTAATTTTACAGATGAAGAAGACAGATTAAGCAATTTTCCCAGGGTCGATCATGGGAACCATTATTGGAAGTGCTGAGCCTAAATCTGCATGCTGCCCAACCCCACCATCTGAGGGACTTTACTAAGCTGCCTTCAAGGCACAAGAATGACAGAGGATTAAATTTTTATAAAAGGAAACGTTTCCTTCTTTTATTTTCCCCTTTCCCATGAAAACAAACAGAATTCTTGTAAGCCTATATATATATTTCCGCCCCCCCCCTTGGATCACACTCAAATCTCCTACAAATATTTTTCCTACCCTTTAAGATAATTATATGATTTAAAACAAAATTAAGAACTGGGAAGCATCTAGTGCAATCTAAACACATGACACACTCATGATTCAACTCAAGTCTACATAGAGATCTGTTTGTAATTCTTGGCTATTTATGGATGCTACCCAACATGGATGTCTACTTCTTATGAACAGAGGCACAGTTGACAGTTATGTGTATCCCATGGCCACACAGGAATCCAGGAGGCAGAGGAGAAAGACTGATGATCTCTTCAGACCCCCAGTGTAATCAGATTATCGCTTTATTTACTCACTCATTCAAGCTGTATTCTGAAACTGTCATTGTGGGCATTTAGTAGTCAACACAAAGTCTAGACTATCTGAAAAGCTGTCACAAAGCATGGTGCTTGATGCTATTACAAAGCAAAGATGAAAAAAGATGTCCACAGGAAAACGGGAAGGAAAGGATTCTGATTCTGATTCACACTTGTTGGTTCAGGCATCTAGACCAAAAAAAAATAATCTAACATTGGGGAATTTCTTAGGAATTGGCACATGCAAATAAATACACCAGAGAACAAGAAAGGTTCCATCACAGAGATATGGTTCTAATCTGGGTCAGAGAAATCTCTATCAGTTCACTGTGTGTCATGTATTCACTTTAAACAGGAATGCCCAAGAAACCAGGTATTTTCTTAGATCTTTAAGAACAGTGCTAAACTACACACACATGCACACACACACACAGACATACATATATTCATACATACATACATTTTATATACATATATATATGTGTATATATATATATATATATATATATATATATATATATATATACATTCATACATACATTTTATATAACAATAAATTACTAAAGAGCCAAAAGTATCATGTAAAACAGAGAGTAGCAGGAATAGGTATTAGGTCATATTGGCATTGAAAATTTCCTAACCTATGCACTGGCCAGGTGACCTCTAAAACTAAATATCCAAGTCTAGCTTTATCTGCCTGGATAGATTTTTCAACCTAAGCACAATTTACTCACAGAGATCTCCTGGAGTACTCTTCAGTGAACAGAGGGAAAATACCACTTCATATAATATTTCTTCTTGTGTTTTCCTGCATGTATGTGTGGGTGGTCTGAAGACAAGTACATGCTTCCATGTATGTGAGTATGCATACATGTGCAAGTGTATGCTCGTGTATTAGCACAGTACTCGTAGAACTGACTTGAATTGTTTAATTTTGGTATGAAGAAGGTGAGAAAGTTATATTAAAGACAGGGTTTTGGGGTCCTAATGACCATGTCTAGGTCTTGGGCTTGAAGGGTAGAATGCAGAAATGAGAAATCCAAGAGACATAATAAAATGACCAAAGGCTAGAGATGAACAATGGAAGATACGAATTAGAGAAAAAGTTGTCAATACTGCACTTACTTTTATTCTCTTGTCTTTGTGATGAATTCAACACTCATGTTACATAAAGGAACTGCCCTGCTACAGAGAAACTCCTCAGCCAAGAGAAGCTATTCTCTGTGTGCTCAAGGTGTGATTACGGAGATTAAAGCCTACGGTTCATCATTTGCTAGTCCATCCTTCACCATTCAACCCTATCCCCATCCTACTTCGTTTCATTTTTAGAAAGGATCTTCCCAAGTTTCCTAAGCTTTCTTCCAACTCTCTGTATTGTCAGAGAGGGTTTTGAATTTGTAATCCTCCTACCTCCGGTGAGGACTGCCGTATCTAGTAAAACAAAAACCAAAGAACAATAACATGTTTTCTCATTTTGTGGAATCATCATTTGTGCTTTGTTATTTTATATTTATTCCTATTTTTAGGAGATAGGCATTAACTACATAGCCTACAGTGGACTCAAATTTATGGTAATCCTCCTACCTCAAGTGCCGGGATTAGAGATACACACACCACTGTGCCCAGCTCAGTTAGTAATTTCTATCAAAATGGTATTCTCTGAGTTTTAGGACACAGTTTACAGCCTAGGTTGGCACCCACCACTAAGGTTGATCTTTAAAAATCTAGAGATTTTGCTAAAGCTGTTTACTTCAAGCAGGCAAAAGAGCAAGGGGTATATAAATACTAAGGAGAAAAAATCATGAACGCTATCAACACCAACAAAGCCCAGTGTCCCTTTAGACTTCAAAATAGTTTGGATTAGTCCCTTAACCAAGACTTTGCACTAAAAAGAAAAAAAAATAGCCTTGACATTATGAATTTGTAACAATCAGACTAGGCTTGAGTCTCCTCCAGATGGTGTGTGGGCATTTTCTTACACTGTACCACTTATTGGCAGGACAGAAAAGGGATCACTTTCATTCCAGCTTAAAGGGCCCCATGGACAAAGTGGAGCATGGGAGAACCATGATCAAAGGTGATTGATGTAGGTGTGATGTCAAAAGTGCATCTTAGGGTAACTGCTGCTATCCTGTAAGCATCAGGGAGAAAGGAAGGAGGATACAGACAAGAGGAGAGTTTATAAAATAGCCTATGGGGTATCTTTTGCACATGAGTATTTGAGGAGAATAAATATACTGAAAGCAACACTATTAGGGAAAACAAACACCTCCAAAAAAACTCTTCAAGCACTTGCAGTGTGCTAAGCATTGCTCTAGAAATTTTGTAAATATACTAAAATGATACCTTTGTAAAGAGTTTACATTTTCCTAGTTAGGAGTTGTGTGTTTGTGTGTGTGTGTGTGTCGGTGGGTGTGTGTGAGAGAGAGACAGAGAGAGAGGGAGAGAGAGAGGGGGGAGGAGAGAGAGAGAGAGAGAAAGGAGAGAGACATGCTGCAGACGGAACCTGTGCTCTTTCACATATTAAGTATATTTATATAGTTCATAGCAATAAATGCAATGTAAAAACAAGAGAATTTTTAAAAAGGAGATTGATTGTGAGAGTGGTGGAAGGGTTTTGCTGAACATAGGGTCATCCTGGAGGCCTTTCTCAGTAAGGGTAATCTTAAAGCAAAATTGAAAGGTGTTGTGGGACACATAATTCAGCCACAGAAATAATGTGCTATTTCACAAAAATAAAATATATAAGAAATAAGTAGCAGATGGCACAGTATTGGTTTTTAAATTCATTATCATCAACATATCTGCATGCCCTCAAACTTCAATTATACTTTAAGCAACTTTACTCCCATGTAAGCAAAACCTTAGTTATGTTCTACATAGCAAGGAGAACAAATTAAGTGTCAGGCAATATTACAATAATTCCTGGTGTGTCTAGGAAATAATTCTTAAGCCACAGTAATTGGAAATCTGCAGCGGGATGATTGGAACTACGCAAATAACAAATTTACATCTGTTCATTTTTCTTCAGGAGCAGAGACAGAAAGACACTTTTTTTTTCTTCATAATTCAAAACCTCCTTCTGAGAAAACTGAAATTAATTTACTTAAAATTCTGCCACACATCATCTGTACTCTCCATGAGAACATAATTTTAGGAAGAAAAACAATAGAAAAGCTTCTGGCTATTTATGTAACTCCCAGTCAGTTTTAAAGTTGAAGTGAACAAGAAGCAGGAACTCATGACGTGACTCTGAACTGCTTCCTAAACTCTTTCATGGGCTTTCTAATACATATCCGCAGTTGTATTCTTCGACAGCACTGGAGAGAAATGACTACAAGATTAAAGATATCTTAATAATATTTCTGAAAAATATATATATATACCTCTATTCAATTTGCTCCAGCATGGAATCTAGGCTATCTCTTTTCTACAGAGTTAATATGAATGACTGCGTCTCTACAGCCTGGATCTCTCGGTTCTATTTTGCAACTCCATCCGAAATAGGATCCACATAAGACATGTAAGCAAAAGCAGGACCCAGTCTCTGTCTTTTTCTTTCCAAGCTCATAGCTATTAAAAGATGGAAATTTTGGGCCTGCTGAAGAAGGCAAGGTTGACAGTCCAAAAGCAGTCCAGATGTAGATGCTACTGTGTGCCACTGCCAGGGAGGTAAAAAAAATGCACGTGCAGTCAGTTGTTTGATTCAGTTGTATTCAAAAGCACATGTGGAGAAGCAAAGAAGCGCCCAAGAATTCAGCTTGTACTAGAAATGAAAATATAAATAATTTACACCTCTAGCTGCCAAGGAACTTTTAGTGTGCACATGAGTACTTTGGACACTGTGCTCGTATATTGCAGAACACTTAAATCATTCTCTGAGATTCCCTGTCGCCTTCTTTGTGCAAAATGGCTTTCTCTGAACCTGTTATGCAAAAGGATCAAAGCCAGGTATTGACATCCTACATCCTGGTATTTTTTTTTTCCTTCTCCTAGAATATAGAGTTATACTTCCTCTATCAAGATGCTTAAATATTGGTTTTTACCAATGGTCCCATTAACAACCCTTGTATTTGGGCTTATATATATTATACAGATATAGTCATTTTAAAATCAGTTTTCATTCATATAATTTTATAATTATGAGACCAAAATCTACACACTCTACCTCCAAATGTCCTTATAAAAGATGTAAACTCGGAGTGCAGATGTTTACAGGATAGCCAGAAAACATCTGAATGACACAGGCAAATCTCATTTTTGCCTCTTTGCTGCCATTTTCACTTGTCTTTCTATTGTGACTCCTGTCTTCTTTCTCTCTTTTCCTTCCAGGTTCAGTTAAGACCTTGTATGCCATGTTACATAACACATGGGTGTCACCTGGAATAGAAGTAACCTTAGCCAGGGATACATGGTGCCTTTGTGGAATCCCAGCACTCAGGAGATGGAGGCAAAGGGGCTCAAATCCAACCTGTGATTATAGGCATATGCAACCATTATTGGCTTAGCATTTTATATACAGTGTTCGTGTGTGTGTGTGTGTGTGTGTGTGTGTGTGTGTGTGTGTGTATGAATGTTCACATGTATGTGGTTCCGAGTACCTATACATGTATACATGGGTGGAAGCTAATGTCAGGACTCTTCCTGTATTGCTCTCCCACATTATTCTTTAAGGTGGGGTTTCCATCAAGAATTCACTGACAGAGATGCTTTCCTGCTTGCTTGCTTCAGGGATCCCCTGCATCAGCCTTCCATGACTGGAATTATCAAAGAGCTTCTCTATCTGCCCTGCATTCACGAGGGCTGTAAGAATTGATCTCTGATCCACATCATTGTTTGGCAAGGGAACCACCTTCCCAGCCCCAACATATAAGTTTAAATCTAGACTTCAAGCTACTTGAAGACAAACTTTCCTTGTGAGGTAATTCTTACTATCGAATTCAAAAACAGTTATTCTAAAAATACTCCATATGTGTTAGACGAATTTGCAGATATGATCTTACTGATGAATAAAAGACAAACCTTCACAATGAGCCATCTTTCCTCAAAACTGTGTGAAAACTAATGATGTTTGTAATAGATGTTACAAGAATTGGGGATTTTATTGTACTAGGGAGAGTTGTCACCCTAACAGTTAAACCATAAAATCAACTCACAATGAATCTCAGGACAGATGTGCAAAGAAGACAGGTCTGGGCTGCAAAGGTGTGAACTGTAACTCAGCTGACCAAACACAGTGAAGTGTGAAAGCACACATGGAAGAGAAACTTGTGAGATTGTAAAAGCAGATGTACAGAACGGAATACCCAAAGTGTAATTCCAGTTCTTTGTGGTAAGTATTTTCACAGGAAAGAGCTTCCTTAAACTAAGACCTTATCATCCAGACACTCATAGCTTGATAAGTTCAACTTTAGTTTTCCAGGTGCTAATAAAATAGATGTATTATAAAAACAAACCAACAAACAAAACCTGATCAATCCTCGTCCAAGCTGGCTACATTTTGATGCTTTCCCCCCTGCACTATGGACTGTGTATACAATAAGGAAAGCTCATGAAAACACAGGAATGTATGGACTTTATGTAACTTTTATCATTTTGTTTGTTATATAAGTCTATTGAGGGATGATGCTTAAGGCAACGCCATACCAAGTTCCAAGAAACATCCAGCTTTCTTCCTCAGACACCTGCAAAACTTCACAGGGTACCACCGAACTCTCCAAAATGTACTTTCTGGATATACACAGTTTCTAATTTTAACTCATGTCCTCTCGATTAATAAAACTATAAAAACTGAAATAAAAACATTTTCAGAGTATGTTTTTTCTCTACACCTTTTTCCTTCTTTCTTTTGTTGATGCCATTAATGTTGTTGTTGTTGACCTGAATGGATTTTAACCCCATCTTCTTCAGTTAATCATCTGTGAATTCTTTGCAGCTGGATAAATACCTGGATCATTATACATTAATTCTATTTTCTGAATCCATAGCTGGCATTTTGAAAAGACAGACCTAGCTAAATATCTGAATACTGTAAGTAAATCTTTACCAAAACTCAAAATTTGAAAGACTGTGTGGTAAAATATACTTAAGAACATTTCTAGTTGATAGAATCAGTAAGCACAGACAACCTGCCCTACTTTTAAAAATCCCTTATTTAAATGTCAAAAATTTCCTAAGTAAATACTAAAAATATGTTTTCATTAGATTTATTTTCCTGTGAGGACAGTTAGTATCACACTAACTGTACAAATTCTATTATAAAATGTCTAAGGGACACAATATATACATATACATACAAACACACACACATGTACGTGTGTGTGTGTGTGTGTGTGTGTGTGTGTGTGTGTGTGTGTATGTGCTTAACTCAAACTCTAGATCTACATAAAACAAAAAGAAAAGTATGACATGAATGTAGTGCAAGATTCTTTGGTGTGTCACTGAATAGTCATCATTTCTATTTCAAGGTTACACTATGCAGGGTTATCCTTGTGAAGTAACTGTGTGAGAAAAATTATCAAGTAAAACACAATGAAGGACATATGATAGTATCGGAGCTTGCTCTTGCTACGTAAAGAAGTAAGTCTCTGTAATCCCCATCTTTTTCTGGGAAAGTGAAAAGCACCAGCTGGGTTGTTCATTTACAACATCAGCTGACTCTGCTGCAGTAGAATCGCACTCCAATCCCCTTTATGTAAAACAAACCAACCAATTCTGGAAACCTCTGCTTGTTAATAGTGAACGCTTTAAAAGACTCGGTAGAAAATCCTGTTTGGACTTTTAGATATTTGGCCACAGTTAATTTTTCTTCTTATAATTACCAATTGGCACTTCATAAGTACCAAGATTTATTTCCTCATTTATGGCAAGTTATCTCACCAACTGTGTCTACAATCACTTGTCTTCTGAACTCACAAAGTTTCTCAAAACCCAGCCCTGAATAGACAAACAGACTTCTAATATGCTTGTTATTATTGGATGTATAAGGGGATAACTTGGAACTCCATTGTAGTGGTCTAAAGGCTTTAGTCGATAGCTTCTGTCACTGTTTAGGGAAAGCTGTGGAACGTTTTGGAGGTGGAAACTTTTACAGGAAGTACGTCAATGGGGGAGGGCTTTAACTATTACTGGTCTCACCCTACTTCCTGTCTACTCTCTGCTTGTGCTTGCAATTGAAGATGTGACTGGGGTATGAGTTCTCAGTTCTTGTTCCTGTCACCGTACCTGCCACTTGCTACCATGAATCCCTGCAATGACAACTCTTCCTTCTATGAATTGCTTTCATGACGGCATTTTATCACAAGAACAGAAAACAAAAGTCGCATCCCTTTTCCTTCGTGGCTGTTTCCACTAAAGTGACTTTCTCTTCCTAATGCAGTTTTGAATATCATGAAGAACTAAAACCACTGAAACCCATGTAAGTATTTTAGTTTCTTTCATTTTGAAAGCATCAACTACCTGCTGTCCACTCCTCTTCAGATTAAACATCATTGCTTCAATCGAACTGAATCTCCTAATAGTGAGATCTGGGGAGAAAGTTTTACACCATACGCCTAAAAAGGTCTGCTGGGTTCTAATACATATTAACTACCCTGGGAATTTATGTGGAAATAAGGTCATCACAGTAATAATTACTTCATATGGAAAACTATTGTTTATGTATGATGGGCATCTTTAAAAAGTGATGGCCATGTAAGAATATAGTTAAGCATGAAATGCTATCGATTCCCAGCAAACGACAAAACGGGGAAAAGGAAACTCTCCACTAAGGGTTTCAGAGAAATATGCTTCCTACCCTAACTCATGTGAACTTATGAGATATCAATCTCTATTTTAATCCAGCTTAAGTATTTTGCTCATGATAGCCACAAAGGACACAAGAAAACAAGAACCAACACTAATGTACATGTGCAAACAAACGAATGCATTTCATCAGCAGACAGCTGATTCAAGTACGTTTTGTTAGTTTGCTGTTTTGAAACAGAGTCCCGTGTAGCATGCGCATGTCAGACTTGTTACGTTGGAGAAGAGGATGCCAAACTTCTCATCATCCTGCTTCTACCTCCTGGGCGCTAGAATTAAAGTCATACATGATCCCACTTAATAAGAAAGGCTACTTATAAGACAGAATTGTCTTGTAACTGATCAAAAATACATATTTCAAAGAAGGTTGTTATAAATATATATTATGAGTCATACATTACTCTTCCTACTCTGATTTCATACTTCTCTATGAAAACAGCAAATATAGTTAGAAATCCTATGGGAGACTATAATAACAAAGCCGCTGCTGAATACTAGAGTCTATGCTTTGTTACTCAATACAGAATAGACATTCTTTATCATGGGGTACAATATTATTCCATTCTTTGTTTAGATTCTTGCTTTCTGAGGTAGCTTCTGATCAAATGCCTTTTTGAAATATTTAGAGATCATATTTTGTTCTCCTGACTTTTTAAATTAAGAGTGTGGTAGCCGACTTGCAATATTAAGCATCTCACCATTAATTCCAGACTAAATCCCACCTGGCTGCCGTGCTTTAATCTCTAAGATGTTCCTACATCCACTATATTAATTTCAAGACATGCATGCATTTGTATTCATTAGTATGCCTTGTCTATTGTGGTTTCTGATTTATTGCTTCTTGTTTGGGTCTTCTTTTGATGTGGGAGGAGTTGCTGGCATGTTTTCTTTTCAGATGTGTGTATTTCATTTTTATCATGTTTTGCCTTCTGTATAGTCTCCCTTCCTAAGAATAAGAAATGTCACTAGTGAAGAAATTATGTCTTCTTTGAGGATCTGGCAGAGGCCACTTATAAAGCACCTTCACTTGTTTTTTACTTTTAAGAAAAAATTCAATACGTTTCTTGAACTTTCCCAAGGTGTTTGACTCAGATTGCTTTTTATTCTTTGGCCCAAACTGAGCACCTGTATTTTCCCAGGAGGAAAGGGCAGGGAAGGACTATGGGAGGGGCTGACTAGGATGGGGGCAGTGAGTGAGATTTAAAGTGAATGAGTAAAAAAATTAATTAAAAAAACACAGGTGGGATTGTCTAATAGTTTTATGTTATCAGGAAAGCATAAGCTGGGTAAAACATATTGCCTTTAAAACTCTGCCCAACAGGTACCACCAATGAGTAAGTGACTCATAAGCCAGTCGCCTTTGTAACTCAATACATGGTATAATTGTGAGTACTTGCCTAGCACATACCATAATATAGGAATACTAGGAATGAAGGAGAAATAGTTAACCAAAGGCTATACGTGTAACTAACACAGAAAATAAGCTCAATAAAGGAGCAGTAATTGGCTAGCTTACTTACTTCCCTGAGTATACAAAAAAAACCCCACAATAATCTCATATTGCAAGGCAAAACGTCCTTTGACAAATGTATCTATATCTATCTATATATATGAATGTATACATACAGATACAAATATGCTAAAAACTGATACCATCCATTTTCATTAAATAAAGCTTACACAAGTAATACAGTCATAAAAACTATTTAAATGAAGAAGTCATGAGATGCTCACAGAGAACTTACATATATCCATTCAGTATTTCATTAAAGTACATGAAATGGTTTCAGTTACTTCAAAAAGATGAAGATATATATGGGGAAACATGAATCATAGGACGGAATCATACAGACGTTGTAGTGTATGGGAGAACTTCTCAGTAAGAACAAAAGCATCATAACTCATGCATTTCCATACAAAAATCCTCCTACTAACACCCTCTTGTCAGAGGACAACAGATTGGTACTCCGCTGCTAATGTCAGGGTCCTAGACTCTAGGAGGTTGAACACAATACAAACATCTAAATACAACATTCAATAGAGATTCTCTGTTATACTTTAAATGCCTACCTCCTTCTCTGTTTATGTTTATCTTTAATAACATTTTGTATCAATTTTTAGACTAAAACACTCAAAAGATTTAGATAATGAGAACATAAATGTATACAAAAATTCAAGCTTATGAGTTTTTGATAGCTTCTTATACAATATTCATAAAGCATAAGAAGTAGGCAGCAAATTCTAAGAGCAGTCACTTTCTTATAATTAACTGGTCCCCTATGAATCCATAGTAGTTCTGAAAGAGCCTTACTAGTTGTTACGGAGTCCTACCCACTCTGCCTAGAATTTGATCCATGAAAGCCTATGGCTTCATGTGTCATTCAGAGAAACTCTCCAGGATGAATTCGGACAGAATGACAGAGGAGAATTTTGGGAGGTAGGAGAGATGTGGGAGGACAAGATGTGACATTGATATTCTTTTCTAGGAAGAGTGAAAGGAGTTGGGATATTGTATCCATAAACTCCAGGAGCCATCTTCTTCATGCCTCAGTGTCCCTCTGAGAACAGAGAAAAGCCAGAACAATAAAACTGCATCAAATCTACTAAGCACCTGGATCTAACTTTCTCTGCATCCTACCAACCCTGAAGTTCCCAGCTACAGAACTCAATAAACCAGATACTCTTTAGTGTTTCAGTTAGCTATTACATGTAAAAATTCCCTAAATGTAGAAGACAAAGGAAAGGATTCAAGTTTATTTTTCATTTACCAATCTAAACCCACAAGGCCTCCTGGAATCTTCCATCCAAAAGGCAAAGATAATTTAGCCCTTGAGATTTATTTCAAACTCAATACTGAGGGATATTTTGAATGACACTATTATTGAATCTTTGATAAAATCTTAAGTACCTTTGAAGAACTGGTCAACCTAGACGATCAAAAAAAGAAAAATTCTACCAAACAACCTCAGTCTCTCTGTTATGTCCTAGGCTGAGTATATATTCTACATATGCTTTGACACAAAGTTTTAGCAAAGGAAAACTGTCTTGTTTAATATTCAACATGTTGTTTACATGTGTCACATTAAGGACTTATTTTTGAAATTTTATATTGATCCAAGTTTGAGGAGAACATATTTTTATGTAAAAAGCACTTATGCCAACTTTTTGTTATATGGCACATTATTTCAAAGAAAAAATTTAAACATATATAAATACACAGGAATATAGATGATGTGGCCTCAAACAGAAAAATCACAAATACCACTCACCTACTGATCTCAGAGTCCTGAGAGAGAGAGAGAGAGAGAGAGAGAGAGAGAGAGAGAGAGAGAGAGAGAGAGAAACAGAGACAGAGAGAAACAGAGA
>JANHMN010000021.1:26064367-26075855 GCA_030674055.1 Rhabdomys pumilio
GGGAGGGAGGGAGGGAGGAAGGGAAAAAGGAAAAAAAGAAGGAAGGAAGGAAGGAAGGAAGGAAGGAAGGAAGGAAGGAAGGAAGTCCATTCCAGAAAATAGGTATCAGCATCTCCATTCCTGTTGTTAACTCAATAATCTCTGTCACAGCAGGTTTCAATCATGAACCTAACCAAAGGAAGCGAGACATACTCACAAATTATACAGCATGTCAGCCATGTTGCTGCGGTAGTACAGGGCATTTCTATAGGCGCTTTCAGCTTCAGAAATTTTACTCTGACTCTTGAGAACATTTCCAAGGTTACCCCATGCTGGCAAGAAGAAAAAAAAGTATTCAGCTGAGTGTCAATCCAATTACATATGACATAATATCCATCTATCAGGAAATACCACGGCAGGGGGGGGAACCTTCATAAAACATTTTATGGGGAAAATTTCTTTCCTTTATACTCTAACATTTCATCAAGCCAAGAGATTAAATACATTCAAAGTCTAAAATAATTAAAGCAATCATTATGGCTCAAAGCTGATGCATACATACAGTTCATCGCAATGCCAAGAACAATGTTATCTTAAGGTCTCCTACAAAGACTAAAGGTTCTTTCAAGTTTCCGTAGGGGTCTTCGAAGTCTGAATGTATTGTATATAGACTTAACTAGAAGCAAGAAGAAATCGTCTTAAAATAAACTGAGCTCCCATCCAACTATGGAAGAACTGATAAATGCCATAGAATACTTGAAGATGAAAAGCACAAGAAAAAGTAAACAAGATCAAAGCTATGAAAAGCCCTGATATGTATGTGTCAGAACACAGGGGTCGTATAATATATTACTGAACACAGTTAATTCATACAAGGTCTGTTAAGAAATGTGGGGCATTAATTCTGAAGGTAAATTCTAACAAGCAGGAAGGTGGGAATGAGAAGGTTTATCCACTGAGATACGCCAACTTGGGTGATTACTGATGATATTGGAAGAATCAAAGGTGTCTAAAGTATCCATTTTTATGCATTAATAAACATGGGGAATCTTCAACTGTCCACATTCCCTGTGTCTCTGTAACGTAACACACCTTACCTAACCCTAGCTACTAAATGTAATGTGCCTTGTATCCTTTTATTATCTACAGAGAAAACTGATCTGTCATACCGCAAATGCCTAGACGGCAGAAAGAAGACACTGAACTCATAATTATCTCGCAACGAATAGCACCACGTCTTGCTTCATGCATGACATGTGCCGTGTCATAAACTCTCTTAACACAGACCTCATGCGTACCGCTATTCTGTGGCTGAGGAAGCCCTAAAGATGTGCCAGGTTAATACTGGAGCAGAAATTCTGATCCAAAACTGATTAACCTAAGCCTGCCCCATTCTCTAATTAACATCTTCATACCAGGTTCACCTTTAGCTACAAAAACCCCATCCATCCACTGTGAATGTCTCCACGGCATGTGAGTTCACAGAAAAGTTTCACATTCAATTTAAAAACTGAAACAGTAAAAATCTTATCATGTAAACTAAACCTATGACCATAGGAACTAAGAACAACAACAAAAAAAAAACAGTAAGCCATACTCATATTTAATGGGCAATATTTTTTTAACCTAAGTTCCTCATCCTGAAATTAATAAAGTATGGCCCTGTGGAACTTCAAATACTCAGTCTTGTTTTCAATCCACTTTACTTAATCCCTGTCAAAGTTACGCTTTGATCAAGAATTAGTAAAACCGGTTTACGCTGAATTTACTTTTCAGAATACATGCAAATATTGACTTACACAATGAAAAGGCAACCAGTCTCATCCACAAATAAAGATGCTAAAGAAAACTACAGCCAGGACATACTGAAAGTAAATATTTTAAGAAATAAATGGCCTTTTGTTAAGTTTTTATGTCTTAATTAAGTCATAGCTAACAAGTGTCCCTTCAAACAATAGCAGACATAGCTAGCTTTATATCAGGAATACATATTTACACATTTGGTTCTGTGTTCAGTTACTCGATGACGAATGTAATCAGATGCTGGCTAATTTTCTTTCTTTTGCCAACCTCATTACCAAGGCATGGAAAAGCAATTGTTCAAGGTAATAGTTTATACAGATGGCCAGTCTGATTACACTGAAACACGCCCAGGATGTTACTATAACCATTTCTAATTATGTCTGTCATGGTTTCCAGAGATAAGAGATGAGGGCTTGAGCTAAGGAAAGACTTAAAATGTGAATAGACTGTAGGGAGAAGGTCAAAGGGTCGGGGGCGGGGGGCGGGACTGGGGGAAGGACCTGGCTTGAAAAGTAAGATCTTGAGAAAGAGTCAGCAGAGTATCCTGAGACTCTCGTCTCTTCCTCTGTCTCCCTCTGTTTCCTTTCCAACATAAGATGGGCTCCTTAGTTCTGCCACATGTTCCCTTCATGACATTCCGCCCTGCCTCAGGCTTGAAGCAGGTTTCAACCATGCTTGGACAGAAACATCTGATCCTAGAAGTCAAACATTAAACTTTAGACTTGCCCACTCCACGTGCTTGTTGCAACCAAGGAAACCAAACATGTCAAACTCTTACTTACCCACGAATGATGCTAAGAGGCAGGAGGAGAAAATATAAGGGAAAATAGGACTCAAACAGAACACTGATATAAGCAAACTCTTGCAGGGCAGGCAAGAAGGCTCAGTGGCTAAAGGTGCTTGCTCCTAAGTCTGATGACCTGAGTTCGATCCCTGGAATCCATGTGGTAAGACAAGAGAATGGACTTCTGCAAGTTGGTCTCTGACTTCCTTCCACACGTGCATCAGTGACATGTGTATGACCCGAACACTGATCATGAGCACACATTTATGTAAACATACAAATATATGTGAAACATTCTGTCTTAGATAGTGGTGTCAGAAATAATTAAGAGTAAATAAAGTTATATCAGTCTACTGTAAAAATAGGGAAATCAGAGCTCACTAAGAACTACAGTATAAGGAGTCATGTCCTGGAAAGATCAGAGATGCCAGTGGGGAACACAGAATGATAAATGAAGTTTATACTTCCCAACTACAAATAATCCAATCAGGTGAATGGATGCAAAGAAAACAAGATCAAGTCACAGACAAGAACAGGGTTCTCTAGACAGGGTCACCAAGCTGTGACAGGCAATCTGGAGTATATTTCATTCCAGTTGTCAGGACAGGATTTCAGAGAGGCAGTTTTGTGACAGTTTATATACTGAGACAATCGCTATTGACCTCTGCCAGGCAGACTCTCACTGAAACAGAACAAGAGCAAGATGGGCCTACAGATGTCGATCATTCACTGGTAGACTTGCTCACAATGCTGGAAGCCCTAGGTTGCATCCTTAGCACCATGTAAACTAGGCATCTGTAACCCCAGTAGGGAAGAGGTGGAAGCAGGAGAAGCTGAAGCTGTCATCAGGTATAAAGTGAGTTCAGGGCCAGTGAGATGCCATCTCAAAACAAAACAGAAAAAAATTAAGAGAGCAAGAACTCAGACAATAACTTAAGAAACCCAATGACAAAACATGGAAAGCCCACGGCAAAGGGAGAAGAGAAGCTGGAAGCTACAGATGGTCATCGAGGTCATGGGGGCAAAGCTGCAATGTGAATAAAGTTCCTGCTTTTTGCCGAAATGTAAATCTCACAATATACACAATGAAGCCACTGCCTACTGTATCTGGAAAAAGAAGAAGAGAAAGAAAAAAACTACCTGATTCATCACACAATAAAACTCTTTTAACCATGTCACATACTAAAGAAAGAAGGGATGAAAAGAAATAAGGAAAGAACACAGGATACACAGAACTTCTCTGACCTCCACGAGCAGGCCAATGGGTCATCCCAGATATCGGCCCACAGAATCCCAGCCTCAGACAGATTGTCAGAGATTGTGCTGTAAACAAAGCAGAAACCACACCAGAGATTTGACTAAACAAACAAACAAACAAACAAACAAAGCCAAAGGCCAGAGTAAAATCCACAAAAAGCCAAACAACTCCCTTTCTTGCTAAACAGAAGAACTGAAGAAAAATTAAAATGATCCCAATATTCAATCTCAGGGGAGATCTTTTTCCTTAGAGCACCTTCCATTCCAGCTGCTGAAGTAAAAGATGCTCTCATAGCACAGAGCCTGGGACATCCCCGGTTCAGCATATCATAATGTTCTCTCCAAGTGCAAGAACAGACAGGACCAACTTTGTTGGAGCTGTACTTGCCTCTGGCTGAACTGATGGCATAGAAGATGCCTTGGTGTTCAATGACAAACAGTTCCCTCTCAGAATCCTCTCTCTCTAGATCTCTGTTCCTCTCTGTTGATCAAAACACATGTGTGAAGAGATACCAAAATTAAGAGTAGAATTGTCAAAGAAATTGAGAAAACTGCTCTGAGTCTTCCTGCTTCATTAAATAAAAATGTGATTAGCTTTTTTTTTTCATCGATGTTAGCAATGGATGATAGTAAACAAATTCAAAAGCTAATTACAAAAATATAAAGTTACCTCAGAGAGTATGAGCTTCAAATATTAGTATACTAGGTAATGAATGCTTTCATGATAAAGTTCATTTTTCAAGTTTCAACGATAAAGCTAAAAGTGAAGGAAAAAAAATCATATTTGAATTGAAAAACCACTTAAATTTCAGCTGAAGTATATAAATACATATATTACAGTTACAAGGAAAATAGGATGAAGCATTAAAAAATTAAAATTTACATGTTCAGTAACTTCTTTCAGTATGATAAAGGTGGAGAATTACTCATTGAAGCTTATTCTGTTCTTTCAACTACTTGAGAAATTGGACCATATTAAACAAGTTGTCTTTATTAGTAAACTTGACGATTCTCTATAAATTCATCAAGAATTCTGTGTAATTCCAATCAATATTTTGACATCATTCACTAAGTAACTCTTAACATTTATCCTAACAATAATATCTGAGAAAGTTGAAACTAGATTGTACTATGAGATTTTCAAAACACAAAGATAAATACCAAGAAATTTCAAAGATAGCAAAGCATGATGACAAGAGTGGTCCACCCTAGCACTTGTGAGGTAGAAACAAGAGGATCAAAGGTTCATGGTTACTCAACGCTGAATTTAACATCAGTCTGGGCTACATGACACCCTGCATCAAAAACTAAATCAATCAATAGCATTTTAGAAAGTAAAATTAAAATAGGACTCCCCCCCACTAAAAATTTCCCAAATACAGTTCAAAAGGCACAAGAGGAGGAACATGAAGAAGAGGGTGAGAAAGATGAGAAACAGGACATGAAAATCTCAAAATAATGAGGATTTATTTATTAAGGATTACTACAAAGTAAAAAAAAAAAGTATATAATGCAATCGAAGAATATATCTCAACCATTTATAGAGGAAGTTCTTAGAAGTTAGCTAGTCTTCTACAAGACTGCAAAGGAAAAGCAACAAATTGAACAGGGAGAAAGAGGTTTATAAGTATGAACAAGTCAAAAGAACACAGACTTTCAGGCATGACCAGCCTTTGGCTGTTGTAAGTAGACACTGACATCAACAAAGTCCATGCTGGAGATCCATGCTATGGAGTTAGAAAAAGCAGTCATGCACTCAAAAGTTCACGTCTTAAATAAATTTGTTTATGATTTGGGGATTGGGCCACATTCAGAGATATCCTGAGACACACATGATTGGTTATTTTTTAGGTTATATATTGAAAATGGAAGATATTTCATATGTGTCAACAAACAGTTACTGCTTAAAGCATCGTCTACGGTGTTCTCCCACTGACAATATGAACAGTCCTTACATGTGATGGAATGAAATAAATACTGTTTAATTACTCTAGAACATACCCAAGGATCAGGACATCTTGAGTATATTAAGGGAAGGCTACTAGGTGCTTCTGTATAATGCTGGAAAAACTTGAGGCAAAAAAGACCAAAAGAACAAAAATGAACAGATCTGTGAAGTTATTCTCAAAATGAATAGAAAGTTAAAATTCAGGAAATGAAGGACTTGTTATTACACCTCAAAGACCCATCACAGGAAATTCAAATATATCCAACATGTATCCACTGAGGAGAAAGTTGAACTTAATTCACAATGAAAGCTCCTCTTGTACTCAGCACACAGTCTGTCAGGATTTATCTTAAGTTCATTGAAAGAACATATTAGCTGAAGAACCAATTGGTCTTCTAAAGAGAATATCAAATGTGAAGTTCTTCTTGAAACCAAGAGTCAACTGCAGCCATAAACACCTCCAACATTCCAAAGTTAGCATTCAGATCTTCATGTACTTTTAAGTCTACAGAGTTAACTCAAACTGAAATGACTGCAATCTTCTATCTCTGGTGTTTCACAAAACCAATCCAAGTAGATGAGCTTCTATTAAAAGTAGTCACTACATATTAAAATTTGAAGAACTTCCATATATTCACTTAGTATTAAAATATTAGCATAAGTCTCATGATTTAATGTGCACTGCAGTTTGAAAATGTATGAAAACCACAAATGCACCTCTTAACATTAATATTTGATCTTTAACTACTTAACATTTAGGTTGTCTGTGATGGAATAGCCATGTGTCTTTGGGTTTCTGTACCAGCATTTTCATTTCACCAAAGACAATAGCCAGAGACAAATTTGGCAAGGGCTTGTTGCTCTGAGCTAAAGTTTATTGTTACTTTATAAGTTTAAACTATATCCATAGACCCTACCTAAGAAACTAATATATGTGAATCTTCAAAAAATAAAATACTTATGTATGTTAAAAGGAAAAATCCCAGTTTGCTTTCTCCAATTTTGAATTAGTTGTATAGAATCAAAAGGCTATTTTTTTTTCAAGAAAGATTGGAAATTGATGTTTTCCTAGTATTTCTCTGCACAACCCCCAATGCAACAGAAGAAGGAAAGGACTTGTCCCTAAATATATTGGGAAGAACTGTTTCTATTCAAACACCATTCTCAGGCAAAATTTTGTATGCATCTGATTTTTCTTTAGAATAATGACAACATATACTTTCCTGAGGAGACACTGAAAAACTTTAGGAAGCTCATGGCTACGTCTGTCCTGTCTGGTTCCAAAGGCCCTTTCTATTTTAACCACTGTAGAATGCTTACATGCCAGACATGATCTGCAAACACTGTTGTCCAGACTGTAACATAAATAGAGATCGACACCAACTATAATGGTTAACTATATTAAACTTATTAACTAATCTCAACTGCAATGAAAAGTGGGGAAAAGCCAATGGGTGGGGAAACAGCAACAAAACTACGTGAATGCCAAGATGAAGGTAAATGTGAATGGTAGTTTTGTAGACTTTGTTCCTGCTCTCAGAAGGAACAAAGAAGGAGGCCAACATTTGTACACTCATCTTTTTTATTAATCATCTAGTCATTGCTTCATATCATTCTGGGGACAAAGGAAATCCTTTCATCCCACAAGAATTTATTTTTCTGAAACTGATTACACCTTGGTCAACTGCAAGTGACAGCCTAATGATGAGTGGCAGGTAATGTCCATTTCAAATATGAGATGAACGAGATACACGTGGTTAAATATAATTCACTGATGCCAGAATAGATGTAATTGTAAATTTTATTTACAGTAATTTTATTGTATAAAAAACAGTGCTACCCTTCCTACTCTAAATTTTGATAGATCAAATAGAACTCAGACTAAATGTAGGCTTATTTGAAATGATGGTAAAATAGTACGATAATTTCAGCTTGTCAGGTTACAATAGTGTTAGTCCTGATGTTGTTTATATTGCAATACTCCAATATCGACATACACATTTTGCTATTCACATATACCATCCCTTGATGTAGTATTGGCATATCACCTAAGATCCTCAGGATTTTATAATAACATCAGCAAATCCTACAATATTTCCAACTTTAACTCCAAGCCATTCTTTTATCCCTAGTCAAGAGAACTGGCCAGTACTGGTCATGGTACTTGAAACTTAATTTCACCCACACTTGCTCTCAACCATTAATTTCTCATTTGCATTTCTCAATGATGCCTCTTTCAATTTTTTTCACTAATTGTAATGTGGCCTATGAAAATTTTTCTTATTAATCAGCAACAGGTATGCAAGATTTAAAATAAATGGATAATACATTTGCATTTTTCCAATATAGTGATCGGACATGGAGGAATTTGGGAGCAGCCAAGCATTAAATCTCTCCTCAAACAATATAAGTAAACCCTTGTTGTCAATAATACTGTCAAAAGAATGAAATAAAATACTTGGTTAGTATATATTAGAATGACATGTATGTAATCTCTTTATTTCATACTAAATTAGCTCAGTAAGGGCATGAACAGCTGTATCAACTTCCCGTAATGTGTCTGAGAACCGCAATGCTACACTGAAAACAAGAATTTAGATTTGTGTAATGTTCCTTTGAAGCAACAGAATGTTGAGAACACAGGAAAATTTCCATACATCACTGTGAGTGGCAAGGAGAAAAGTGTAGAATACATGTGCTTGTATGAAATAAGTAATTGCATGCCTGTATAATGAGAATATCAGCACATTAAGTACTGTTACCAATTTTCAATATTTAAATGAATATGTAATGAACAATGTCATTCAGTCTCAACAATAAAAATGAACCTAATTCACCACTAATGAAAACATGTAAAAAAAAAAATCTAAAGCATAGGCAGTATTTGCAACACTGGAAATTACCAAAGCTTATCTGTTTTAGATCACATACATGTTCTTTGCTGTCATTCTCTGATTCCCCTTTTTAGAAAATGACTACTGTGTCCAGAGAATGTAACTTGGTTGATATGCTAAACCTCTGAAGAAGCTATTTCCCTCTACTTCAACAATGCTAGACGAAACCTTTTCCTAACTAAAGTATACACCACAAATCCCAGCAAAGAAGACATTCACAGTCCACAGAGATTATTATTATTGACATTGATTATATTATTTATAATAGCCAAATGAATTATCAGAGTGACAGCTGATGTGGCTAGAGATTAGAACCTGTATAATTAATTCTGCTGTCAAGTCTATCTGTCTCTCCTTTGTATATAATTGTGTGTGTTTGTGTGTGTGTGTGTGTGTGTGTGTGTGTATGCTCATGTACACACATGTTTGACTATGTGTGATCAATATTTATTTAATAAATCTGTACATGGTTTCCTAATTGATAAATTCTATTCAAGAAACCTTTAACAAAACATTTTAATATTTGTAAGTTTAGAGTATTTATTAAAACAATTTTATGTTTGTAAGTATACAGTATATGTTTATATCCTAATCCTTTTGCATAATGGTCTTATTTTGAAAATTACAAATAAATTTGATAATGATTTATATGTACAAAAATGATTTTCTTGCCGGGTGGTGATGGCGCACACCTTTAATCCCAGCACTTGGGAGGCAGAGGCAGGCGAATTTCTGAGTTAGAGGCCAGCCTGGTCTACAAAGTGAGGTCCAGGACAGCAGGGCTACACAGAGAAACCCTGTCTCGAAACCCCCCCCCAAAAAATGATTTTCTTACCCATTATAAAAATGTATAAAAATAAAAATAAGAATCACATATTTTCAGGCATAATTATGTTCTTATTGTATTATGAGAGAAAAGTTTTTTTAACAGGAAGGGTGATATATAGGAGGAGCTAAGGGGGAAGAAGTATTGAGAACAGAAGGAGTAAGGAGAGGAGGAGAAGAAGGAGAAGAGAAGCTAGGTGATGAGAGAAAGAAAGAGAGAGAAAGAGGGGAGGGGGACATGGAGGCAGATGTTCACATGTCTCCACCAGTCAAAGATAGATTATATATCCAGGTTGGGTATTGGGTTACACTTCTGATTGAGCATTACCAAACTTATAAAGCCTTTGATTAACAGTTAAAAAAATTGTATAAAAGCAAAAAGGAAAGGGGGGGCATGGGATAAGATTTTTTAGGGAGGGGGAATGGGGAAAGGGGATGGCATCTGAAATGTAAGTAAAATGTCCAATTAAAAAAAAATCACATATTTTCTCCCACCAACTTTTCATAGAATTACACCAAAATATTTCTCTACATCTGACAATTTTAACCAATTATATGATTTGAGTTTTTCATATTTTTCCATAACACTTTGGACTTTGTGGAATTTTCCTTAAAACCCACAACCAAAAGTGGTTTCCATATATGTAAAAGGCTAAAACCTCTATTTCCAAAACCATATGGTATTTGTCTTGTTAAAAATGTTTTGTGTGTTACATTATCTGTGAGGTCATGAGAAAAAAGGACCATATTTACCTGCCCATGCATTATACAAGTTGAATATTTGCAGCTTGATTTTGCACATGTTGCTAGCTTATATTGGTTGTCAGGATTTAGAATCACCTTAGAAACAAACCTTTCAGCATGTCTGTGGACAGGTTTCTACACTGAGTTAACTGAAGTGGGAACAGCTTTCTTAAACATAGTCTATACTATTTTATAGAATTGGTTTCTAGATTGAATAAAAAAAGAAGAAATGAGCATCAGTGTTCATCACTCTCCATCCAGCCTGTGGACAGGATGTGGTCAAGTGCCTCAGGTCTTCCCCGCAGCAGTGGATGGATTCGGCCTCACTCTGAGAGCAAAAACCAACCCTTCTTTTCTTTAGCTGCTTTTCTCGGGTATATTATCTCAGCAAGGATAATATTAATAATTAATAAACACATGATAGAATCCATAACTAATCCACTTAATAACTTTCTTTCCTTTTGCTTGAAAACTAAAGATTCTAAAATCACTACTTTGGTTAAAAAAAAAACTCAAAACTTTCCAATCTAATTTGTAATCTAGATGACTCACTCCTTAATAGATAATCTAGTTTAATATCCAAAGAATATTTTTTGTGCAGAATACTTAAAAATGCTAGTTTGAAAAAAATTTAAAGAAACTCTGAATGCACATATTAAGTAGTCAGAGAGTGAGGCAGTTATATGGTCTGCACATTGCAGGAGACTGGGAATCCTGAAAGGCAAGAAAGCTCTGAGCGGCAGAAGCAAGGTGTAAGGATGTCCTTCACTTGCATGCATCTGTCAGTATCAATGAAATTAGTGGATTGAATGGGGAAAGACTATCATCAATGCTAATTTTAAGAAACAAAAAGAATCTTAACACTATAAATAAATCATCCTTTCAAGTGCAACACTTAGGAAAGCCTGAACACTGAGGCAGGACGATTGCTGTTGGAGATGAAGCAGCCTGTGCTACACAGAGATGTTCAGGCCAGTCGGGATTACAGACTGAAAACCCTAGCTCAAAACAATGACAACAAAACTTAACCTGAAAATAAGAGATGCTGCAGGTACCTGTAACCCTAGGCACCTGGGAACCCAAGGCCAGAAGATGGAGACTTTAACATCTACATCAGAATGTAAGACTGTCTTAAAATAAAACATGGCTAGGTTGTTCTCTCCATGGTTGATCACTTATTTAATATAGATTGAATCCCTTGGTTCAGCTCTCTCTCTCTCTCTCTCTCTCTCTCTCTCTCTCTCTCTCTCTCTC
>JANHMN010000021.1:26075865-26135494 GCA_030674055.1 Rhabdomys pumilio
CTCTCTCTCTCTCTCTCTCTCTCTCTCTCTCTCTCTCTCTCTCTCTCACACACACACACACACACACACACACAGAGAGAGGGGGGGGAGGGAGAGAGGGAGGGAGGGAGTTATCTACAAGTTTAGCAGTACAGATCACACTATGTATTTCCAGCATTTGGAGGAAACAGGGACAGAAAGATGGACAGCCTACACTATATATTAAGTTTCAGGTTAGCCTGTGCTACACAAAGACTCTTGATTCAGAAAAGGGGAACTATCCAGAGAGAAAATAATGAAATACATGTATCTAACACTGAAATAACAAGACTTTTGAGACAGGAATCTGAAAGCAAAATGCCTGCATGCAGAACCTGTACTTCCAACACATCTGAGGATCTAGCATAGAAGGAGAAAGGAAAGAGAAAAGGACCAGGACCGAGCATGCAGAGTGACCCAATCTTCAAGGGCAAAGGGGCAGGACATTTTCCTCAACGCTCAAATAGGCATTTGATACTCTCCTTTAACCTACAAAAATATAAGCATACATGCATTTATTTTTTACAAATATTATCTTTAATAAACATTTTTCTATAAAGGTCTCATTAAGAAAGAACAATACAGTCTTTTGAAGGAACAAAATTTGTAAGGAAGAATAATCTAATTTCAAGATGACTTTAACCACAGGCTAAATGGTATCAATTTCTTCAGAACATAAATGGTTATAGCCTAAGGTAATGTTAACATCAGGACATAGAGAACTAAAAAGTCGAGAAATGTACTAGAATTTTATTATAAATAATTAGAAATAGGGAGCCAGTGGTAAGCAACAACTTCATCTATAAAACACCTTAGGGTTATGTGCACTGCATCTTGTTATGGCTTGTTATTCTTTGCCAAAAAGTAGATCTACAGTTAACAGAGCTAAGTGAGGAACAGAAACGTTGGTTTGTTTTCTCTTGTTTACTTTATTTTATTGAAACAGGGTCTCACTCTGCAGCACTGGTTTGCCTAAAATACACACATAAAATATATGTGTATGTGTGTGTGTGTGTATATGTATGTGTACACATATATATTAAGTACATTAATATATTATATATTAATTATTAATATATTATAATACATATATGTGTATAATATAATATAATATAATATATATTAATTTATATATAAAATTCAAATATAAATATATATATATATATCAGGCTGGTCTTGAACTCACAGAGTTCTGCTTATTTCGCTCTTATGTACCTTTTCATTCTTAAAGGCATGAAAGGCCTAAGCCTTTGAAGTTCTGTGAGTAGTTGATTTCAACACAAAGTTGCTTGCTCTTACTTTTCTCAAGAATCGAATATTTTTAAAAGACCTTTACTAAGAGTTTGGTCTATTCCAGTTAATTAGACAGTTTTCGTTCATTTCTTCTTCGGACTCCTGATGTTTATCAATAATCGACAACAACAACAACAACATTGATTTCTTAGACAAGGTTGCCCTAGCTGGCCTGGAACTCACTTTGTAGACCTGGCTGGCCTCAAACTCAGAGATTCAGCTGCCTGTGCCTCCTGGGTTCTGGGATTACAGGCGTGCACTACAGCTGACTAGCTGACTCCTTTTTTCCCCCATCCTACTCTATAAACAAGGGGCTGAGAAGGAAGATGAAGCAGAGTCACTTTACCCTATGGAATTAGTAGAGTTTCGGACCCCTTCTCTCACATTAGCCTCTCCGAGTTCATTTCATGCTCCTTCTTCTTATAAGGCTGATCAAAGTTTGTTCTGATTTTTTTTTTTTAAGAAAAAGAATCACTGTTTTAGAAGTATTTTAGTCCATCCAGTCAGCCCTGAAATACAACAGTGGTTTTTCTTCTTGACATCATTGATAAGTTTAATATTTTGTATAATAGGAACCTCTTTTGAAAAGTTTTCACCTTTCCTTTGATGTGCCATGATAAATTCCTGGGAAAATTCAAGTCTTTTTCTTTTGTGTTTACAAATCTGGCTGCTTAATTACACTGTACCATAGTTACAGAGGAGTCTCATTTAGAACTTAGAACAAAAAGTCACCGGTGTCAATTTTCACATAGAGACTTAGATTTCAGGTACACTCTCAGTTAATCCCTGAACAAAATAGTATTCTTAGAATATATGTATGAATGTACACACACACACACACACACACACACACACACACACACACACAAAACGTTTACAAGGCTAGCCTGTGCTACACAAAGATTTTTGATTCAGAAAATGGGAGCTATCCAAAGACAATACACACCATAGCTAATAATGAAATGTCACAAGCTTCTGAGACAGGAATGTAAAGGCAATATGTGTATGTGTAATTCTTGTTTTTAATTTGAAACCATCTGATGTTGAAAGCAATCAGTCAGTTCTCCAGTAACCCCAGAAGGGAGAGAACTTGTTATACAATGCAGACCTGAGAACAGGCTTCTTATCTATAGCTTTCTACATAGGTATCAGTGTAAAAAAATTGTCATTTATTTAGGGAAACACAAATTCAGGATTCCTGGATGACCAGAGAGCTATACATATGAGAACCACTGTATGGCCATCTTTTATAGCTACATTCACATGTTTACAAAAGCAAATAAGGGACCAAGAACCCACATTAGGTTGTAAAATTTTCCTCACATTAACACCAACTCCTTAATTTCTCAACATTTTAAAAACTTTCATCAAAACAACCAAAAAAATTCCAGTCATGTTTTTGCTAAAGGGAGCCAAGAGCTCTGGTCTTATTAATTATTTATATACTTGCTTAATGTGTATATATTTATCGAGTCAGAGTTTCATGGAGTTTGAGTTGGCCTTGAACTGTGTAGCTGGGGATGACCCTGAGGTTAGCTCCTCCCACTTCCTTCTCCTGGGTGCTGCGATCACAGGCCTGAGATACCAGGCACAGTGTATTCATTCAGTGCTGGGTTTCAAAGGTAAGGCTTTGTGCATGTCAGGAAGCATTTCTGCAAGCTAAGTTACACTGTGGATCTCAGAGAATTGTTTAGTCAGGCACTTAAAATTTTTAATGTGCTTTTGTATGTGTTTAGTGTTTTGGCAGACAGGATTGCATATGTGTTATGCATTTTTATGTTTACGTATTATGTTTCTCTATAATAACGCTTAATCTGTGGTGATTACCTTAATAATAGGAAGTCTGTAAATAGTTGGGTCTCGAACCTAGAGGTGATGAGACGCTGGATGGGCCCTCAGAAGAAAAAGCTCTTAGGACCAGGAGGTCACAGAAACATCGTTTCAAAAGTCAATAATATTTATCTATGCCACCTCCACACTGTCTTCTTATGTTGCAGGTGACACTACAGACACTAGAGAGAGGAAACAAAGACCAGGTCTGGAGAGGCCAAACACATAAGAGAGAAGGACCATGAGCTAGATGAAAGGAGAGACACACTATACAGCCCTGGGAGCCAAGGAGGCAGAGGCCAATACTGACAAGTTGCACATAGGAGGGGGTTAGGGGGAGACAAAGCATCATAAACAGCCAGAGGCCAAAGAAGAAGAAATCATGCATTTACCTGCTCTGTGATGAATTTAAAAAATGCTCTTTGCAAGCAAATATGTATCAACTGGTTTACAAAATGTACTGCGTGAAACACAAAGCAAATCTTTCAAATCCAGCGTGTCTTGTCCACTGCAGCAGCCATTATAGAGAAATTGCCCCTGCTTAGTGCAGGAACGCAAAATCATTGTGAAATCTCCAATGGACAGTTATCAACCGTGCCCAGGAGTTTTGGATATTATCAACCACAGACTGAGACAGGACTTGTCGCTTACAGTGTCTCAATCAACATCATGTCTCCCCCATGCAGATTTAAAGCAGAAATTAGCCACACAGTCACTGGGAGAGGCATCACCCACCAGCATTTGCATCCAATCAACTAATGACTGGCAGCTGTCTGCAGAATCCACGATCAAGGCAGCAGTTTTAAAGTATAATGCTTTGTGAGGCTTAAAATCATATTCCGTAAGAACACATGGCCGACTGAAGTACTCCCAAATTTTCAAAAGCTTTCAAGGGAGGAAGGAAAACAGTCTCAATGTGTAGTCTCAGAAATTATTCTGAAATGCTGGCTTTAAAGGGTTTCTAATCTTTTGCTAGACTTAAGTAATGTGACAAATTGTCAGGAGGCTTTTTTGCATAAGATTCTTCTCCATCTCGTAATTGCTGAGGAAGTAACTGAAGTCACAATTATGAGCACTTTACAAATAGGAAAAAAAAAAAAAAAAAAAAAAAACAGCAAGAGACCCGGATTGAAAGACTTTTGTCCATTTCAAAACAGAAACCCATGTTGCAGAAGACAGTCCTGAAATACAAATGAACTACACTGCCAGTCCTATCAATCATTTTATAAAGTATCCCTCTCAGTATCTGGTTCACCCAATGCAAAACATTTTACATTTTCTCATCTCCTGTTTATACATTCCACCACTAAACTGAATATAAAACTCAAGAAGAACAATGACTGTCATAGTTACTGCTCAAAGCACTTTTTACTAAAACTTTCTCTCTAGTAGTCATAGTCATTATTGTATATATGGTATTTATGACTTGTATGTGTATGTGAATGTACATACTTATGTGGGAATGAGTACATTCATGTGTATAAGCACGTTTGTGGAGGATTGAGCCCAACTCCATATATCATACACAGGAGCACTAGCTACCTTCTTTAGGATGGGACCTCTCATTAACCGGAAATTTACTGATTAGGCTAGACTCTCTTGCAAGCGTGTTCCGGGGCTCTTCCTGTCTCCTTTTTCCCAGCATTACAGGGATTACAAATGTAATATGTTACCAGGGTTCGCTGCTTTGACATGGGTTCTGGGAATAACATTCTTGTCCTCACACTTAAGAAACAAGCACGTCACTGACTCAGACATTCTCCTACCATGTTGAATTTTTCAGTGCAAAAACCCCCAAGTAGCTTCTATCCCATCTTAGCAGACTACACAGACAAGACATTCAGACAGTAAGCAACATCATCGTGAATGCTGTGAGAAACATGAAGAATAGAAGGAAGATAGGGGATGCTGCATAAAAAGGCATGACTGTCATCTTCAAGAGAGTTGATAAGTCCACATAAAGAATCTCGCTGACACTGGTACCTTCATCTAAGACCCGAGAAAGATGCAGTGCACCAGACTGGGAATATCTAAGAAAACGCATTCTACACAGAAGCAATGACAGAGACACAGTGGTCAGAGTTTATCAGGCAAGTAAAAGGTATCAGAGCAGCTTGCAGGGCTGGAATGGAGCACAGGAAGGCAAAGTAGCTACATATGCACAACTTCTCTGTGCCTCTGTGGTTTTTCTCAGAAAGAAAAGAGAAATGAGTAGAAAGTTGTAATGTATGGAATGCCATGTGTGTCCTGACAAATTTCCATTGGGTCACTGGGATGCTGGTTAAGTAGAAACTATAATAATGAAATCAGCATGTCAGCTCAGAGATTAATGATCTCCCTTGCCCCGACAGCAGGAAAACTGATGCAAACTGAGACTCAGAAATCTCATGGAGTCATCAGTTAACTCCCAACAAAAAGCTGACCACCACCCGGAAATTCACAGAAATAGGCAAAGTTAGAGAGAGCAGCAGAGGTGAGAGTCCCAGGAGCAGAAGCCTTGAGGGTTAGAAAATTACCAAGGAGGTACCTGGTAATTCTGCTCAGTTGGCTTAGACCTCACTCTAATGGCTCAGATAATATAATAGAAGGGTGTGCTGTGTCAACTTGACACAACCTAGAGTCACTTGGGAAGAGGGACCTCACTTGAGAAAATGCCCTGTGGCAAGCCTTCTGTGCATTTTTTTTCTTAATCAGTGATTGATGTAGGTAGTACTGGTCCATTGTGAGTAGTGCCACCCCCCTGGGCAGGTGGTCCTGGGTAGATAAGAAAGCAGGCTGAGGAAGCCACTGGTGGGCAAGACAGTGGCTCTCCATGGCCTCTGCATCAGCTCCTGCCTCCAGGTTCCTGCCTTCAAGAGTTCCTGCCATGACTCCCCTCGGTGATGGACTGTGACTCAGATGTGTGAGATGAAAAAAAACTCTTTCATCTCTACATTGCTTTTGGTCATGGAGTTTTATCGCTGCAATAGAAACCCTAACTAAAACAAAGGAGAAGACTAAATTAGGAATTTGTGCACAGCATCATCTGTACAGAGGTCTGCTCTCTAGTAGAAAGGAAGATGCTACAGCCTGCCCAGAAACAACAGAACACCCTCTGGCTTGAGTCACTTCGAATGTCCCTGTCTCAACAGGAAGTGGGACACTTCGAATGTCCCTGTCTCAACAGGAAGTGGGACACTTCGAATGTCCCTGTCTCAACAGGAAGCGGGACAAGGGAAAAGAAGAAGGACAAGATTATGGTTACAAAAGCTGAGACTCAATCATAACATTAACACCTCCCGAGATGTTTCAACGGACTCAGTATAGCTTTAGATTATACTAAAATATTAATATATATTAATATACATAAAAATAAAGTCTGAGTTTTTAAGGAGACTCAAAGACAGTGAGACAGTGCAATGACACCAGAGAGATTTGACACCTCTAGGTGCATGAAACTGTAACACACAGTATGTATGTGTGTGTGTGTGTATGTATGTGTGTGTGTGTACATAATCTCAGTGATCAAAATGCACCATAGGGAACTTTCCATTTGTGTTATAAAATTCATTGTGTCTGACTTAAAATAAAAAAAAAACTGCAAGACATGATGAAAATCAAGTAAACAATGAGGAGGAGTTCAGGTAGGAATTTTTTAATAATACCCTAGTGCAGAGGTTCTCAACCTGTAGGTATCAATCCTCCATTCCATAGGGTCATGTATCAGATATCCTGCATATCAAATATTTACATTATGATTCATAACAGTGACAAAATCACAGCTATGAAGTAGCAACAAAAATAATTCTATGGTTTGGGGGTCACCACATTATAAAGAACTGCATTAAAGGGTTGCGGCCTTAAGAAGGTTGAGAACCACTGGTCTCTTGAAGGATGATGGATGCTGTGCCTATGGACGTAACAGTGGAGGTGGTACAACATGGTCAGGTGCCGGAGATATCACTGAAGACACAGCATGAAGGAGTTACGGGTGGAATGGACATGAACTGACAACAACAGAAGAGGGTAGGCACAAATAACTCTTGACTTCACAGCCAACTACTGGGAAAATGGACCAGCCATCTAGTAAAATGATAAGCAGCAGTAGATAAGGCAGCTGCCTGGAACGTAGTAGACCTTGTCTCAAAGTCTTTTTACCTGTTTTCATCAGCTGAGCAACCATTTACCAACTCTTGTTAAAATGCTTAAAGCATATGCCACTTGTCAGGTGCTATGAAGAAAGCATGGGCAAGTTGCTTATGCGATAGCTTACTATAGTGATGCAGAAATGACCAAGCATTTTAAACTATACCACTAAAATACTGAGTTCAAAATCATCACTGTCAGGCGTCAAATAGTTAAATGCTGAAAACAACCTATGTGGTTAAAAATGCTTCTACCTTATGTGTCTCAGAGACTGCTATTTTGACCTTGGCATCTGAATACGTCCCTCCCTGACTTTCAGAGTAATGGCATTTGGCTGGATGGTTTGTCTTCCAAAGATAATATTTCCCAGTCTTTTTCACAGAGAAGATGTAGAGCCAACAATCTCTGGGCAAACACGGTATATATAATTTCTTCAATATAACTTTGAAAGAATGGGTACACCCACATTCTACCCCTCCTCTCTCCTTTCTTGTCAGCTGATGTGCTGATGTGCTAATGAGCCATCTTGGCTCACATGGGCAGGGTGACCCATTGGGATGGCAGGGGAACAAACGGGAAGCAGGGATCCTATGAAGCCATGGCGCCACCTTATCAGCTCCAAGCTGCACGTATTGAGATTGCCACATGAAAAAATAACAGCTTCTATCTTCTCGAAGCACCTCTTATCTGAGCCCTCTGTAACAGCAGCTTAGCATGAAATTTAGCCAGAAATTTTAATAAATCCTCCCCAAACAATATGGTGATTCAAGTAACGGGCCAGAAGATCTTGTTTTAATTCCTTACAGGCTTCAGTTTGAAAGGACAAGAAAACAGACTGGCAATATAGACGTATTCTAAATTTGTATGGACCACCAAAGGAAACGTATCTGAAAATCATTCTGTAAAAACTACAATCATTTTTAACAAGCTTTGGGTCGGACTGCAGCCATTTTAACAAGTCCTGGGGTTAGACAACATCCATTACTTAGAAAAGCTACATGATACTGATTTTTATTTATTTATTTGTTTATTTTTTGGTTAAAGAGAACTGAAGAATTTCACAGGATGAACAATCTCAACTCTTCCTCTTATTCTCACTAAAACCCTCTGCAACCCAGGATGAAGGTAAGCAGTTAGGACCACTTGCTGTTTATCCAAAAGATCTGGGCTCAGCTCATACAAGGCAGATCACACCTGTCTACAGCTCCAGGGGCGCTTCACTGTGATGTAATTTACTGTGATGTATATCTGCAACTAAAAATGAACCTTATCTCCCTATTTTCCCTTGTTTCCACCAATATCTAAATTGTCTAAACTGTGATAACAGCTTTTGGTGAATAATTTTTGTGTTTTAACAAAAGCTAGATTTTGCCGTGTCTATCTATTTGGAGATTGGTTAAAATAATTTTTTTTTTTGAACACTAAAAGCAATAAAGGTACAATCCCTGTTCTTATTTTATAGTATTCAAAGCTTTTTTCTTCCCTTAAGTTACTTGATACATTTTAAATTAGGAATGCACTAACTACTTTAACTAATGGTAGCCATGAGCCTATTTAACCTCTGCAAACGTTACTTCGATCACAGCTACACCTAAGTCACAATAGTGAGACTCAGAGGCCGCTCACCTCCCAATCTCGTGGTATTTCCTCAGGCAAAGCCTGGCAAACAATAACTAGAATAAATTTAAATGAGATTAAACTGACTTTCATTCCATAATCAAAGAAATATATATTATTCCTATTTTAAAACGCAGACAGTAAGCATTCTCCTAAATCCTTATGAAAACCCTTTTTTTTCCCCCAGTCAACACAAGTTCTACTTCTTCTGTGGAGACATAATCAGGGACACTAGGAAATGAGTTTCCTCTTGCAAGCATGGAATGCTGAATGTGTCTCAATTGGTTATATAATGTGTCTCTACGAAAATAAGAATGGAAGATACAGGCTTCACGTAAAAGGATCTCATCCGCATCGTTGTGCTTTAATGCACGAAACGATGCTCTAAGAAGGCTGCAAGTGTGAAGCATCCAGGCAAAACCATAAAATGATGTGTTACCTTTGGCTGGGTTTACTTTGATCCCTGACCTATACAGCATCTCTTCATTCCGCCAGTCTCCGTTCCTGATCGCAGTCTTGAGTCCATAGAAGACAATTAACGTGGCTGTAGCGTAAAAAACCAAGCTCTTGAGAAACCTCTTTTGTACTTTGACATAAAGGGCTCTGGCACCCACTGTGATCAGCAGACAGAAGCCCATACTGGGAATATATAAGACTCGCTCTGCGATTACAAAGCCGACATAGAAAAACAGGTTCGTGGCAGGAATAAAAGGTATTATCAACAAAGATAAGGACAGAATAACAATGTTCTCAGTGGAAGGGAGCTGAGTTCTCTGTGGTACACAATTTTTAATTCCATTCTCTACTTTGGATGCAAAGCTGGGCTTAATTTCTGAGTTCCGGTACTCCACATCTGAGTGGCAGCTATGGCCATTTGCATTCTGCTTGCCATTTGTCACAGCTTTCCCGTTGCACTCTCCTTCTAAACTTGGGTTCTTCAAACCACAGTAGGCAAGGAGGAGAAGTCCAGAATAGAAGGCCACAGTGTGTAGATTTCTCCAATCACAAACTGTTTTGAGAAGAGGCACGGCATCCATGGACCAATCAAAGCTCAGGGTGTCCGGGCAGAGCAATAGCCAGAGGTTCTTGGTAGGTAAATAGAAGAAGGTGAGCGTGCGAGCCAAAAGGCTGTCCGAGTCAGCAGCTGGGTTGTCGGAGTTGGAAAAGCTTGGTGGTTTGTTGCCCATCCAGTATAACCGGGCACCCAAAAGGCTGGTCCCCCAGAAAGTTAACAAGCTAATGCTGAGAAAAAGCGATAAGTTCTTCCTCTGAAAGCAAAAGAGAGGGAGAAGAGTCACTACCATTGTCATCACTTCAATGCGAGAACATTTAACATTCACAGCTGAAATACGTTTAAAGGGGCACTTAAATCAGGACTTCATTTGCATCCCTTTTAAAATAAGCTTAGGGAGACTTTCATCTCAAGAAAAAAGTGACTAGAATCCTAGTTTGTAAATAAGTTTGGATAAGTGTCTTTCCCTTCTCCACTTCCCTTTCTAAAACAGCAATGACCAAAGCATCCAAGTTCTGACTTCTATCAAATGTACTCAGTTATTTCCTTCCCAGTATCAGGTCAAAAGGAAAGCCCAGTTCTCCAGTACTTGGGACTGCATGTGTCTAAGGCGCGGGAATCCTTTAGCCACACCCATGACGGTTTCAATGTTACTATCTTAAATCTCCTTGCTCACCGACAGTAATAACATACAATGTCTAATAACCAAATATATTTTTTCCAAAGTCTACAGTCTTTAAACTAAGTTTTAATAAAGGATTTCCTTATTTTAAGAGAGCAAAGAATTGAAACAACAACAAAAAGACATCTATGTTCATAAGAACTTTCTGCTTAACTTCTTTAACTAGAGTAAAACACAGCTGGATGCTAATGCACTCCAGTGTTAGCAATATAGAGGCCAAGGCTGGAAGGTCGTAAGTTCAAGGCCAGCCAGGGTGAAACAGATGCTGTCAGGGAGACATCAAGAGTGGGGATGTAGCTCAGCAGTAGCAATGTTTGCTGAACAAGCATGTAGCCTTACATTGAATCATCAGCATGAATTAAAAAGGAATATAACACAGCTAGAGAGATAGCTCGGTGCTTAGGGGCACTGCCTGTTCTTCCAGAGGTCCTGAGTTCAATTCCCAACACCCACATGGCAGCTCATGCCTGTGCATAACAGTAGCCCCATGGGATCCAATGTCTTCTTCTAATGAGCAGATGTACAAACAGACAAACAATCATATACATGAATAAATAAATCTTTAAAATAATATACTTTATAATATATTATTATATTATATAATATAATTTAAAATATTTAAAATGAATATATGCACACATATACACATTATATATATGTACAAATATATTTGTACACATATATAATGTACACACATATATATATAATATATATACATATATGTGTGTATATATATAATTATATATATGTGTGTGTGTATATATGTATATGTATATATGCATATATATATATATATATGTATGTATATATATATATCCAAAGCATGTGGTGACATCTAACAAGCTACTTCCAAAAGGGGCAGTATGTGTTTGTGTGTGAGGGGGAGGGTAAAATAACAGAGCCCCATATTCTGAAACATTCATTCTAATGCAATGGTAAGGTCTGAAAATGGGGAAATAAATGGTGTTACTAAAAGGACACTGAGTCTATTGTCTGGTACCTTTTGAGTCTCTGAATGTCCTCTCAATGAATGCCATAGAAAGTGGTAAAGTGTGAACTAATCAAACCAAGGCTCTATGCTAATCCAGTTACTTGTCCTTTGAATCTTTTCTTTGTTTTCTTTTAAGATCTTTGAGAGTTTTAATTTCTAACTTAATGCTTATATGTGATTCGGGCATACATTCAAGATAAGAAAATTTCATTGAATCAAATATTGACATTTTTTTTCTTCAAAGGCAATCTTCCCAGTGTTTCTAAGGTTCCCCTAATAACTTAAAATCCTCCAATCACAGCTTACAGTGGAGGCTACACTATAACTGCTTTGGTATTTTTTATTTTTCCTCTTGGCCTACTGTATCGAACTACCCCAACACTATTGATTCTGAAGTGGACAAGACACTGTTATTCAAATGAGTTGACATCAAAGACATAAAAATTATATCCAGCAAAAACATGCACAAAGAAACTGAAGTTTACACGTATGACAACCTTAAACATAGTCAGAGTTCAATGACTAAAAGGTAACATTAGAAAAGAATGCCACTTAATAGCTGAAACATAACTAGTCTATTCAACACATCAGCAAGCCTGCCACGTGGGACAGGTATCATTCTGTGCATGGTATATGCGAAGGTCATAAGAAGGATGTTCAACTCTCAAATACTCCCTTCTGCAGACCACTTTTGGAGGATTAGAACCCACTCTCAGCTTTTAAAAACACAATGTCCCGGCGCTAGAGAGGAGACTCTGGGAAGAAAATGGCTACTCTTCCAGAGGATCCAGGTTTGATGCTAAGCACCCACACGACAGCTCACCACCTACAGAAACTCCAATTTCAGAGAAACCAGTGTCCTCTTGTGGCCTCCATGGGCACTGCACGCACATGGTACAAAGCTTCATGCAAGCAAAACACCCATACATACCAATGTAAATGATTATTTTTTTCAAAATAAAAATAAATTATGCATGCCCTGATCTAGGTAGAATAACTAGGTGACAGTAGTAGAGCCTAAACCGATAATCACTCCATCCATAACTACACATTCTTACCTGAACAGCGAAAATGCTGAGATCTGAACCTTTACTATGTGAATATTTATGGCAGATTTCTCTAATCCTACAGCAATAATAATGAAATGTAAGCCATGCTCCCAGGCTCTCAGATAAATTCACTTCTTAATAAATGAGTCGGGAAGTCTAAGATACAAAGGATGTGAGACGAGTATAAAAGGTAGCATTCAGGGGACAGATCGATCAGCAAATCAGACTTGAAGAGGCAATTTAGCCCTAGAATTCTTTACTCTCTTAATCAGGGATCACAAAATACTGTAAAAGATAATGAATCAGTATTTAAGAAATTACCAGCTGGGCAGTGGTGGTGCATGCCTTTAATCCCAGCACTTGGGAGGCAGAGGCAGGTGGATTTCTGAGTCTGAGGCCAGCCTGGTCTACAGAGTGAGTTCCAGGACAGCCAGGGATACACAGAGAAACCCTGTCTCGAAAAAAAAAAAAAGAAAGAAAAAAAAAGAAAAAAAAAGAAAGAAAGAAAGAAAGAAAGAAAGAAAGAAAGAAATTACCAGCCAAGGCTATACAGAGAAATTCTCTCTAAAAAATAACCAAAGAAAAAAGAAACAAGAAGAGGAAGAGGAGGAGAGGGCGAAGGAGAAGATGAAACTACAGTGAAAGTGTATAGTCCATACAAAGCTAAAAAACAAGAACTGGATGCAAATGCCATTGAAATTACTTTTAAAAAGTAATCAAAGAGGTTTGGTAAGGAGGTATTGTATAGTACTGGTAGAAAATTTGAAAACTTATAGAAAAATTAACATGTATCACCTATAGTTGGTAATATGTGTTTGCTATACGTATAAGCTAATTAAAAATGCATAATCTTAAACACAAAGACAATAACGCAACAACTCTTAAAGCCAAAAGAATTATAACAAGATAATTTTAAAAAATCAATAGAATAGTACAGTCATAAAGTTTAGTCGGTCCTTAGGATTAGAAGCCATGAAGCAGTTAAGGGAAAAATTATGTACAGTGTATTTGTGCACATAATCAATGTGAATTACTACACAGCAATGAAACAAAACAAGTCAGCCTGCAGCAGCACAACTAGTGAAAGTCATTGTGCAGAAAATGCAGAGTATAAAGTCACACAGGAAACAAGAAAGAAACTTTTCACAAATTTGTCTGAGTCCAAATTATTTTAATATTGATGATCTCCAATTGCATCCATTTCCCGAAAAATGGCAGTTCCCTTATGCTTCATGACTGAATTCTAACTGATTGTATCTAGCTCTGTGGATCTGCTGATAAGACACCTAGCCTGACTCTGAAACCAAACTATAGAGAGTACTACAATAAAAACCAATGTATCAACACCAAGTTTAAGCAGGGAAAAAAAAAAAAACCTAAGAGATATTTTGACATGAGAACCACATGCCTACACTTGTGTTTACTGGATTCAAAACTTGCCTCATAAAATTATTCAAACAATGGCAACAATCTCCATTCTGATTATTGAAACATATATCGACGTGCTAGAATCTAAACGTTAGTATTTTATTTACTACAGTTATAATAACTTTTATAATTTCCACTTGTTCCTCATTAAAATATTTTCTTTTATTATACTTTTTATTTTGGGGGTCATAGAGTCATGTAGTCCTGACTGGCTTTGCGCTTGCTAACTAGACCAGGAAAGCCTCAAATTGACATTGATCTGCCTTGCCTCTGCCTCAAATTTGCAGACACACTGTCTGTGTGTCTCTCTGTATGTCTGTCTGTGTCTGTCCTCATCCCTCTCTACCCACCATGATCACTCTAATTTTCCATGTCATACTAATATATATAATTACTCTGCCATGGTTGCCATGATTTTTTATAGAACCTCCCTTTAAGTTGACAAGAACATTAAACAAAGACAATAGATACAAAGGTTTGGACATACATTATCAATAGCTTTATATCTGTTTACTCAGACTGAAACATCTATGAATCCCAGAGCCTGAGATTCGTAGGCACTGAGATAAATGATTAACAGTGGCCTCCAAGCTTTTAAAACTCACTCCTTGCTTGTCTTTATTCCAACATTTTAAATGTTGTTAAGCTGAATCCTTACCTGCGATGTCCCTCCACCCCCCGGGGAAGGCTCATAAAGAAAATAATATCGAAAAGACATTAAGGCATCATATCTAAAAACGCAAAATGTTGCATTACCAGAGGACTGACTTGCTTGGGCTCAGTTGGAGAGGATGGGCCTAATCCTGTAGAGATTTGAGGCCCCAGAGAAGGGGGCAGCTGAAGCGGGGTTGGGGAGAAGTACCTTCTCAGAGAAAAAGGAGAGGGGGGATGGGATGAGGAACTGTGGGAGGTGGGACCAGGAGGGGGAGGGCAACGTCTGGAATGTAAATAAAATAATTCAAAAATAAAAATGTAAAAGTTTTTTTTAAAAAAGAAATGTTCTTTACAGTTCTTTTCTCTGGGTAAGCATGCTCACTGTCTGACTGTCTGTCTATCTGTCTGTCTGTCTGTCTGTCTGTCTGTGTCTGTTCCCATCCCTCTCTACCCACTTTCCCCATCTCCATGTTAATCAGATTCCTAAGTTCTACAAGAACATTTTTTTCTTGATACGAATGCACTGTAAGCTATAAGTAAACATGGGGAGCCAATGCATTTTTACACAAAACCAACTCAGACACAGCTTGTGTCAGCTGAGGCTTTCTAAGTGTTAACTCACTTATTTGCTTACAAAATGGCATAGATCTACACCGTGGAATCTAAGTTCCTTTTTTTAAAATATAAATTAATGATTTTATTTGTTTACATGTCAAATGTCATCCCCTTTCCTGGTCTCTTCTCCATAATGCCCCCCCAAACCCCATCTTTCTCCCCTTTGCCTCTAGGAGGGTGCTCCCCCATCCACTGGCACCAGCCTCACCCCTCTAGCATTCCCCTTCTCCAAGTCTCCACAGGACCAAGAGCCTCTCCTCCTCTGATGCCAGATAGGGCAGTCCTCTGCTACATATGTAGCAGGAGTCATGGACCAGTCCATGAACTCTCTAAAGGATCCTGGTAGTTGATACTGTTCTTCCTGTAGGACTGCAATCCCCTTCAGCTCCTTCAGCTCTTCCCCTAACTCTTCTAGCAGGGTTCCAGGCCCAGTCCAATGGTTGGCTGAGAGTATCTGCATCTGTCTTAGTCAGGGGCTGGCAGAACCACTCAGAGGACAGCCATGATTGTAAGTACACCTTGGCATCAGCAATAGTGTTAGGGTTTGGTGTCTGAGGATGGAATGGATCGCATTAGGTAGGGCCGTCTCAGGATGGCCTTTCCTTCAGCCTCTGCTCCATTTTTGTCCCTGCATTTCCTTTAGATAGGGACAATTCTGGGTAAAAAAATTTTTAGATGGGTGGGTGGCCCCATCCCTCCCTTGAGGCCATGTCTATCCACTGGAGGTGGTCTCTTCAGGTTCTATCTCCCTGCTGTTGGATATTTTGGCTAATGTCATCCCCATTGGGTCCTCTAGCATCGCTGGCTTCTGGTGGGACTTTCTATTGGTTTCCCAAGTTCTCCAGCCCCTATTGCCACGTATTTCTATTAGTTCCCCTGGCTCTCTGGACTTCTCTCCTGTCTCTTCTCATACCTGGTCCTGACTGCCACCTTTTTCCTCCCCTGTGCCTCTCCCACCCAGATCTCTCCCTCTGCCTAGTTCTTAATAAGTACAAATACGTTCTTATTCCTTTGGAAAACGTTATCTTTAAATTGACAAGGAAAATCACTCCAGTCTCCATACTTATACTGTGAAAGTTGTAGTAGGACTTTTCAGAACTACTAAGATACATAAAAAACAACAACAACAACAAAAAGCACACAATGGAAATAAACCATGACCATGTTTATAGCTGACAATTTTTTCACTTTATTAACACATTAAGTGAATTAAAAAGCAAAGTCATCCCTTAATAAATAAATATGTGAAATTTATCTCAAAACAGTGTATCTCAAAATATTGTCCCCAATGATCGTCTTTGATTAAAAAAAAAAAAAAAAAAAAAAAAGAGCCAGAGCCAGACGCCGGGCAGTGTTGGCGCACACCTTTAATCCCAGCACTTGGGAGGCAGAAGCAGGCAGATTTCTGAGTTTGAGGCCAGCCTGGTCTACGGAGTGAGTTCCAGGACAGCCAGGACTACACAGAGAAATCCTGTCTCAAAAAAAACAAAACAAAACAAAAACAAACAAACAAAAGAAACAAAACAAACAAACAAAAAAGAATAAGAGAGAAGTAAAATACAACAAACTCATGTAAACTAATCCACCTAACACAACTCTCCCTGTAGTTCATGGAAAAGCGCTCTTGATGAACCCAGACTCAGAATAGTCTTCTGATCTCAGCTGTTCAGGGACTTAAGTGAAAATGAAAAGAAATATGTAAATCTCAATGAAAGAAAAAAATGTAAACATTCTGCCTTGGAGTATCATACCCATCATGAGACTCATTTTTGGCAAACTAATGAGAATAAATTACTTAAGCACAAGGCTCATTTAATTCCAAATTAAGCCCCTGGCAATGCAAGTGGTTCTAAGAATAAAGCAGATAAGAATCAGTTCCTGAAAGCTCTGACAGAGGAAGGAGTCTGCAGACATAACAAGCCATACAACACCCATTCTGTATCCATCATTTATCACTGAAGACAAAGCTTTCTTTTTATCAATAATAAACAATTTCTCTTAGCTCTCCTCCTGCCCCGAATAATCCTCAGTGGACCTTTACCCTAAAACATAAATATAAATCCACAATAGTTTGAACAGTGGCAACAAAGAATACAAGTGCAAAACTATAATCAGGACTTATTTCTATCTAGAACATACTTTTGTGGTTGATGATTTTTTTATATAATCAAGTTGTCCATGAAGGAAATTTATTTCATATTAAAAGAAAGAGTTTCCCTAATAAATAGCTTCTATGAAAAATTAGGAATCCCCCCCCCCCCCCCCCCCCCAACTGAGAAACAGATAAGACAAAAAAAGAAATTTAATGTCTGGTATTTTAAAAGACACAAAGAAAGTCAAAGAAGAGTATTAGTACTTGTGATTAAAGAATTTGAAGATTGGTGTGATTAAAAACTTTTCTATATTAAAATAGCATGTTTTATTCTGGTTCTATAATATACATTGGTATTTCCCATTAAAGTCAACAACCAACATTAGTCATTAGCACATCAGGTGAACACAGAGCATAGTTTAATAAATCACTTAGAGATTAAAATTCACCAACGGCAACTTTCACAGATTGTAACTCACCAAAAGTTTTCATAGAATAGACAATGGACGTAAGAATCTAGATATCAAAGCATATATAAGGTATCTGATTTAAGGAAACATGATTTTCTAAATAAAGCCTAATATTATACATAGTTGACTTAGGAAAATTAATTGTAAAATGAGTGAATGTGTGTGTCTATGTGTAAGACAAAATATCTGTATGTGCACATGGTGTGGCTCAAGTTGGACATCCAGTGGCATGCTCTATAGCTCCACCCTTATTTTTGAGGCAGTAGATTGCTAACTTGGGACTTACTGATTGGCTAGTGAGGTCCCTGGGATTCCCCTATCTGTTTCTCTGAAGATTAAAGGTGTGCACCACCATGCCCAGGTTTTATAATTAGGAATTCAAAGTCAGGTTCTCATGCTCACACACCTTACCCGCCGAGCCATCTCCTCAGCCCTCTTTTTTCTATTTCAATTATAATCAAACTATTAGAATACTGAAATGCTCATAATCATTACATATACATTTGACACTAGAGGTAACCATGATCATCTGATTTAGAATGAAAAGGTTGTGGAGAAAAGAAAACAGAGAAGATCATGTAGCATCATGATTGGCATGTTTAATATTTCCACTTAAATTCTCATGAAAATTATTGCTTATTCGCATCTTAAGTGATTTTTTTTTTACCCTGTATCCAGATCTCTCCTTCTAATACAAATTTCCAAACAAATGAATCAGACCTTAGAAATGTGGACTGAGTCTAGAGCTGGAAAAGGAGATATTCAAGACAAGCTCAGAGCAGTCTGTGCTCAATACTCACATAGAGTAACACAGCGAAATACTATCATGTCGTAACTTAATACAAAGAATAAAACATCATGAGTCTATATAAAGCATTTATCATCAATCTGCTTTTGTAAAAGAATGCTAAACAATTTGTATGCATACTATACATACAAAGACATAATTCTTACCCACAACCTAAATGACCTATGCACGAGACTCCTTTCCCAGACCCGTATCAAGGTACTGGAAGGAAAACTCTTGCCTGTTGAGAAACATAAAAAAGCAATCTCTCCCAGATGATCAAAGTCAACTTTAATGGTGATGTCATGCTGAAAGCCTTTATCCTTGATATCGTGTGATGACACTGTCACTTTATAAATCGATGTTTTCCCTCTCAAAACTCAAAAGCAGTCCAGTTTGGTTTTGAATTGACAAACTGAAAAGTGAAGGCAATGTCTACACAGTAGCTACCCAGGAATCTTAAAGCAAAGTAAATCAAAAGATTCAAAAACGGTCATGACCAAGACCATGAAACTGTAACAAATAAATGTAATGTTTGCTCTTACATGGTATGGGGGATCTTCCATGGGATGCTAGGTTTAAAATGGGGAGGGGGAGGGGAGGGAATCTATATAAATGATAGACTTCTGTTAATTCTATTTTATGTATGTCTGAATGCAAGATGGCGATAACAGAATGAACAATAATGTGCCGAGTATTAACGTCTAGATTTTTTTTTTTTGTAAACATGAACCTACTTTAGAGTATAATGCCTATTTTTTAAAAAACGTTGTAAAAATTAAAACTCTTCAAAACCAAAACTGTATAGGTAGGCTTTGGTTAGAGCAGCATCTAAAAGCCGACAGAAAAGGAAAGCAAGTAATTGTAAATTAACATTGCATTCACATTTTTAGGGCTTGTTAAATGGAGTAAGTGGGATTCAGTCTCACTGAGCATGTCTGTTTACACGTATCATACAAGGTGACACTGATTTTAAATTGTATTTCAACTTGTTCTGACATTCTAGAGGTTTCACGCTTTATTAGAGAACCCTAAATTGGAGGCAAATATCAAGGGAAAGATGCTTCTAACCCTATTGCTATGGTGTTTTCGTTGGCATGGTGACCCATTCTTCCTCATTAGGCTAACGTGGGGAAATCAAGCGGTTAGCAATTTCTTGCGTACCCATGGCAAGGCCCTTCAACAGCTAACTATTTGCAACTGAAGTACCCAAAGAGTTCAATTAGTGGAACTGTGCGGGTGTGCCATGGCCCCTAACCCACTGTGCGAATAGCAAGCTTCTGAATGTCAGCCTCTTGAGTAATCTTGTTTAGCTTCAAATAAGAGATTTAAGACTTCCCACCAAGCAGTGAGCTGTGGTCAAATCAGGTTAGCTCCAAAACAATCCAGCCTTTATGAAGAAAATATATGAAGAAAATACCCTCTGTCACCTAAGAAACAATGTTAACAGAAAAGAATGTTTCAAACAAAAGTAAAAACACCTATTTTTAAAGTAGCGGAACCTTTTGGTTTGTGCTCAATTCCTTTCCATATCTTTAACAGATAACTAAAGCAGAAATAATAAAATCAAAAGAACTCACAAATAATTGAATTGGGGAAAGAAACTTCTATCTCCTCTCAACTGGGGGAACTCCCTTGCAAATCCATTTCCTGCGCTAATAAATTAAACTGCAACATTTTTTTAAGACTCTGTGTGGCTTTGGAGCCACAAACTAACCCCATTATGAGATGCATCCCAGTCTCATTAATGGGCTAAGCATGGGAGCCTAGCATTCTGCAAACATAAAGAGACAAATTATAATGAGACTTAACTCAGCGGGGAGGCTGCCATACAGCCCTCTTCTCTCAAAGATATCCTAATAGACAGCTCCTTAATGAGTGTGGGAGTTTTCCTATAAAAATACAAAAGACAACATATGCAAAAGAAGTTTTTTTTTTATCGGATATTTTCTTTATTTACATTTCAAATGTTTTCCCCTTTCCAGGTCTCCTCTTCAGAAAACCCCATCCTGTCCACCCTCCCCCTGCCTCTATGAGGGTGCTCCACCACCCATCCACCCACTCTGACCTACACTGGGTTCTTGAACATCCTCAGGCCCAAAGACCTCTCCTCCCACTGATGTCCAACAAGGCCATCCACTGGCATATATGGAGCCTGAGCCATGGGTGTCTCCATGTGTACTCTTTGATTGGTGGTCCAGTCCCCAAGAGCTCCAGAGTAACTGGCCTGTTGACACTGTTGGTCCCTCCATAGGGCTGCAAACCCCCTCAGCTCTTTCAGTCCCTTCTCTAACTCCTCCATCAGGGACCCCTGCGCTCAGTCCAATGGTTGGTTGGATGCAAGCATCCGCCTCTGTATTTGTCAGGCTCTGGCAGAGCCTCTCAGGAGACAGTCATATCAGGCAACTGTCAGCAAGCACTTCCGGGCATCCACAGTAGCGTCCAGGTTTGATGACTATATATGGGAAGGATCCCCAGGTGGGGCAGTCTCTGGGTGGCCTCTCCTTCAGTCTCTGCTCTATTACTTGATACGCCTTCCTATCCGATCATCATTCTTAAGAGCATCATTTCCATATCTCGTGTGTTCATGTGAAGATACTGTAAATGAATTTTGTCTTCTGCTAAACACATAGTAATCCAACAGCTAACGAGCAAGTGACTTCACTCTTTCTTACAAATAAAAGCGCAGACTTTCATTTGGATGCATCTTATCTCAATCCTCTCTTTATTTTCAAAGTGCAAGCCTATAAAGTAACACTAGAATTCTTCATTGGGGGCAACTGAGGCAATGAATTTCTGAAAGAAGGCTTTCACATGACAAAGCATCTGTTTATCACCCTGCCAGTCGACAGGCAGCAATTTTAGCTACTGAGAGATTGCTGCCCAATGCTGTGGTACTTGATGGGGCACTATCACCATTAAGTGGTTCCCAGTAGACTTGGGGAAGAACTGGAAGTCACGGGGCTACTGAGGCAGGTGATGCCGGTAACCAATAAAAGAGGAGGCTATTACCTATCCCCCAACCCTAGCTGAACAATGAAGGGAAATAAAAAAGAAAGGTTATGCCAAATCTTCAAGTACACTGGCGGAACAAATGGAGTTACTGGTGACCAGAATCTAGTTTTTAAAAAGGGGGGCAGACCCTTAGGTTTGTTCCTTCTGATACTGAAAATGTGTTAGAAGCAGAAAACGACTAATATGTGGACTTGTGCCTTTAGGTGGTCACTTTGCCTTGAAAGCAGAAAGTAGGTCTAGGCATGGATAATTATGGAACTAAGCCATCGTTGGTAGGAAAGGGTGAGTATCTTCCAGGCTAAGGCATCTTGTTATTCTGGGGATGAGTCTTGCAAAGATTAAAATAGATATCATAGATGATAAGATTTATATTATGAATAAACCAGATCAAATCCTCAAAGCACAAACAGTTGCTTCAATGTCTTCTTTTATTAGCCAAAGATAATCATGAATGGTAGGCTATATACATCATATCCTCTGACTATATAAAGTAGTTGTATAGTTATATACCAGTAGGAAATATTAATATAGTTGCTAAGTGGTAATAAGCCAGATGTTTAGATACAAACACTTGACATTCAGGTTCCATTCCGATAGAATCTCCGGGAATGTATTTTATTTTATTTTATTTTATTTTATTTTATTTTATTTTATTTTATTTTTTTAGTTTTTGTGGTCAGAGGCAACTTGGCAAAGCACAGTTTTGGAGCCTGTTCCTGGTACTTTCTCAGTGGATGGACTCTTCATGTAACTGCTGGATAGCCAATTCTTTTCCTTCTCTTGTTCCTATGTGAAATTCTATTTTGATCACACACTCATTTGAAAAGTTCTAATATGAATATAATCTTACTTGTCAGAAAGTTCATAGGCAACTTCCCAGGAAGATTTAATAACAGAACACTTGAAAACTGAGAAATTCTTATGATAGTTGGTGCTTTGACCACTAATTGACTGAAACATCAGTGCAATACAGAAGCTTCATTACTTTAGATTAACTTAAAAAAAAAAAAAGAATTATGTACTTATTAAATACCTATTTTTAGGGCCATTAAAACCCTAGCTATTAATCTTTCTTTTTAATCATGTCTTTGTAGCTATCATTAAAGTACTAGATTTCAAGTGCTTTCAGGCTGAGTTAAAACTTAGTATTTCTTCATTAAGATGTATACCTTTGATTTTTTTTAAAAAAATATTATCAATTAAAAGGCCCAGAGTTAAATGAGATTTACTAAGTTGGGTTAATGTTCAAAACATATTTGGATAATTCTTTCAGCCTGACACAGCTCCAATTAGCGCTAATCACTGCCATGCCCTAATTATTTAAAAATTAAATAAACTGAACTTACACATGCAAACACTTTGCAAATCACCCTGCATCTACTTCTCTTTTCAAGTGAACTCATAAGATTGGACAACTTGTTTTAATAGATTATTATCATTGGACTACGTCCAGAACGCATTTGTCTAATGGGAATTCTGTCTGCTTTAACAGTTGTGCTTTCGTGGACTCTCTCTGACTGAACTGTCAATCACTGTTTGACTGGCTCATAGCCCTTAGAACCCTGCTGAGAGACAAGCATGAAGTTTTGCCAGGTACATGACTGACATATACTTAAGTGTGGATTGAGGAAAGGGAAGGGGGTGTGGAAGAAATCAGTTTATTTTTAAGACCTTCCTGGAACCTATTTACTGAAATGCACTCTTGGTCAAAACCCTTTGATGCCAGGTCCCGTGCCTCGCTGGGTACCTTCAGTTCAACGGTGTTCAGAAACACAAACATTTTTATGTGTGAGTCATGCATGTCTAGATCAAGTCAAAAAAGAACAAACGTTAACATTGTGCTCTAAATTCCAATCGTGATCATTAAAATAACTAGCTATTCTATTCCTAGCCCAAACAATATTAGAAGGAAATTTTATTCTTGTATCAGTTTCCATGATGGCTATTAGGTATTAACTTAACATACCAGAATTTTTACAGTATGGATTTCATTTTTAAGACCCATTCTTTTTGTTCTATTTTAAACCATGTTTTAAATCAACCCATGCTTTCAACAATGGAAACAACTGCAGGCCATCCAATTGATATAGTAAAAAGAATACAAATTAAGCTCCTATTGTATTGTTCTGGGAGAAACTAAATATTATGAGGAAAGGAAGAATTGTACATAATTGGCTAATGAATTCAAATACCTGTTAAGTCATTTTACACCTCTTAGAGGAGGACCTGGCATCTATTGGCGACAGGCATGCCTAGAAAACATTTCATTCTGTAATTGTATCACACCGTGGGATATCATGGCAATTATCTATTAGAAATAGCAACACTAATTATGAAACATACATAAATATTTTACACAGTATCTTTATATGGCCAATACCTAAGCAGGTTGTTGTTTGTTTTGGTTTTGTTTTCATAAGTCCTTATATTGGTCAACTTTTTGAATTAGTCTCTCATTAAAAAGGCAGAAAGAACTCAAGTCTCTCAGTGTTCAGTGTGTTACACACTGTCCCACAGCTAATTGGTTGGACCAAGAATTTCAAAAGGAGAGCTGGAGAGATGGTTCAGTGGTCACAAGCACTGGCTGCTCTTGCAGAGGGCCCGACTCAAGCACACACACAGTGATTCACAGACACCTGTGAGGTCTGATGCTCTCTTCTGACCTCCACAGGGTGTAGGCCCACAGGAGGCAAACGGCCATATATGCAGACAAAACACTCATATGATAGAAGTAAAGATACGACCATTAAGTACAAAACCATGTCCTTCCATCCTAAGTCCACGGATGTCTGCTTTAACCACCAAAACATCAAATCCATACTTTCCTCTCACCAATTCTGTACTACCCGGGCACCAGCTCCTCAGACTACATTTTCCTTCTTTATCTTGAAGGGCATATTATCTAACATAAAAGTCCATCTTTACTCTGGAATTGCAAAGTCTCTTTGAGTCTTATTTTCTTAGTACTCCCAAACTTCAAAATATCTATAATAGGACTGTGTCGTTCTAGGTAACCAAACTAATTTACATGTTTAGATCGAAAACTGCCAACATCCTTGCCACTCATCCCTGACTCCAGAATAAAATGCCCCTCTCCAGTCTATATCCATCCCTGCTTTGTCCCAGCCCTCCAGTCTTAGACTTGCACCACTCATGTGAAAGACTCCAGATACTATAAAGGTAAAACCTGAAGCTGTTATAAGGTCCAAAATGATGTTGAGTATGTAATCTTATTATCACTTTCTTACAGAAACAAATCCACTGCTCCCACAAGAATAACAGTTCTGTAAGTGAAAACTTGGCCTCAGTCATTGAATTATACTGTGTGTAGTAGCTAGGCAAGAACCGGGCCATAGATTTAACCACCTACCATTAGATGAATGAGCACATGAATGCCTGAATTAAGGAACGAATAACAACAATGAAGGAAACAGTTCAGACAGAGACTGAGAACAACTGTAGGTCTGTCAGCATCCAAAGATGATGGTCATAGATCCCGATTCAGCCTCTATGGTCTATGCATCTACACAAAACAACATAGACTAGCCGGGTGGTAGTGGCGCACGCCTTTAATCCCAGCACTTAGGAGGCAGAGGCAGGCGGATTTCTGAGTTCAAGGCCAGCCTGGTCTACCGAGTGAGTTCCAGGACACAGCCAGAGCTACACAGAGAAACCCTGTCTCGAAAAACCAAAAAAAAAAAAAAAATAAAATAAAATAAAATAGACTTAATTATTCTAGATTTCTTTTCCTTTGCCTGTGATTCGACTCCCCTCCAAAAAAATTTAACTGAATAACATAACAAATACATTTATAAGCTGTAAGTTGTAACTACTGACCCATAGTCATTTATGAGACAATTTGGTTATTAGACTACTTCCTAACGTTAGTATTTATGTTCAAGTTAATTTTATTGTACTTAATATATTCCAACAGTGGTGATGCCTGTTTTGTTGTTGTTGTTGTTGTTGTTGTTGTTGTTTTTGGTTTTTTAACATGCCAAAGAAAAACAATAGGATAGTTTCAAGGAGGTAAAAGTTCTTGACTTAATAGGAAAACAAAGTGCATATTATACTGTAAGATGAACACTAAGCATGAATTTTTTACTTGGAAAATTGTGGAGAAGTAATGAGATTTGAGCAAATTTTGCTGTGACCAACCAGACAAAATGGCAAAAGCCAGGGCCACAAAGCAAGGAAGACTTACTGAAAGTGGAAAGAGTATTACCTTTAAGGATGTGTGTAAAAAAAAAACCCACAGGACATGTAAGGTTTACTACCATCTGTGCTTTAGAGCCAACCCCAGGAGACTTATTGGCTATTGCCCAGGTTACCTGTAGGAAGAGGTTTCTCTACACTAAGATCATTTTTCTTTTTTTCTTTTTTCCAATTGGATATTTTATTTATTTACATTTCAAAATTTATCCCCTTTCCCAGTTTCCCTTCCACAAACCCCCATCCCATCCCCACTTCCCCTGCTTCTATTCAGGTGCTCCCTCACCCACCAACTCCCACCTCACTGCCCTGGCATTCCTGTATACTGGGGCATCGAGCCTTCACAGGACCCAGGGTCTCTCCTCCCACTGTTGCCAGATAAGGCCATTCTCTGCTACACATGTGGGTGGAGCCATGAGTTCCCCCATACATACTCTTTGGTTGGTAGTTTAGTCCCTTGGAGCTCGGGGTGGGGGGCTCTGGTTGGCTGATATTATTGTTCTTCCTGTGGGGCTGCAAACCTACACTAGCATTTTTAAAGTTACCATGCATGATGTGTGACTCTGCAGTTCTGTTTCCTTAACTTCTATATTTCATATCAGCTTCTTTAACAGATTTCTATTTTTCCCTCCGTAGATACTATACAAACTTGGAATTTAAAACAGAAAAACATTTTTAAAGCACCTTCACTGGATAAAGTCTACCCCTAACAGATGAAATGGTTTCCAATATCTTTTAAATATACTGAAACACCGATGCTACACTAACTTGCTAAACCTTAGAGCTATATTTAGTCACCGAAGAAGGAGAAGAGAACAGTGTTGCTTTGTTGCTGTATTAATTTCCCTGGGGAGACATGAACAGGCACCTGCTCCCTCAAGACAGATCAAAAACAGACCAAGGTAATGATTCTATCGAAGGTGCAACTTGGGGAACGATCAGATTTCTTGGGCCTACTAACCGAAGCACTGAATGAGGTGTACTTACAGGAACATGAGTGAGATCCCAATCAGGTTCATCATTAAAAAGTCTCACCACAGCACGGGTAGCAACTTCCTCATAGGCACAAACATAGAGGTATTTCTCAAGAACAAAAGAGTATATGTGCGTGGGGTAGAATTACAGAAGCAGAAGTGGTTGAATATCAGGTGAGGGTTTAATCATCCTCACCTACCATTTGTTCTTAAAGGGAAACTCTTCAGACCAATTATGAGAGTCTCCTGCAGGTGGACACAGGTGCTCTGATGAAGATAATAATGCCAGTTACATAATAGAGGGCACGATTCTACAGCAAACATCTTAAGGACGGAAGAATGCAAATGATAGAAACATGCAAAGAAGAAAGGAAAGATGGAAAGAAAAAGTGACAGAGCAAAACAAGACTGAATCCTTAGAGCTCCCCACTGACCTGAAGGAAATGAGGGGAATCGGAATCCTACTGTTTAGCCTCATCTCCAAGTGAGAGACCTTCAAGGACTCATTTCCCTCCCAGGAGTCTTTAAGAAGTTGGCTGAAGTTTACAGCAAACTGGTAAGTCTGCAGCACTAGATGAGAGGAGAGTGAAAAGCAACACCATGTATGGAAACCTTCCCATTGTAGTATATACCCCTGGCTGAAGCATTTGAAAGGCTAATGAAGACTGTCTTGATTTCAGATTTAGCTTGTGTTACACTGAAAGTCTGACTCAACTCCGAAGTACAGAATGGGAAGGACTATGGCTGAATAGAAGCAAGTATTGAACTCGAACCCAGCTGTGCAATCTGAGAATACATCTCCAGGATTTGACCAGGTGGATTCACAGAAGAAAAAACATTTCTTTTATAAAACATCATTTATACAGATTTCTGTTTAAAAATCCACCCCAACCTATTTACTGCTTTATGTAGTAATCTGGCTGTCAAATCGTTTGTTTTATAGTTTGACACACACACACATTTATATGTATATGTATATGATGTATATGTATATGCATTTGTATATATGCATGCATATATATATACATATGTATATATATGCATATACTGCTGAAATTTGGGGAAGCATTAACTCATATATCTTGTGTTTTAATGTCTAATTTACTTTGTTTTTTGTTGTTGGGGATTTTGTATGTGCCAAGCAAACATACATCCACTGAGCAACGTCTCCTTCAATTCAATAACTAAAGAATATAAATACGGTCTGTGAGCCCTTGCTCATAACACAATCACAATATTTGTATTTATTTCATTTCCCGAAGAAAATTTAGATTCCCTAAAATATTAGCAAGATTTTCCGCTAAATCTATACAATTTCTGGCAAATATCTTTAAAGTAGAGCTGAAGTGCAAAGTAGTCATCTTTAAAAAAATAAAATGCCTCACATTGTGGGGCACTTATGTGGCAGAAACACAATTTCTACATATTAACTTATTTGATCATAAAATTATCCCATATGAGATGTGGACACAGACATACCAAGATGAAAAACCTCAGATTCCCAGGTATATTTTTATTAAAGCAATGGGTGTCTGATTGCCTCACTCAGCTGTCTGAACAAGATAGGAAAAAAAAAATTAACTCCTAAGGGCAGAAAAGAAAATTTGAGATAACTGAAAGATTATGCTTAAAGAATTAATTTAGCAACTCTCGTCAGAATAGAAAAATAAGAATTTGAATCTGACTCGCTTTCCAAATTAAGATGTTTGCTCTTTACACTTCACCGTGATAAACACCTGAGGAAATCACCTAAGGAAAGAAAGCTTTATTTTGCCCCAAGGTTTCAAAGGTTCCTGTCCGCGGTCATGAAACTCAAGAATATAGGCCTGATCTCAACATCACGTCAAGGATGAAATTGCAGAATGGGGCTCCTCATCTCATGACATTCAGGATGCAGAAAAACACCGAGAGTGAAGGCACCTGAACAGAGTACCCATGCCAGGGCATGGCCTTGCAATCTGCCTTCTGTGGCATGGCTCCATGTCACAGTCCATCCAAGTAGCTCACCATAGAGTTTAAGGCTTCACAATTAAGCCTCCATTTTACCCCTAGCTTGGGACCAAGCTTACAACCCATGAGCCTTCTGGTGGCACGTCAAAACCAAACCAAAATCAGGGCGGTGACAAGTTCATGCTGAGATGGGTAGATTTCATTTTAACTCAAAACTTAATTTCAAAGTTCAGAAACCTCTCATGACATTTAGCTGTCCCAATACTTCTTTTTGGAGACAACAAAACACCCCATTTTCCAAGAGAAATGACAAGGCGTGTGAAGAGATCATGACAGAATGAATGAAGTCTACTAAAGTTTCTGCTGTGGCTGAGCTGACGTAAGTCATAGGTACCAATGTGCCTGTTACTGAGACTTTAGAAAAAAAATCAAAGATCACTGTGTCATATATGCCTGAAAATTTAGTGCTAATAAAGAAGATGGTAGTCAAGAAATTAAATATAGCATTAAATTTGTACAATATTTACATCAAATGCATTCCCCCCACACTGAAAGCTCTCTCCTTTGGATATATATAATATATATAATACATTATATATACATGATATATAGAGATAGAGATAGAGATAGAGATAGAGATAGAGAGAGATAGAGAGAGATATGTGTGTGTGTATATATATATATATATATATATATATATATATATATATATATAGTGTATATGTAAGTATACATATGTGATTTAAGGTGACAATAAAGAAGAAAGATGGAGAAAAAGAAAAGTATCCATGCCTAATATATTAAGATAAACTTCAACGTAAGTTCAATTTCACAGCTGCTCTTCTCCAGGGAGCTATTGAGTCCTCTCTCTTAAGCTTCTTTTAGGAAAGACTTGTTAATGAAGCTTACTATGATCATCTTGAATAAATTCACAACCTCCAGATGAAATTAGTGATCAGATAAGAGTTAACGCCCTTTTAAAAATACCGGTAATGGTAATTATAATATAAAGTATGACACCCTAAGAACGCCGAGAAAACATGGAGTAAGAAAATTAAGGTTTTGTGGCTTGGTGTTAGCTTCACAAAATACAGTGTTTTAAATCTCAGTCTCCGAAAATGTTAAGGTAAAAAAGAGAAATTTTTTTAATTTTAATTTCAAAACTGTAAAAGTTTTGAAATTAAAACGTAAAACTAAGAACACCCTCTCGACAAATGGATGGAAGACCCAGATGTAATTAAAAATAAATGTTAACATCCTTCAAGGCATGCGTGCAGTTGTGTAAAACACGATGATTCATCTCATGGAACTCAATTCCTTGGCAGAGTGCAATGTCTAGTACTTTCCAGTGACAGCCACATGTCGATTTATCAGCTATGTTACTAGAAAGATCAGGTGTCTAGGAACTGTAGCCTAGAACAGGGCCACGGCCATCTGTTGTAACTACCACCAGCCTCAGCTCTGGCTCTCAGAGCAGATGTTCATCAACTGGCTTCTTCCAAAGAGCACACACAAGACACTCTTCAGTATGTATGGAGAATTTGACGCTGTTAATATTATTTCCTTGGTTATTTCTAATTGATTTCAACAGATTAGGGAAAATGAATTCTACTCTATAAGGAGAGACACGCTGTTTTACTTGAAAAGAACAGAAGATAAAAGTCAACTCCTGATTCCGTGAATAAAACAGCATGCCTAATACAAAAATGGTGCATTTGTCGAGAATTAGAGAGAGAGATCATCTTATAAGAGACTACAATTTGGACAACCTGTCAGTGTCAATTCTGCTGAAGACAATGGAAAAGACAACCTCATCATGATGAAATGGACGCGGGAATACCCTTGTAATCACAAAGATATTGCTCTGAAACACCCAGCTCTCTCATACTTTGTTCACAAAACTTTATTGCGGGGCTGTTAATATAGCTGAGTTGGTAGAATGTTTGCTTAATACACACAAAGCCCTTGGTATCATCCCCAGCACAGAATGAATCAAGTGAGTGGCTCACAACCAGCACAAGGAAAGACAGGAGACTCAGAAGTTCATGGCCATCCTTTCCTGGCCACACAGCAAGCTTGAAGCTAGCCTGGGATGCAGGAGATTATCTTAAGGCAGTTGTAGGGGGGTGGGGGGCAAAGGAAAGAAACATTACTGGAACACATTAGAATCTAATCTTTTTATTCCTGGAAATGTGGAATGTCATATCTGCACAAGAAATATATCTTTCCAGTCTGTTTATTTCAAAGACAAACAAGTTATAATCATACAAAAGAAACACACTAAAATTTATTTTTAAAACTGTGATATAAAAAAAAAAAGCAGACTGATTTCACTAGTCTTTGAGATCTCCTCAGGCATATTCCTATTAGGAAAATTCTTTCCTGGAGAGGTTAAATGACCTGTCGAAAATTACACGACTAGGTAGAGGCGAAGCCTGTGTGAGAGGCAGGGCTTCTGATTAGAACTGCGGGGTTCATGTCATTATGCCACATGGCCATACTTTTCCCAGCACGGTCCTTTTATTTCTGAAATCACAACTTCTCTCAAATGTCTAACATTTTTTTTCAGAGCCTTTTTTGTAATTAATCTAGAAAAAAAAAGAAAGCAGCTGGATGCAGAGGTGCAAGGTTCAAATGACCTTTATATAAATCTGATGTAAATCGGCTAATGTCTTAATGGCATATTAAATTTTTATAGAATCATTCTCCCATAATTAACTTGATGTTATTGCTCTTTTAAAGTTAAGAGGTGTATTTGTGTCCAGGCAGTTAGCCTGACCATATCTTAGGGTGACTATTTCTTTAAAGGCATAAAGAAATAGTCTATATTCTATTCTTTTCCTACATGTGTTTCGTTTATCTAAAATATGCATTGTTTTTTTTTCCAAACAGGTAATGAAATACAAATTAGTTTATCCCAGAATTTCCAACACATTTTTTGACAACCTAACACCAAGTCACAGCTTTGAAAAAGCCAATTTGATGTTTGAGATACAGCCTAATTACTGCTGCATGCACCCGATACATGTATAACAAATATACAAGAGAAAGCTAGAGGTGCTCTTTTCATGTTTACACTGTAAGCCACTGACACTCATTGCAAAACCAAGGGGGCTTCATGCACCAAACACAAGCCAGGAAAGCAATCAAACACTGACATAAGATTCCTGCTCTAGGAAATTGTATTTATGTAGGAGCCTACAATTTATCATTGTTTTGCAAAAACAAATTAAGGATCCAAGCATCTTAACCCATACACAAGCCCCCAAAAGGATACGCTGATTACCCAAACTCCATTACCAATTTGTTAAACAGTACATAAGACTGCCAAACATATCAAAAACATCAGTGAGCACAGATGCATTTCACTGAGACTGTAACCAGGTTTACTGACCCACACTGTTTGAGGTCAAAACTTTTCCCAATAGACTTTGTTAGAATTTAAAAGGCAAACAAGAACAAACACAAAACCCTACATCTTTGAAACAGCGATAACTACACATCCATATTTCCTACTCTTAATTGTGTCTTCAGATTTAAGGCTGTGGCAGTAACACAAAGGCTCAAATGCACTCAAATCCAGTAAGTTATTGGGCTGTTTAATTGGGCCAATTTAAAGGTATTATGAATTATACTTCAACAAAACTAATACAAACAAACAAAAAGGCCTGACATGATACAATCTATAGTTTCAATTCCATTTACTGTAAACACCAGCATATGTTCTCATGAAAAGATTAAATGTCTCATACCCTAAACTTGCAGAACTCAGAATTTAGACACTCTATTATGGCATAGGAGTAATATTTTTTTAAAAGAAAGTCATATCTAGCCCCATGAGTTTCATATATGAAACCAGGAAATGTGAAGTGTTTTTAATATAGATACACAGAAAACCTTAGACATGCAAGGTTTCTTTACATAAGCGGGAGACATGGCTGGCAGTTAAGAACTTGTACTTCAAAGGAATGGAAGACACCAAGAAAACTTGACCCTCTAAATCAATGGAGTCTCCACACATGTGAACTCGAAGAGACTAAGGCGGCACGCACTGGGCCTGCTGGGATCCTAGAGCTGAAAGGAGTGGACACACGCCCTCATTCCTAACTCAGTTGACAACCACTTACAAAAGAAAATTTAGTTTCCTCCAAGGGGATCTCACTGGGAAACACACTCATTTTAAGGGTAAGCGTCATGCCCCAGCAGAAGATGGCCAAGAGAAAGAAAGCTCAGCAGTTGTCCTATAATGTCCTGTGAGGACATATAATGTCCTCTTCTTTTCTACTTTTTAAATTATCTTTTATTTTTTAATTCAATTCTCTATTTTTTTTAATTATTTTAATTTAGAAATAGAAAACCTCACAGGAAGGTGGCAAGAAACAAAAAAAAAAAAAAACGCAAAGCATTCAGGCAACGTCTTATTTCATGAGTTTGTCACCCGTCATGGGGTCACTCGTCCCATGATGAGAAAGGACTGAGCCACCCACAATAACGTTATTAACAGGGATAGGGATGAGCTTCACAGAGAGGCCAGTGAATCCCATGATAGCAAATCCTAACGCTATGGCCATGGCAACCTTCTGGAACTCTCTTCTGTCGGGTTTGGTACATCTTTTAACCAACTGAATTGAGTCCTTTACAAACTGCTGGCTGATCCATGTTTGTGGGATCAGCGGTTTGAGAAGGTAGAGACATGTAGCTTAGGAGAGAATTGAGCCCCTCTCTCCTATCTATGTTGTTATCTTCTCTCTTTTTCCCCAGAGGGCCTTTGAATAGACATGATGGCTTCCAGTTTAGTGTTTTAAGGGATTCCTGAGTGTGCCATCACATGGCATTCTGACTCTTGTGCCTTCTCTTGGGCTCTTTTCCTTCAGTTTGTTTGTTTTGTCCAATTCCATTGTGTTAGTTTTGTTTGATCTTTTATTTTATTTTATTTTATTTTATTTTATTTTATTTTATTTTATTATCCCACAGAAGCACGGTTGTTTTCTAATGAGACATGGAAAGGAAAAGGGGATAGATCTGGATGGGAGAAGGAGGAGGAGCTTGGGGGAGTAGGTGGAGAGGAAACCATAAGCACACCATGATATATTATGTGAGAAAAACAACTATTTTCAATAAAAGAAAGAAAGGAAGGGAGGGAAAGAGGGAGGGAGGGAGGGAGAGAGAGAGAGAGACAGAGAGAGACAGAGACAGAGACAGAGAGACAGAGACAGAGAGGGCACAAACAGCTACTGCAGAGAAGCTGGGTTCAGACAGATCACAACTGTCTATGACTCACAAACCCACTCACAGACAAGAGCACACATATAACACATACAGACAACTAAAGTAAATTAAATTACACTAATTTAAAATTAAAGTAAATCTTTTTTTTAAAGTATTCTTTAGGATCCACACTAGACAGTATTCTCCAGGGTATATGTATTCTTTGCATCTGAACACTGCTACAATACTGTGTGAAGGGAGGAGAGAATGGCATCCCAGAGAGGTGAGGAGGTTATCCCAGTCTAGCCCAAACTGCAAACTCCAGGATTGTGTCTCAAAACATTTAGGTGGAGGGAATGGGGGCAATCATTTAGAAATTGATCGCAGGCTTCCACATGGGCTCACACACCCATGTACATGAATTTGCACACACGTGCACATATATGCATATACCGCATACACATTAGAATGTGTGTGGCACAATCTGCCACATGAGGCATGAGGAGGCGGGGATAGAACCTGACTCAAAACCAAATAAGTCTTCATTAAAAAAGAAAGTCAGAAGTGATGTACATGATTTAACCCCGGCATTTGGAACACAAAGAAAGACAGAATTGAAAATTTGAAGCCAGGCTGATCTACATGGTGAGTTCAAGGTCAGCTGGGGTTGCATCCTGTCTACCCACTCCTAGACACACACACACACACACACACACACATACACACACGCATGCACGCACGCACGCACGCACGCACGCACGCACGCACACGCACACACCACAAACTTGGGTGAGATGTTTAGATGCCATAAAGGCTCTTTTCTACTCAGACTGTATTTGCTTACCTGACATTTGTTTTTCTCACACTTCATATGGGATTCTGTAAAGCACTTAGTGTAGACTAAATAGAAGACACTGTAGCTATGTATACAATTATTGTCTACTGAGGTAGGTATGTTGAAGAATAGATTATTCATATTTAAATGAAATATAAATGACCTTGATCCCAATGCTTAATAATGTTTTTCATGGTACCATAACCATCCTCCATTTTCACTGAAATTATGCAAGAATAGTACAATAGAGAGCCTGTGAGCTTTGAAGGTGAAATTTTTAATTAAACTCCTCCTCACTGTACAAGATCTGTGAATTTGTGGGAAAATTATTCCACATCATTAAGGCTCATCTCTCTAGCCCTCTCTGTGCATTAGGTGACTAATATATACTCTAATACCAAGTAGCACAGAAGTCAACTGCCTAGCACACAGTGGGACTGAAGGCGGTTTTATTATTGCATTGGGCTCTGTATATATGCAAATGAAAGCTAATGAATTCAGAGGGCTTATTTCCCTTCCTTTATAAACAATATAGAAGTTAGTGCCTCTGTGGAGAAGATTATACTTCACAGCGCAAGGGAATCGAAGACTACAAATTATCCTGTCCAAAAACCAGAAACTTCAGACGGCTGCTTTGACAACTTAAATTCGGCACTTTGTTCCCGCAGCCAAGACCATATTCCAATTGGAGCATCCAAATGTTCATCTTCTTGCAATTTTACCTCTAAAACACATTCATTTGGAATCACTCTTCTGATTTCCAGATATAAAGAATGTAAAAGTCACATAAGATGATCAAAGAAACTATAAATCTTTAAGAGTCAAGAAGTGGCATTTTAACACCTCCCTCAATAGCCCTGCAGTTGTAAGTTACAAGATAAAAACTGAAAGACTTCATATTGCATATTGAGCATACTTTATATATTCTTTCTCCAGAGTTGTAAGCTGGAGATCTGGAAAGGATAAAAAAAAAAAAGAGATAACCTGCTATCCAACAGTTATTTCTGGACCAGTATGTATCTCAGCATCAACATGAAGAAGAGACCAATACTGCTGGGTCAACTAATTCAAATGACAAAGCAAAGCAAATTAGAATGAAATGCACGCTGCTGATTTTAGTCTTTGTGTTAAGCCCATGACAGCTATTAAGTAAATACACCATTTTCAAGTGGATTTAATCAAGCTGAAACATCATGGTGAAGAAAAAGAATCTGAGCCTCCTTGTGCAGCTGGTGTGGTAAGGGAAAAAGAGAATCCAAAAAGAAGTGTCTTAGTTAAGAGTTTTACTGCTGTGAACAGACACCATGACCAAGGCAACTTTTACAAAGACAACATTTAATTGGGGCTGGCTTACAGGTTCAGAGGTTCAGTCCATTATCATCAAGGCAGGAGCTTAGCAGCATCTAGGCAGGCATCTAGGTTCAGGAGGAGCTGAGAGTTCTACATCTTCATCTGAAGGCTGCTAGCAGCATACTGGCTTCCAGGCACCTAGGATGAGGGTCTTAATGCCCACACCCACAGTGACACACCTACTCTAACAGGCCTACACCTTCTAATAGTGTCACTACCTGGGCCGAGCAAATACAAACCATCACAAGAAGTAAAGCAGGATGAGTCATAACCAACCACTCAACTACAAAAGTAACTTTGGAGTTCTGAAGCTACCAAAACTGTAAAGGAACCTACGAGAGTTTTGTTTTGTTTTGTTTTGTTTTGTTTTGTTTTGTTTTGTTTTGTTTTGTGTTGTTTTGTTTTATGATTTATTTTTTCCTAATGGCAGAACTGCAATTTGTGGTAACCTGGAGTGATAGCTAAGTGAAGGCTGGCTAACTCATCTCCAGTTTGGCTACAGCCCGGCTGGCTGGCTCGAAATTTTTATAGTAACAGGTTTTTAAATATCGAAAGAAAAGAAGACAGTGTCAAAAGCACTGGACCAGAATGGGAAGGGATGACAACTGGCTATCTCTAAACTTAGCTACCCAAATCCAACTGTTAGAATCTACCCACATTCAAGGACCAGGTGCCCATTCTCCCACCCCGCCCTCCAGCAGTGTCTTCAGCAATTCAACAACACTGTATCACCAGGCAAATAGGACACCCTTCCACTGTCCCCATGAGTCCCATTGAAAGGACAACATAAACCCCATTTGTCTCCATTTAAGGACCAGGCATGATTTTGAAGACAGCCATAGGCACCAGCTCCAGAAACAGACCATAAAATCCAAAAACAAGATCAAAACCCCCTTCCCAAAGAACAGAGTGGAGATAACCACAACAATGGGGAAATATCTTATCTCGGGATGGGCCAGCAGTTCTGGACAGTCCTATCTCATCCTATGGCTAAACGTTCATGACTTAGGAATGCAGACCACTGACTACCTGTGACCACCTAGTACCCACCAATGAAATTTCAGATTACCTAATGCTAGCGTTCTGTCTAAACTCCACTCCACCATTACCAGGTAGGTCTGGCCCACTATAAAAGGGGCTGCTCACTCCCTCCTCTCTCTCTCTCTCTCTCTCTCTCTCTCTCTCTCTCTCTCTCTCTCTCTTTTGATCTCTTGACTTCTTGCTCCCCCTCTGTCCCCTCACCCCTTCCCCCTCTCTCCACGTGCTCATGGCCAGTCTCTAATTCCCTACTCTCTCCATCTCCCTGCCTCTCTCTGCCTCTACTACCCTCTAAACTCAACTCCTCCCAAGCCCTAAATAAACTCTATACCTTCCTGTGGCTGGTCCCTCAGGAGGAAGGGATACCTCAGCATGGGCCGCTGAGACATCCCCTTACCCCATACCTCACCACACACCCATAGAACATATTCTATATCTCTTTATCTTTTTATAAACACATCACCTAATCCTTCTAGAGAGTTCCCCTGGTTCCCTATAAGAAGGCCTGTGTGCCTGTGTCTGGGGTCACCATTTCAAAAAATGGTTGACCTTTGCATGCTGCTTGTTTCTGCAGGATAAACACTCTTTGTCTTTGCTTACTATCTGAGTCTGGGATCTTCCTTCAATAATTTTCAGACCCTTACACCATACCATTATAAAGCACCCCACCATCACAGCCTGTCTCCCCCCTCTCCCATCCCCTCTTCCTCCCTTCTTCCCTCCATCCCTCCCTCTTGTACCTGCTCAGAAGCAGACTTTTGCTACCCCCTCCTAAATAAATCTCTTGCTTGAGATCTACTGGGCAGTGGTATGGTCCTTGAGGCACTCTAGCCCTGATCCACCAAGATACTCTTCTGCCACAAAACCCTGGCAGGAACCTACTGTGGACCAAAAGTCTGTCAGTGGAGGGGGTGATAGGTAGAGGGACGGGTTTGAATCTTCCTCTCCTATTATAATTCTTCGTTTTAATGCAAATGATATTAAATTTAATGATTTTAAGTGGGCTTCTCAATGTCCATAGTGGTTCTGAATACAGCTATTCATCAAAACACCTGAGAGGTTTGAGGTTTTCCTCAGGTCCTCATCAGTGTTCCTTTGAAAAACAAATGAAAATTAAACAGACCAAATTCTCTTATTCAGTTGCATAAAGTTTTATGCTGCAATCTCTAGTTTAAAACAGTTTACCCTAAATGGCTGATGGCCTTTTAAGTTTGATATAACTAAAGAAAACTCATGAAGAACCCTGAAGTCTTTTCTAAGACACACACACATACACACACACACACACACACACACACACACACACACACACACTCACACACACACACACTCACACACACACACAGTCATCCCTACATCACCTGCATCTGTCTTGTCAATTAAATAAAGATTTTTAATAATGAATTTCCCGAAACCTTTAGGTTTGTCTAGAGATTTGTGGCAACAAGCCAACGTGACTAAAACTTAAGTTTCTGTAAAAGGAATTTCATCTGAACAGCACATAAGGTTTTAAGGTGTCCAAAGCGTTACCAAGAAATTTCCCACCAGCTAGAAAACACCATCACCCTATAGAGCAAGGTTTTTGCCTTCCAAGCCTTCCCTGTGAGGCAGGGGAATCAGTAAAGGATGGAAGGACAGCACCAAAATGCAGCTTCAAAGCTTTAGTGAAAAGGTTTGTTATAATAGAGAGTCTGGACTCAGCTGCACCAAGGCAACCAGGCAGGTTGGGGAAGAATAAAAACAGAAAAAGAGATTAGCATTCACCTTCAGGTGATAACACTGACTCTTTCCTTCAAAAGAATGAGACATAAAGACCACAAGCTCTTGCAGCTAGCAAACCAATCTTCCTTCCTATAAGCCTGGCTAAAAGGAAATACAGCAGAAACAGGAGGGTGGGGGTGGAGAACAGGAAAGCCTGGCTCCTTTTCAGATATATAAGCAACAGCACCCTCCTGAGCCTGAAGGGGAAAAAACCAGGCTACCAAAGTATGTGATAAGAATTAGACATTCATGGAGAGAGGTTCAGTGCCCGACCTGGTAAGTGTACTTATTTTCAGTCAAATAAAAAAATAAAATAAAATCAACCTTCAAATTATGCTATTCAGAGCGACACCCTTGAAAGGTGATTTTCTTTCATTTTCAGTTACGAGCCATGATGAACAGGACAGCAAACGTTCCATTTTAGTTTACTGAGAGTTCATTGTTTACTGCATTTACTATTCAAATGTGGCTCAAATAAAAAAAATGGTCAAAGCCATGCTGATGAACTGCCCCCTAAAGTAACAGATGAAACATTCACACAAATACTGGAGACATCTGTTGCGTTAGTTACGTATGTGCAGGTCTGTGCTTGTGTGTGTAGGTTGACAATATGACAGTGTGTGCATGTGTGCTCCCTCACTTACACACGGACTTGCTGAAGACAGAGGGTAACACTGGGTGTCTTCCTCTGTGGCTCATCCTTGATCAACACCTTATTTTTTCTAAGAAAGCATGTTTTACTGAGCCTGGAATTTGCTGATTTAGCAAGACTGATTGGACGGCTAGCAAGCACCTGACATCTACCTCTCTGCTCGCCAGCACTAGGCTTGCAGTTGCCCACTAGGATGCCTGGGAATCCAAATTCAGGTCCTTCTCCTTGGGCAGCACACACTTACCACACTGAGCTATCCTCCTGTCACTATTATTAATTACTTTTGGCCATTATGACAGAATAAGAGAGACAGAAGCATTTCCAGGGTAGAATGGGATTTGCTTCCCATATCGAAGAACATAGTGGTTTGAATCAAACAGTCCCCTAGGCTCATATATTAAAATGCTCACCAGAAAGTGAAATTATTTGAGAAGGATTAGGTATGACCTCCTTGAGAAAGTATGTCAGTAGGGGAGACTTCCTAAGCTCACACCTAGCCTAGGGTCTTGTTTCCCTCTCCTCCCTCTCTCTCTCCTCCCCCTCTTTTTCACTCCCTACCTACCTCTCCTTTTCTCTCTGCCTGCTGCATGTAACTCTCAGGTACTTCTCCAGTGCCAAGCCTGTCTGCATGCTGCCATGCTCCCTGCCATGATGATAATGGACTAACCTTTGGAAACCATAAGCAAACCCCCCAACTAAATGCTTTCTTTTATAAGAGCTGCCTTGACCTTGGTGTGTCTTCATAGCAATAGAACAGCAACTGAGATTAGGCCTTTCAGGGGAAGGCATGGCAGGCTGGCTCTGTAAGAAAGGAAGGTTGCATTATAGCAGGACAGAGCTGGGCAGTGACATCTCCAACTCAAGAGGTAGGGAGGGGCATGAGGATTAGGAGTTGAAGCCAGCTTCACTGACAATAGGATGTTGGAGGTGAGCTAAGCTATATGAGATCTTATCACATCAAACCAAAACCAACACAAAATTCTAAACAGAAGCAGGAGCCTGGTTACCCTCAAAGGTTTGCCCCACCGTGTCTCTCCTTCCACAATCAGACCCAACCTCATAAAGTTTACACACTGTTTCAAAGCAGGACTAAAGATTGACCACATTATGTCACAAAAAAAAAATTATAACACAATGAACAAATAAACTGGGATATTTTTGCCTGTCTCTTCAAAGCAGGAAAAGTAATCCAAATAATTTGGAGCTTTTCATTTCATAAAACTTATGGAAATGAACCCAAAGCATTCATATATAAACTAGATGTAAGCTGACTACATTATCATGTTTTTATTCAAGCAGTTTCTTCTCTTGGAATGCACAACCCAACACATACCTTCCTAACACATATATTATAGAATGGACATACATCCAGGCAGCTATACAGTAAAAACCAAATTGCTCTCAAACAGCTTGGGTGTTAATACTAACAGACTCAGCAATTTCAAATTCATGAAACTATAGCATTTCGTGTTTTTACTTCTTAAGAAGACAAAAAGTTTCTTTTGGGTGTTTTGTGTTTGCTTTCCTTTGGGAGCTTTTTGAGACAATGTCTGTCTATGTAGCCCAAGCTGGCTTCAAACTTTCAGTGATTCTTCCAAGAGTTAGGATTACAGCCATGCACGACAGCAGCCAAACCGACATAGAACTTTCAGAATTGATACTGCATGTAGCAAAAGTCTTTGTATATCTGTACCTGCTCTGTGCATCTTGGGTTGTCACAAATTAAAGAGAATGTTGGCTGCATTTCTGTTTCTTCTCTTACTGAAAACCAACTCAGTTGTTACTATTATTATTTCTTAATGTCCCTTGTTTTCTTCATATTCTCTTTGCTTTTTTTGGAGAACTATGAAAATGAAAACCATGTAACAAAACATAGGTGTCACGGATTATTATATCAAAGACAATCGTGACGATCGCTGCACCTTATCGTCTTGACATGAAATGACTAAACAAGTAGAGGCGGGGCGAGGAGATGTCCTTTGGAACGGAAACACTGGTTTCACTAATCAAAGCTATAATTACTGAAGAAACACGAATTAAATTCCGAATTCATGCTATTTTACTCAATGCAAGAGTTATAATCGGACCAGCAGAGCATACGGGAGCCATCTGGGCACTCTGCAACATTGCAAAGACACATGGAGAGCAAGGGCAGGTTGACCTTCCAGCCACCACACGGGCATAAGCATTGGCACTACACGATGCTGTTGTCCCCATTTGATTTCTCATTATCCTGTCTTCGGAAAGAAGACCCTGATGAATAGGGACAAAACCAGAATGCCTAAAGAAAAAAAATAAAACTATAACACAATCCATTGTGTCACATTCCATACCGAATGTATCTATTAATACATTTGATATAATGGTTTTATCAGTTCCTTCCCATCATACGTTTTAAGGACTCTCTAATATATTCATGACTCTGGCTCTCCATAGCTCAAATTCTACTTGAGAAATCAACATTAAATTAGCATTTTTACTGTTCCAGGCATTGACTGGGACAATGGGTTTCAAGTTTTGGAAGAGCATATCCTTTTCTTTGAAAGTGACAGTCCTGAGTATGAGTAACCTAATCATCATGATACCCCTGTCAGTCAGTTTGATCCCTCTGAGGCGGCAGGTTATGGAAAACTGAGCTGAATGATGTAATATGCATCCCAGACAGAGTGTGAGGAGAGCAGCGAAGAGGATTTCAATGAGATTCATTATTTATTCATCACAAGATCCAATTTGGGTGTCATTTTTCGCTGCAGACTTAACTGGTTGAAATTCAGTGCTGATGGAGTATTTACTCTGTAATGCAAAAAGGATGCTTTTAATGTTGTTTTTTTTTTTTTTTTTTAATTCTGTCTTCCTGTTTGAAAGAGTCCAAAACAAAGAGGGATGTTGGGCCTCAGGGTCATTCACAAGCATATCTGAACACGGTTTGGCAAGGTTGGAAGACCAGACCTAGGAGAAAGCCCTTAAGGACACGCTGTTTTTCTCATTGGTACTGTAGAACAATATGCCAGATCCTTCCCAGTGAAAAGTAAACTAACAGTATTGGTCAGAAAATAAATGCTTTTATAACGCTGAAGAATGAACTATATGCTATCACAGGACACTCGTGGAATAAACGGAAACCTCAACTCCTGAGTCTCATTCTCGGTCTCATCAGAAAGAAACCCTTGAGTTTAGAAGGAAAAAACAAAACACAGAGCCCACAGGCAGAACGGGAGCTGTTCATCCTAGACTCCTGTTGAATTAACCAAAGTTCACATGCATGCAGACGTCATAATGTGTCTTCCTCCATTTGGGAAACCACAACAGCATGTGTTAAAATGCCCCATACCTTCACACACACAAGGGATTAAACTCCTCTCCTTTCTCATTTTCCTGTGTAAATGTCATGCAGTCTATCACCCAAATCAATGCTCAGTGTTCCCCTACTGACTTTCCCTCGGTATATTGCTCGGACTGAGCGCTCGCTCCTCCCTGGCTCACTGCTTCAACCTGAAATGTTGATGCCTAACTACTTCGTGTCTGTCTGTCTGTCTGCTCAAGTATTTCATTTCTAGGAGGTTTTTTTTGTTTGTTTGTTTGTTTGGTTGGTTGGTTGGTTGGTTGGTTGGTTTGGTTTAGTTTTTGTGGTCGCACGCAACTTTCTCTTCTATATTACCTTAGCACCTCCAATGTTTTACATACACCATCACGACTTTGTTGCCTGAATTTCAGCTTACACTACTACTTCTCGCTCCACACTATGCTTCAAAGTCCTTAAATGCAGACTCTCTGGGAGCATCTTTGCATTCCCACATCATCATCAACCAACCCTACTGCCTGGCAGACAAATGAAATTCTCCTTGGTAAGTAATCTGTGTAAATACTCTGTCACCAGGAGTAAAACTTAACGGAGGCCTTAGAGCAGGTTGCAAAGGTAGTCACCTCCCAAATTGAAATGACTCTCCACTTGACTCTAAATGGCATCTGGAATACTGAATCATTTTAAGTTGGGTCAGTCAAGGAGTCTCCCGCTGCAGGCATGAAATGCCTTCTTCATCTTTGACTTTCTGAATTGTAAACTGTTTCTGAACCTTGACTTTATTTGTAGTTTTATCTGGTTAGCAGTGTTGGCAGCTGTTAGAGGTTTGGAGTACCGTGGGTCATGAATATTAAGTACAACAATGAGGAGACTGGGATCAAATCCAAAATCATTTGTAAGTGCATGACAAATAGCCCTACCGCTACACTACAGCTAGGAAGCCCCGTGGCTAGACTCAGGTATTGTACTTTGTCTTGATTCATATCAACAGATGATGGTTGAGAAAAATCAAAGACAACTACCACATCTCACTTCATTCAGTACAACTGAGATGAAGGTCACAACAAAACTCTCACCCTAGTGTAGATAACAAAAGCATATGAAGACTCAATGTGAAAATGCCTGCGGGTTCTGCATCTCTTGTTTTGTATGCAGGTTCTGCATCTCTGGGTTTGTACTCTATACACCAAATGAAACGGTCAGGCGGGCAGGACAGCATTTAACACATACAGCAATCAGGCGGTGGTGAACCCAGATCCTTTAATGGAATGTAAACTCTCACCTTTAGGGATCTTTAAAGGATAAACATTACAAGCCTGGCAACAAGGGTCATTAATTAGATTTATTCTCAACATACATCTGAAGCTTAGGCTATAAGCTAAGACAAAGATAAACTTCACACACCATGGGACGCCCTCTATAATACACATACTTTTTGGCATTAAAACAAAACTTGTATCTAAAAATGACTCATTTTTCAAGTGTCAGTACTTCCCATTTTCCCACATAGTAGCATAGCCTTTTATTGTATTTCTGGGTAATAAAGACACAAATTTAATTTAAAGATGACGCTCATTTTCAAAACAACTACTGTGGAACCAAACCAGCCATGTGTCTTAGGATTTCTATTGCTTTGATGAAGCACTGTACCAAAAAAAAAAAAAAAAAAGGAAGTTGTGGAGGACAGGGTTTATTCAGCTTAAATGTCTACATTGTAGTCCATCACTGAAGAAAGCCAGGAAAGGAACTCAAAGAGGACAGGAACTGGAGGGCAGGACCTGATGCAGGGATTTTGAAGGGGTGTTGCTTTCTGGCTTGTTATCACAGCTTGCTCAGTCTTCTTTCCCAGGATGATCTTCCTAGGGACGACCTTACCCACAATGACCTGGGCCTTTCCCCATCCATGACTGATTAAGAATGTTAGATGCTCTACGAGATAGCCTAGAGCCCTGTCTTATGGAGAAGATTTCTCAATTGGGGCTTCCTCCTACTGACCCTGTGTCAAGCTGACATAAAACTAGCCAGGTCAACAGGTTTTAAGAAATTCTTTAAAAAGCAAATGAATTGGTTTTATATTCCCAATCTGAGTCAGACTATTATTAGAATTCCTACATTAAGGCCTGATTCCATGTATCCTTTTGTGTCTTCTTTGTTATGTTTTCCACCTGTCACTTAGTGAGGAGGGAGCTAATGATGACACAAAGGATGTTTGCACATTTAAAAAGTTCACAGATGTTAAGTCATCACCGAAAACAGCTCTGAGCAAGGAAGGATTGATGCTGATAAGGAATAGGTTGCTTAAGGTGAATTTATTAACCTCTTAAGAGTTATGGGAGGCTTTAAAAAAATAGTGGGCAGATAAAAGTCTAGTATTTCTTTGTATGGTCAGTTGAGGCATATTTCAATGTCTCTTTCTATTTATTTTTAACCACATAAACCCAAGCAACCAACAGTAACACAAGGAAGGCTAAAATAGTCAGTTAGTGAAAGGTTAAAAAAAATTTAATTCTTTCCTGGCATGCATGGCTTATTCCAAACCTGCCAATGTAGGAATGCAATCTTCACCGTGTAAAAGTGATTGCCTAATTGGAATTCAACTTACCATCTCAGCAAATGTTTTAAATGGTAAGGCTTACATATGAATTCCCTAACTAGCTGAGTACCTACTGTGTGCCAAATATTGCACAAGAGGACAGGGGTAAAATAGCAGGTTCATAAAATAGAACCCCATGGCTGACAACTATGAATGATTTTTGTTCTTGTATATTTCTGCAGGTTTTCTATTTAATAACTTCTGACAACTGTTTTGAACTATTGAATAAATTATAGTTTGTCAGTATTCAACCATATTATTTCATAAATCCCATTAGTTCTTTCAGTAAGCATTTGTTAAATAATTTAAATGCGCTAACACTTTTAGTGCAGTAAGAACAGTGCCTGGCAGGTGGAAATATTAGGTATTTGTTAAACACTAACTATCTAATATATGCCAAGTACTCGCACACTTATATGCGATATATGCTTTGCACAACTGCAAAACCCACATACATAATATGATCAAGAATCTTGTTCATAGTAAGTTTTGGAGTCAAACTGACCAAACTCAGCTAGCTCAAAGATTTCTCTTTGACTCAAGCAGCATTGCCATCTTACTAGGAAGATACGTGCACGTTTGTACATGGTGTTTGTGTCTGCATATGTGTGCCCATTGAGGCCAGAAGACAACCTCAGCAGTCATTCTTCTGGAGTTCTCCTCATGATTTGTGAGAAAGGATCTCTCCCTGTCCCAGAGCTTGCCAGGTAAGCTAGGCTGGGTGACCACAAGAATCCACTTATCCCTGCCCAGCCTGCGCTAGGAGTATATGCCATCATGCCTAGCTTCATAACCAGGAATTCTGTGGGTTAAACTCACACCTTCGGTACTTTAACAACTGTGCCTTCTCCAAAGCCTAACATTTGCTTTTAAATTAATATATTATTAGTAGTATATATAAAAAATTTAAATGTAACATTAGATGTCACAAAAAAAAAAAGATTTAAGGAGTCTTCTTTAAAAAAGAAAAAGGCTCTACCAAATAGAAACCCAAATTCTTTTTTGCAGTAACGAAGTCCCAGAGAAATAACGGTTGTAGAATGTGACACTGAATTTACCTGGTAGACATTTGAGTTTGGGGGACAGAAAAGAATCTGTATATGAACTACGGAAAAGCATCCATCAAGCTTGCTGGTTCAAACAATCCCCAAGCTTTACAAAGACATACCTTTTCAGATTTGAGTATTTGACTATTTTTCTAATTTGTAGTGTAGAATTGAACATGCAGCTATGGTTGATGCTTTAATAGGGCAAAGACAGGTGTATCATGGGGCAAACCACATGACTTTGATGCAGAGCTAATTGGTAAGATATTAAAAATGATTATTCTTCTGGATGAAAAGGATCTCACAGTCATATCTTATGGCCTGTGGGCTGTATGCTCTCCAAGACAGTTAAGTATATGTCAAATATAACACTACAAAGTTACATTTTTTTTTTTTGTAACTTGATTGCATGGTTCTAAAACATGATTTCTGTAGACAGCAACACTCTCTTTCCAGATCACACAATTCGGCAGGCTTGTAACCCTTTACTGTCACTCCTTCTTCAAAGAAGGTTTTTCTTGGCAATGTAGAAATCTATGTATCTCAAGGTTATAATTTTCCATAGCCGCCTTATACAATCTATGGTATAGCTCACATCTATTGCAAAGCTCACAGTCATAATACCCTAGTTGAAAGTGTGTACTTTCATCCGCATACTCCAGCCTAAGTGATTGCTAACATCACATACCATCAAACCATAGCCAGAGCCTTACGGATAAGATAGAGATTAACAATCTCTACCAATATTTATTTCTCTGCAGCTGATGTATTAGATGCCTTTTAAAAGTGGGCATCCCAGCTCACACACTGAACACCTCAACATTTGTCACAACTTTTCTAGAGAACCGAAGCTGTCTCACCAACCAGAGAAGTGAACTAACCAAGGAGCTAACCCAAGGCCACTCGTTCCTTATGAGCAAAGATTCCATATCATGTCCCCTTTACTGCGCCATCACCTGACTGCATCCTCTGCCTTTCGCTACAGTGAAAAGGCCACTGGACATTCTTGAAGCTTTGCATTCTAGTCCTAGTGACTCCAACATCTTCTGGGTGATACAAGAACCAGTCTGCCTCCATTTTAGGCTTAAAAAAAATCTTGTTGTAAAGAGAAACTAGATCCAGCCCTGTTTCCTATTAACCCTCTGTTTCTTAAAGATTGGGCTATGACCCATCTGGAACTCTATCTGCTTTCACCTGTTCTAGTATGACAATTGTGTCTTTGTTTCAAAAAGCTGTTTCTATCCATTGGACAACCCTACCTTTGTTTCAAGAGGTTCTATGACTTCCTATGACTCCTAATTATGACTACCTTGTCACGTCTCACCATGGTATCCCGACTTCACGCCATGTCTTTGTTTCTAGAGACCATATAGGACTAAGTTTTTATGCTCAGCTCTGCTAATCTCACCCATTTTGCCCATCAAATACTCCATTTGAAAACCCCCTACCCTGAGCTATAAAAACTTTGTCTTTCTCACACCCAACACCGATCACTCAAACTCCACCTTATGGGGAGTCAGCCCATATACACAACACCAAAAAGCTTGCTTTAATTAATTGTTTGCTTTAATCAATTTGGCCATGATGATCTGGGCCTGTGTTATGTCTCCTGCCATCTTTGAGATTAACAGTGACCTTCACCTCTGCTGAAAATACTCAGCTATGATAAAATTATCTCTCTTCTTCCTTGTAAATATAAAGAATCCATTATCCCAAGGTCACTGGCTTGATAGCTAATAATGACAGAAAGAGCTTAAACAGAGACAACTAAAATAAAATAGTGTGAGCAGATAAAGGGTCATGCTGCCTCCATCATTCTCACTGCTGGTGGTTGGCTTAGAAGAGATGGTTGCCAACAATCCTGGCAAGTATCATCAAGGAGGAGTCCTGGAATGAACCATGTCTGCCTACACTGATCAAGCAAAAGACTGAAGTGAGGTGGAGTGTTGGAAAGTGGGGAGTCCAGACACTAATTACCTTAGCACTGGCTAGCTTTAGCATCCTGAATAGACCACCTCTGGATAGGAATTAACATCCTCTCTCTAATAGAGGGAAATGGTTTGGAATCTATTAACAGACCACTAGTTCCCACCCACCCAAAAGCTAAGAATGTCATAAGACACCATCCAAAAGCCATAGGAGTCTCCTTTTTCGCTGTAACTCACCTGGGATGTCTCCATCCATCTATTAGCAAAGTGTCTTGATTTATGGATTTCTTTGTTTTATCAATGTAAACACTTCAAGAAACTGCTTCCAAGTTGGAACACTGAATTTGGGATAACTTAAAGTCTGTGTTCACATGACACTGCCATTCAAATTTGGCTCCAGAATTGACTCTCTTATTCCTTTGAGGTAGGAGCTGTGTGTGTGTATGTGTGTGTGTGTGTGTGTGTGTGTGTGTGTGTGTGTGTGTGTGTTTTCACAGTCTACATTTCAAAACAACCCAGAACCCTGCACCATCAAAACTATAAAATCCTCTCCCAAAACACGAGGACCTCCCTCTCTAAGGAAGCCCCCGTTAAAGGCTTTTCTGTTCTCTTAAGCAGAAGTTGTGTAACATGAGGCTGCGAGAAGAAACCCAGAAAGCTCAGGTGAATCTTAATGTTTCATAAACAAATAATTTTCTATGTACATCCAACTATTGTCTAGAATATTCTAAAATTGAGGAGTTTGATAGTAAATAAACCTGCCCTTGAAAATATGCTAGAAAAACTGAAAATTTCTCTGAAGAGAACTTCAAGTATCTTAAAAGTGAGGCCTGAGTTAAAATATTAAAATGATGAGCCAGTGAAATGGAAATTGTGCAGAAGAGAAAGTTCAGTGCCTCAAAGGCTATCAACAGGAGGGCCCAAAGCTGCAGAACCTGTGTCCCCATAAGGACACGGATCAGGAAACGCCTTGCTCTTTGGAATTGCAGAATAAGGTTTGTTAATATTGATGACATCATATTGGGGGGATTAATAATGCCCCTTGAAATAATTAAAGGGGATCTGAAATTGTAAGCCATATGTTTTCCAGCATCAGACTATATGCAGAATTTTCTTTAAAGTGACAACATTTAGATGAAATCACAAAGGAACTTCATTAAGCCTTAATACTTGAGTTCTAAGTAAGAAGGTTATTGTTCCTTCAGGGCACAAAATGAGCAGTGACCACATTCTGCCTACTAAGTATATTTTTTTAAGATGACAGCTAATAAATAAGAACAGGGCTGCAGAGATGGCTCAGTAGTTAAAGGCACTTACTGCTAAATCAGAGGACCAGAATTCGGGTCCCAGTTATCCTTGTAATACCAGCTCTAGGATGCAAGTTCAAAGGATGGGTACCCACATAGACACATATGTAAGTAGAATGAAAATCTTAACTAATAGCAATAATAAATCATTGTTTTAGATTTTTCTCAACCATGTTTTCCTCACAGTTCAATTTTAAACAAAGGGGAGATGGGGAGAGGCAAAAATAGACAAAACAAGAAAAATATGGTAGCTTCTTTGTGAGTGTCCACAACCCTAACCCACAGCTTGTTGGGTGTGGTTGAGGAAGTTTCTAGTCCCAGCTGCTCCAGAGGCTGAGGTGGAGGCTCTGCTGAGCCCACTCAAGACTTGACTGGCCAATACAGCAAGACTCTTGTCTCAATCAATCAATTTTATTTAGTTTTTTTTCCTTTTCCTTCTTCCATCTTTCCTTCCCCATCATACCTCTTTCCTTGTCTCCTTTCTTTCTACCTTCCTTTCTTCCTTCCCTCCTTTTTTCCTTCCTTCTTTTTTAACATTAATTCATTTATTCACTTCATATCAGGTCCCCATTCTCCTCCCACTCCCTTCTCACATGGTCCTTCCCCTTAACCACCTCTTCTTCTCCTCTGAGTCACTGCACCTCAAGTCACTGCAGGACTAGGTATAGCTACTCCCACTGAGACCAGACAAGACAGCCCAGTTAGGGAACAGGATCCACAGGCAGAGAACAGAGTCAGGGAAGACCCAGCTCCAGGTGCTGGGGACCTGCATGAAGGTCAGCGTGTCACTTATATGCAGGCAGGCTAGGTCCCCACTCAATCAACTTTATAAATGTTCCCTCTTAAGTCTAAAAGAAATGTGAGAACCTGACTAGTAAAACAACTGACATTTCTATACCATAGCAAGGCATATTCAATCTTTTCCTTTATAATCAAACCACAGGTCACTTCTGAGTGAAGAGATAGGAAGGCAGGCAGTTTTTCAAGGTGCCTCCTCCCCTGTTTAAAACTGTTCCTTATGGGCTACACATAGTGTCTTATACTGTGGCCCTTGACCTGAGGGTAGCTACAGGCTAGGTAGGAGGGAAGAGTCTCCGGATGTACAGTAGTCCAAAATTACTTCCAATTTATACACAACAAAAAATGTGTGCTTCTGGCACCACTCCCCTGTATTACATCACTAACGTTGGACCTCGTGATTTCACTAGAGCCTTGTTCTAAGTATACACCGTACACATTTTGTCCAATGCAAAGAAACAACACCTGAGACATCTCAGCTCAAATCTGAGACTACTGCTTGAACGTCAGTGCATTCACTATATGTACAAAGTTTTATTACTCTTTCCAAAACCTAACAGTTAGATTACAAAAAAACTACGAAAATTATCCTACAGTCACTCTTCAGCACACAGATACCTTAGCATACCTTTGAACTGTACTGGGCCAGAATATTTGATTTTGAAAACTGTTGTTTGAGTTGCTAAGTGGGATTTCATGTTGTTTGAGTTGTGAGAATTTTTGGCATGGTATCTCAAGAGTTTCTAACATTTTGTATACTGGCATGAAACATATTCCTGTCATTCTGTGTTAAGTGTTTGGATAAAGTAGAGTTGTTAACATTGCCAATGAATTCAACTTATCAAACGAACCTGGAAAACACTGAAGATTCTCTGTGTTCTATCATGTTTAATATTTAGCCAAGATTTAACATTTCGTATAAAAATCAACAAGCATATCTATCTCATACCTCTGCAAGTCCTTTAGCTTAAATGAATGGCAAATTACCTGCATGCTGAAGAAATGTCAGTAAATAAATTTATTTATAGTTCACGATGTGGGAATCCTTGATAGATACACATATTTATGTGCCTCTTTACGCAAGCTCTACCAGAAATACACTCCATCTCTTTAAGTATAAGGTGAGCCCGAAATTATTCCACCACCTTGGAACCATATTACCTTTGAAATCACTAAGAGAATACAAGCATTAAGCCCAGAAGTCTAAAACTTATAATGACCACTCTGTTTTGCCTCTTCTATTCTTATCCATGGAAAACAAAGGTGAGCACAAACCATTGTTTAAACATCTGACTTCTCAAAATCACTGAGAGGGATGATTTCAAAAGTCAGAAACAGTCCTATTAACAAATAACACAGGGCTTCCCCTCCACAGATGCCAGCATCAAGCTTAGTCATCAGCTGTGTTATTTTTACAAATATGCATCACACTCAAATACTGGATTATACTGAATTTGGCAAAAAAGGTTAAAAAAAAAAGAGCTTAAGCCAATCAAGATGCGTCCAACTTTACAAGGCAAAATTACTCTCCTGTCAGCTTTAAGAATCACAGAAAGAAGTTCAGAAATAAAGTAAGTGGAGATAGAAAGCTTGTTTTGTAGAGAAAGGTCAAAACGTGTGTTCTACTTAAAAGGAGACAGAAAGAGACTAATTGTTTCAAATTCTGCTTGAAGAAGAACAAGTCTGCCTTTTTCAAACTGGTAGCAAAGGATCAAGCACATACATAACTCAAAAATGCAATGCTCCAGAGATAACAACCACTTACTTTGTAAAGAGTAGGTAGGATCTGCTTCATTTTCAGCCTATGGAAGACAAAGACATCGTAAACGGCTGAAACTGCCAGGACAGTCACTCCTTGTTCCTTCCACAGCATGCTGCATCCAGCGCACAATCCTGTCCCCAGGAACCAGCCCCAAGTTTTGGCTGAGTAGCCTCTTGTAGAACAGTGCTTAATGTAGCAAAGCAAGGACAAGAGAAAAAAGAGACTGGCACCCACATCTGCTCGTCCCACGATGCCTGCCACTGCCTCCGTGTGGATGGGGTGTGAAGCAAACATCAAGCCGGCCATGAAGGTCCAGTATCCATCCCCAAGGAGGGCCTTGGAGAAGCGCGTGAAGAGGCCAGTGACAGCCGCATGCAACAGGACATTAACAAGATGATAGCTCCAGGGATTCAGCCCTCCAATGGCGTGATTCAGTCGAAAAGAAAGAGTGCAGAGTGGCCGGTAGGACTTGTGGCTACCACTGTGGGTTAGAAGAGTCCCCCAGAAGTCATTGTAGAAAATATGTGTCCAGGGCGTTTCTGGAAGCAGGTCTTGATTAGTCTTGATAGCACGGCTGAAAAACAAAATATATTAAAAATGAAATAAAATTAAAACAAGCAAACAAAAAAAAAAAAAAGGAAACAGATGTTGATGAGACACTGTGTTCCTTGAAGTGTGTCATTATATACTTTATGGTAGAATTCCCAGTACACAGAGGTTGAACCCAGATCATCCCCTTAATCCCTGCTAAAGCTACAGAAAAGGCAGCGTTGCCATCCTGAGAAGGTTGCCCCTTGATAAACACAACCTTGGAAGAACAAATAAAAATACAAGTGCTCTATCACTTTTCAGCCTCCCGTGGCAGCATCCAAGTGTTCTGAAGCCCTTGTGAAAATCTACAACACAATCTTTAGGCTCCTGAGTGGCAGCTACATAAGACTCTGCATTTTGAAGATGGCCTGGGTACTGCTCCTCTGTGGGATGCATCCAGATCCAGCATCAGCACCTCCTAAGAATAGCTAAGTACAAGGAGCACTCCTCATAGCCATGCAGCACCTGGGTATCGGGTTAAGGATAGCTCTGATGGATGACGACTCAGGAGAAAGCAGAGATGCCATGCACTGATACGGTCACCATTGGCGTCCATGCTGCTGCTAGTCTGTGGATAAGAAAGCCGGAAGGATGAGGTAAGACAGCTCTCCACCTGTCTGCCTGCCATTATTTACTCCACAGCCTTTCTTTCCCGTTTCTGCACTTTCGATGGCACTGTCATCACCTGTAAAAATCTTGACGATAAAGCATGTCACCCGACTCGAATATATTTCCAGGATAATATGCTTCACACTTCCATGTAAATGTCAAGGAAGGACCAACTGTTTGCTGGATACTTGCTGTCTGTCATACACGCTGGTTCCCTTGGCTACTACTTCTCATTTAAACTTTGGAACAACACTGACCAAACACTGCTATTATCTGATATCTGACTATCGACATTTCTCGGGGTGACGAAAGTACAGCTGAGAAAAACAAACTAACAATTGGTTCAAAGTCATATGTGTTTGAAATAGAAACATAGAGTGTCATGGTTTTTATTATTTCTTTTACGATTCTGAGTTTTCCAAAATATAATCCATACACCATTGGGGATATTTAAGTAGCTATAAAAATATAAAATCGTTAATGGTTATCTTTGCTTTAATGTCTACTTAAAAGAACATGTAACTGTCTCACCAACGGAAGATTTTAGCAATCTTTGTTCAGAATGACACTGATGGAAATTTTAAGTTAATGTCATGACAAATATGAAATAATCAAATGTGTGTTTCATTGAGACTATCTGGAGGGTAGGTATATAGTAAAGATGAAGGAGAAGGAAATCTTCCAAGAAAGGGGAACTAGCATATAATGTTATGAAGAGATAGCAGGAAATTAGAATAGGAGGGTTCAATGGGGAGAGGTATAGGAGGATGGGCCAGAGGAGGCTACTGCCAATGCTATTGTTTATCATCCACAACCTGACGTGGAAACCCAGTTGCTGAAGATACTGCATACTTCTATCATCAAACATGGACCAATAGAACCAGTGCTCAACCAGAAGCTTTGCCCCTTCTGACCAGCATTCATAGTACTGGAAGGTACTTTACATGTTATTGAAGAAAAATAATCGCCATCAATCTCACCCAGTTACAAACCCAGAGAGCTACAAGAGTTTCTTATCTTCAAGGTATACCCACTGGTACTGTCGTAGAAGAAACGTTTGGAAGTAACCAACCACTTTTGCCTTGGATTTAAGGCCTGATCCATAAGATACAACCCATACCTGATTCTCACTATTAATGATACCAAAAACCTTAAACTAGATCAAGCCAGACAGAATTCTAGCCAGAGAAAGAGAGGTAGGCACAGATAAGAAGTAATTTTCAACTCAGTGCTACTGGGAGAGGAAAAACTATCTGCTTTCTTCAGTGGAGTGGCACTGTTTATATCAACCAGAACCCAGGGCACACCTTACGCTCGGGAGTAGCTATCCAACACAAGATGCTTCTTGATCTCTCTCTCACATGTGCACTTGCTCACTGTCTCTGCCTCTCTCTCTCTCTCTCTCTCTCTCTCTCTCTCTCTCTCTCTCTCTCTCTGTGTGTGTGTGTGTGTGTGTGTGTGTGTGTGTGTGTGTGTGTATGTGTGTCTTTGTCTCACTTTCATTTTTGTTCTGACTTATGTTTTAGGAGAGAAAAAAACATGAAGTTGGGTGGGAAATGGAAAGAATCTGAAAAGAGACTATGATCAAAATATACTATATAATTGTTTTAAATTTTTCAAAATTATATTAAATAATCAATAGAACCAAGAGGATAGAATTCCTATGTTGAAGATGGCATGTAAGTGATTCTGTTTAGAAAATTCCTCTTCTGTGCTATTATAGTTCCTGGATTATCTTAACTCCTGGGGTACCTACCTACCCTCTCACCAGAATACTAGAGGCCCCTGAGTTATCAGGCAGAAAGACTATAAAGCTCCAGAACTGAAAAATTCTCAACTAGTTCCACACTGAGGTCATTTGGGCATTTTAGAAGGATCAAAGTAAAATCTTAAAAAAAAAAAAAATTCATCATGAAGTCTAGTAAACCAGTGAATTCTTAAATGAGGTATATATGGATTTTAGAATTGACAGAGGCTATCAGTGATTGGTAGTTATCTACTAGAGAGTAGATATCTATCACTAGGCTAGTCTTTTATGTAAATTCTCTATTTATGAGATATATTCATGTTTCAAGATGCACAGTACAAAGACTGATCTGTTAAAACTTTGTCTTAATGTTATACAATAGAAATAGTTCCATGTTCCCCCGATATATAAGCTTTTCCTCATTCATCTTAGTAGAATGTTTTGAGCAGGGAATATGGCTCTCTCTCTCTTTTATTTCCTTTAATGTTAAATAAGGTCAGGTGACAAACTTTGATCTACCACTTCCAGAAAGCATGCTCTTTTTATTATTTTATTTATTTACACTCCAGCATTGCTCCCCATCCCGGTCCCCTCTCCCACAGTTCCACCTCCCACTCTTCCTCCCCTTGACCTCCAAGAAGGTGCTCCCCTCCAGCAGTCCTCCCCACTCCCTGGGGACTCAAATCTCTTATGGATTAAGCACATCTTCTCCTATTGAGGCCTGACCAGTCAGACCTCTGCTGTATATGTGCCAGGGCCACAGACCAGCCCCATAGATGTTGCCTTCCAGAAAGCATCTTAAAGGCAGAAGTTTAACATCCCCTCTCCTGGGTACCTCCTGTTACATATGAACTACCACTGTGTTGCAACAGACACCACAGCCCAGAACAGAGGTTGCATACAACAGGCAAGTAATGAGAGGACAATGACCTGCTGTCATGATTGACTTTCCTGTTTCCCTAAAACTACATTGCTAGTTCTCCTATGCCAGGATTCTGGGAGTGTTAACTAAGTAGCAGCAGCTGAGCCCAGACACAGCAAAATCCTTTGTCAATGGAAGAACGACGACATCACAGTTGTTTGATTTTCCATTTTGATTTTTCAAGTCTCCGTGTATCGACTGTATATTAAATGAATTTCCATATAAATTGGCTTTTAAAATATTAGAAACAGATGTTTTTTTCTGGATCCATTAAATTAAAACACCCTGCTATGACATTCATCGGGAGTCTAACCCAGAAGTAATTGCTTAAGACTTGATGGGTTATAATTAAAATTTAAAAGAAATATGAAAAACTGACATACTGCCAAACAGTGTTGTCGGAGACAGCAGATTTCAAGTAATTCAGAATGAAGCTTTACTAGCTTGTGCTAGACATTAACCTCGACAATGATGTGTCTATCTCTTGTATCAGTGCAGAACCACTGAAGTATCCATGTGAGAGCCTCAGAGCTCAGGGCAAAGCATCTTGGGATAGAGGGCCTTATTAATACAGCGAGAAAAGCGAGGCAATACATTATTTAAGATAATACTTCACCCTTGCAATGGACCATCCAAGAAGGACGGAAAATGGTCTTCCCTGACCCAATTATTCTATGATGCTTGAGCATCTCTGTAAAAAGCTTTCTGAGAAAAAAAAAAAAAATGAAGCTAAAAAATCTTCTGAAAGCAGCTAGAATTTCTTAACATGATAGCAGTAAACCTAGTAACCTGCAGCAAGCAGCAATAAACTACATCTGCCCCTCACAAAATGAGACTTTAAGAACAAGGAGCAAGATTAGTAAGTCCTAGATTTTCATGGGGGTGGGGGTGGGGCTACGAAACACAGCAACAAATCTATACTCTTTAATGAAAAGAAATTAAAGGGCAAAGAGTGTTACTAAAGCAAAGCAGAAGCACCAGGACATACCTCACCTCCGTGTAGAACATACTAGATTGAAGAACACATCTGCATAATGGAGTTTTTTAATGTGTGCTAACAGTCTATGGAGGACTTTTCTTTACCCAATGAATGATATGACAAAAGATCACAGACTATTATAAAATGGCATTGGGCTTTAATATACAAGTCATGTCATACCTGCGAGTCAATGATAAAGACTGCATTAGGACACCACTCAGCACTGCATTTTGGAAGAAAGACAGAAGGGACCTTAATAGAATCTGAATGATCTTCTGCCAGGATGAGGAGTTGTCATTTGACACTAAGCAAAATAGAGTTTGATCCATTTGCATTTTCTCCTACGAGTCCAAAATAGAAACAGTGAAAACGACTTCTGCTATTTCACAGCTAATGAAACACCTTAACACCAAACAGAATTGCATGCTGGTCTGATTCCTGAGGTTGCCTGCAGGAGCTGGTATTAGAAAAATCAGAAAGGTATTGAAGAATCCGGAAAATTTCCGTCTGAGGAAAGTAAGAGATGGGGAAGTGGGGATCCACACAGCAGAGGGGGAAGAGAAGCACTTGTAGGCAGAATTCTTTCGAAGTAAAAAGATGCAATCTCTCCAGTTTGCACAGAGGTCTTAATCTGCTTCTAGTTTTGATAATTTGTACGTTTCCAGTTTTGCTGTCTTGTGATTTTTTTTTTAAATGTTGACAAAGGCCAGCGGTGCTATGGAGCTGATGGATGGGGTGTCCCAGGCACCTCACCTGTTATTAAGTACAGGTTCATATCGCTATCTCTCCCACCTGCTGACGTTTTCCATGGCAAGAACCCTCCCGAGTGATGCCCATTAGTCCTTCAGAGCGGAATGATGCTCCAGCCAGCCAAGGTAGAATGCTCTGCCACTGCCCTGTTGAAATGTATGGAAAGGCCAAACCTCGAAGCAGGGAGAGGAGAAAAGCAACAACTTTGCAATAGGTTAAAAGCTGTTGTACGAGAGAAGAAAAAAGAAAAAGAATGCCTGTTGCTAACTAACCATAGTTCAGCAATATGCAAACAGATGTATTCATGCTGAAACAAGGTAGTCTGATACGAAGCCTAAGAAAATGATTCTCAGGATGCATCTCAGTGGCAGATCCCATGCACAGCACCCATGATTCCAGGATGCAGAGGAGAGAGAGGAAGAAAGGAGAGGAGTAGGGAGATGAAACGTATATTCTTGATCCAACTGGACACAAGTGAACTTAAAAAAGTAGCACAATGTGCCCTCCCCTCTCAATACCTTGGTATTCTCTTTTGTAAACTAAAGATAACTGTAATTGCCTTACCATATCCCCATGAGAAATAAACCCAAAGTACACCCTATGTGCAACACAACTTGTTACATGACATACATGCGAATGACATGTGTACATGCACCCAAAATTTTATGCTAAAGCATGTCCTTGTGACATGAGTGTGTATTTCACTTAAAGCTCCTTTAGGCTTTAAGTTGGTGTGAGATGCCTTAGCAGCTAAAAAAGGGCTTCATCCATAAATCTGACTTACTGAATTGGCTCCCAGGATCCCATGGTGGAAGACAAGAACCTGCCTCCCAAATGCTGGCCTCTGGCCTACACAAACTTACCATAACATTCAAACGTAACCACACTCTTATGTAGATCATGTAGCCACAAATACAGTAAGAGTATCTAGGTCAGAGGGCAATTTTGGCAAGTCCCCCTCCACTTACCACCTTGTTTTTGAGATAAGGTCTCTCTTATTATTGCTTGGTTTGGGAGGCTTGTTTTGTCTGCGCTTTACCTTTGCAATATGCCAAGCTAATTGGCTAGCAGGCTACCACAGGATTCTCCTGTCTTAGCTCCCATTTCCCAGATGAACACTGGCATCACAGATGCCTGCTAAAAAAGTCTCAGGGATCAAACTCAGGTCATCAGGATTTTACCCCCGAGGCATTTCTCATGCTTGCTGTCCACACCTATATGGAAAGAAAAGTAATGGAATCCTGACTTCTCTTCTAATACAAAGTACCTTTACTTCCTGATGGATACTTTGCAGGGAAGAACAACCCTTCTCAGCAAGGCCCTGGCAAAAAGCACATCAAGCAATGTCACTTTGATGGATAACGGTAACGCTTGCTGGTTTTGCAGACCTATCCTTGCTGAGCTAAGTGCCTTGTTCTTTTCTTTAGAAAACAGCTCCTACTTACTCTCAGCTCTTAAAGACCGAGTCAAGGCTGCCCTCAGAACCTGAGGAGAACGTCTTGGAATTCTGTCCCTTGGGATACTACAGCTCTTCATCTCCATCCCTGGCTACAACTGAGTGAACAGAAAGCCAACCAATCAGAGTCAAGACGGTGCCAATAATCCACTAAGAAAGGGTATCATATTTTGAGAATAAGA
>JANHMN010000021.1:26135504-26149955 GCA_030674055.1 Rhabdomys pumilio
GTGTGTGTGTGTGTGTGTGTGTGTGTGTGTGTGTGTGTGTGTGTTCAGAGTGGCACACAGGTGTTTTTAATATTCCCTTTCCCAATAGAACACCATTGCCCAATTAAAAAGACTGATTCTGTCAAAGAAAGCATTCACCTGCCAAATTATTCATCTATTTGTTCATGGGCTAGGTACTGCAAAGGGCAAAACAGACAGAACCCTGTGCAAGACAGTCAAAAATTCTAGACTTTAAATAATAGTCAGCCTAACAGAGGAAGCAGATAAATGTGCAAGGGATTTCACAGCACAGTGGGATGAATGCTCTTCTAATAAAAATACTCACAGCTACGGTAGACAGTAAAACAAACCCAAACCATTTCAGAAGGTTGGAAACTTGCAATGGGAATGCAAGCCTACAGTCAAGTCGGGAGGTGGATGAAGCAGGGACTTGAGCTGGGGGCATGTTACCAGAACTAAAGTTGGAATCTCCAAAGCATACAGACATATGGTGAGTGTGAAAAGGCAGTAAGAAGGAAGACTGGGACAGCAGATGTAACTGCCATGACCTCTCCCGGTGCCACTCTCTCCAATGACTCCAGTAATCTTTATGTGTGGTTCACTTTCCTTCTTAAAATATCTGTATCTCCCCCAATGTACTATCAACTCCTCAGAAACTGGAAAACACAACTCATTCGCTTTTGGAGAGGTAACACACAGTAGGTATCTAAAACATGTCCGATAAATTTAATTCTAATTAGAGATGACTGATATGGGAAGCTTCATTCACCTCTTTAGAAAATTTCTAAATTGTTTTAAGCGTGTAGGGAATTATCACTTTCATCTAAAAGTAGTTCATTCACTCTGAGCACTAACCCCTGCTCACACAATGATAATTAACTGTGAAAAACCATCAGGTTAATTGGCTTACCTAAATGTCTTTGGCACTCATTTGCCACTTAACCTCTAATCCCTCCATTAAAGTTCCTCTTTAGGGATAAGCCATTATATTTAGAAAGCTCCAGTTAATATGCAAATACTTGGCTAATAGGGTAGGAGAATGAGGAAAAAATACTATAACATCTTGATCCTGTCTTAGTTTGAGGATAAGTGATGTATTTGAGAATCAGATGGAGCAAGGACATTTTATAGAACGTACTCTCCTGCTTGGGCAGGGGTATCTAAAGGTCCAGGGACAATGAGCAGCACTGGAATCAGCCTGCCATTTATCATTAGACCAGGAAACTGCTTGCTCGTTTGCTTCTTGATCTCCCCCAACTAGACTGTAAACCTGTCAAGGTCAGAAATGATAACTTCATAAGCAACTACCACTTAATAAATTCTCACCACCTCGCTGTCTGGGAGAAAGGTCACGAGATGTGAGAAAGAGCTGGTTTCACAGTTAAACACCAAAGGCTGGAGTGGAAAAGGCACAAAGCACATGTTTGTGGACCGCAAAGGTAGATCCTGCATCCAAAGGAGTGCTTTTTTAGCAAATTCCACCTCCCCCCATTCCTTTGAGAGCTTTTCCCATAAGCAATGAAAGGAAAATTCATGAGCTGGAAGTAAACAGCGATCCATTTCTATCCCACCACGCAATCCTCCAAAAACTAGAAAAGGAAATCCATTTAAAGATGGGTCAGCCTGTGACTGCATCTAAACCCAAATTATTGGAAATTACCCTCCAGAGCTAAGGCAACTCTGTCCTCATCCCCAAAGCTGCTTCCTCTGCACACTTTCTTCTCACAGGAACAGAGGTAGGAGAAGACACCCTCTTAAATACTTTTGAAGAATCCCAAATTCTCCAGATAAAATAATGTGTCCAATTCCAATGTTCAATAATAGGTCTCCAAAAGGTTTTAACTGTCCCTGGCAAGTATTAACTCCTGATCACTGAAATTGAAACCTAATGTCTCTAAATGATATTTACATGAAAACTATTTAGCAAGATTAAAGCAAAAAACCGAACAGCAGGAAGATATCAGGAATATTATACTCCCGAAGTCTAATCCCACTGATGAAAGAAATCCTCAACTCAAACACTATCTCCTGCACATCTTGAAATTTTTCTACTGCTTTGAAACTTATACGATGAAAAATACTTCCTATTCATTTGCTTGCTCAATATAGGCGCATTACACCTTTCTAATTTATCAAGAGAAGGTATCTAACTTATCAAGAGATGATTGTATCTTTTCCAGTATTCTAAACTGATTCAGCCACAACTAAGAGCTTAAAATCCGCCCTGCTAATTTTCAAGAAACTGATAACGCCTTTGAAGAGGAACGTGGGAATGTTCTCATTATTAGCCATCGTGAAATAGTTAATAGAGTTTCATAGGCATAACATAGAGGCCAGGCATGTGGTATCCACCTGTAACCTCAGCATGTGAAAAGCTTAGGCAAGACACATCACAAGTCTTGAGTCCAGCCTGGACTGCCCCGCTGTAGCCCAGGCTGGCCTTGACCTCATTACCTCATTACACTTTGTCCTCCAAAGTAGCTAGGTTTACAGGTGATGTGGCATGAGAAGTGATAAATATTTTATGTTTTATTTCTTTGGTTTTACGAAACAGTGTGTTTCTATGACAAATGGCTTTTGAGAATTTGTAATACATTGCAATAATTAAAAAAAAAAAAACAAAGAACAAGTGTGACTCAACACTTATAATTTTTCAAACCTAATCGTAGTCTAGTTGGGCATGATAGCACAAGTTTAATTCCACGGTTCTGCCTGCTGAGGCAAAGATATCACAAGCTAGAGGCCGCAAATTATATTCTGTCTTCAAATAAATGTGGAGTAGGTGTGGTGGCTAAGGGGGGCTGTTTAACTACCTACCTCGTATTTACTAGATTCTAAGAGAGAATGTAAGTGTAATCAGCAGATTCCAACATCTCTGTTTTGAGCACTGTCTTGGTCTATGAGCTCGTGAAGAAGACAGGAAATCTGTCTTTGTACACAAGGTTTTAGACATCCCACTACACTCTAAACAAGCATGCTTCGACCACTGAGAACAAGCCCTGTCACTTACAATCCTTAATTTTTACACATCACAGTACCACTCATTTTCAGAATAGACATACGAAGAAGATGATGGCGAATGTTCCAGTCTGCCAAGAATAATACTGTTTTCTTTTAAAGAGTCATATCCTTGAGGAGTGTTCCTGATCCTCGCAGCCCAGGTAAAGAGGAAAAATGCCTGCTGGCTAGGGTGAGAATCAAGAGACTTCCACCCTAAACCTAGCCAGATCACGAAAATGGGGAACAGTTAAGAAAAGGAAAAACTAAACAGCCTTTTAAAAGGCAGTGTCACCAACAGGAAGCTGTTCCTGTTAAATTATCCAGATGTTCCGCTTATCTTTGTGCTTTCTTACTGTCTTTTCTGAAGCGAGTCTTAACCCAGTCACCTTTCCTTATCCTCACTTCCCCTTCAGCCAAAAATAAGAAGAGCCAAGAAGAGGACTCAGCCAAGTGTCTGCCACGAGCCTTCACATTTTATATTTTAAATTTCCCAACTGCTGCCAATGTATCCTCACAGGTATTCCAGTTACGGCATCGTTTTGTGTTTATATCACTTTACACTTGACAAAATGTGCTCGTGTTCAACACTACAGTGCCCACTGTGGCTCCGAGTCAGTGAAGACAGATAGCCTTGAAGGTGAGAACTGAAGAATCTCGCCTGAGACTTAGTTCTGCAAAGATTTGAGCTGCCTCCAGATTCCAGGAGGGGACCCACTTTTCTATTACTCTGCCAAATATGGGCTGAGTGGTTTCCCCATCTCCCCTAAATACATGAGACTCGTAGTACCTCAGGGAGTGACACATTCAGAGATATGGACAATAAAAGTGTTTATTAAGTTAAAATGAGACTTCAAGAGTTGTTTCTAACACAATCTGATTGGTGTCCACGTAAAAGAATTTGGATACCTGGAGAGTCACTGGGGATGCATGAAGTGCTGAAAGCAAAGACTTGGGCGAGGACGTTTTGAGAAATAAACTTTCTAAATGATAAAGACAAAGACTGCCAGAGAAGGCAAAGCTGCTGGCACCTCCATCTCGGTCTTCAGCACCCAAAACTGTAGGAAAATACATTTCTATTGTGTATACTACAGGTCTGGGTGATTTTGTAAGGGAAGCGCTTGAAGACCGTTACACAGATGAACATCACAGGGGCAAACAGCTTACCCAGAGTCGGCATATTTTATACCCAGCCAAATGTAATTCCTCCGACACCGTACCTACAACCCTGACTTTGCTAAAAGGCTAAACTTCTCTGTGAATATAAATAGGGATATAAGAGGTGTCTTATATTCAGTTACACCAGAATGAACTGGGTTCTTACCAAGGAGGAAGGGACATCTCAATCCTACCTATGAGACCAATACCACAAGGGTACACATGCTAACCAGACAGGCAGAGTAAAATGCTGATGGTATTTCATATTTACACTAAGATTAATGAAATTCACAGACCACATGCAGTATTTCACTTTATCCTCCCAATAAGGCTCCAAATCAGGAGAAAGAAGTAGGAGGAGTAGGTTAATTAGAGAAGAGATGCACAAAGACCATGTCTGTGGCTCTGTCTAACTCTCAAAGCAGTCGCTGTTCTTCCTTATGGACATAAATCTCCAGCAGGAAGTGTTGGTAAGGCCATTTGAAAGTAAAGCCCCGATCTCTTATTATTGCCTTTTGTCTGGAATCCATATATCTGCCCTCAAGACTCAATAAAGCTATAAAAATGCTTTGTGCCATATTCTTTTAATTTCTGCATTTCAAAAAGAAATTCATCTTTTAACACTAAGGAATCTTGGAAAACGTGAGTCAAAGGAAGGTGTTAGCTGTCTTCCAGTGACGGGCACGAAGAGACGGCCTCATGAGAGCACCACGCTAACCTATAATTTCGCCTTACAAAATCTAATAGAAAACATATTCTGGCAGAAAGTTTTTGCTGCCTGCGTCTCTTTTTTCAGCTATAAAATACTTGTGCACACTCACACATGCATCTGAGAAAGATCAGACTGGAACATATTGGCACAATACTCACGCACAACACGGGCAGTTTCACCAGAACGGCCTGCGATGACAGACTACACAGACATCCCTACAATAAAATCAGCCTCACAGCTAAATCAGAGACTCTTTTTTGGACGCAAGAATATATGAGCCCTGATGAGAAACAGGCAGAGAGGAAAACACTCTCATTTAAAACCCAGCACAGATGAGCCTACACGAAGTACCCAAACATTTGGTCCACAAACCGCCAGCAACTCTCTAATTTGTCATGCAAGGCAAGAGATATTTCATGCGAAAGGAAAAAAAAAAAAAAATGAAGACAGAAAGAGATATTAACTTCACCATTAAAATTTATGGCCATTCCAATATGTAGTATTTTCTGATCTGGGATGTCAGTCCCTGGTGACAGTTTAATAATCAAGGAATAAATTAAATTGCAAGAAGCTCTGATGCTTTTTCTGTTTGTAGTCTTTTAAATAAATCACATTGTAGGCGCGTAATATACATGTGCTAAATGTTATGGGAAAATCAGCTAGCTTCTTTAGATCTCCTGTTACTAACAGACAAGTGACAGAGCACAAACATGTGCCTTTCAGAACAGCAGAGTGAGAAACATGGTACACTGTATGCTTTTGTTAACATCAATGGAACAGCTGCATTAAGGAGTACCATGTTTTAACCCTTCATTTTGGCTGCTAAGCCAATAGCCTAGATGGAGTCTCCAAACCAGACTTGAGATCATCTCTTCTCAAACTTGACCACCAGTGCCGTCAGTGAGCACAATTTTTATCACCTCCACCACTGCCAATAAAACTTTTTCAACAAACAAGTAACCGTGGTAATTAAATAAATGCACAAGGCATGAAATGAACAAGCAGAATCTAAGTACAAGAACGAAAGATGGTATTCAATCAGAGGAATCTAAGCAGAACACATCTAATCTTTCACTCCAATCCATAAAGAGGAAACTACATTCATCTTTTATCTGAAGCAACTTCTAATATTACTCAGGCACCGTGTTAAAAACGCACGTCCTGAGACGTGCAGAGTTAGCCAGATCTTGATTGAAATCATTCCTCTTGGACTTCCTCCCTGTGATTCCTTTTTCTCATCTATAAACCACTGCTGATGAAGGTTAAATAAAATAACCAGGTTAATTCCAAAGCCTGATACCTGATGCACAGTGGACACTTAAAAAATGACTGTCTTTGAGCTGGCAAGATGGCTAAGCAGTTAAAGAACATTGACTGCTCTTCTAGAAGACCTGGGTTTAATCCCATTGCCCACCTCACAACCTTCTGTTACGCCAGCTCCAAGGGATCTACTGGCTTCTTCTGACTTCCACTGGGACCTGAATATATGCAGTATACTGACACGCATGTAGACAAACCACACAGACATATACTTTTCCAGAAAAGTAAATAAATGACTGCCCTAAAATATACATATACATCATATACACATACACATACACACACACACACTCATACACATACTGATACACATACACATACACACACACACACAAACACACATACACATACAAACACACACACTCATACACATACACATACTCATACACATACACATACTCATATACACACACACACACATACGCATACACATACACACACACACTCATACACATACACATACTCATACACATACACATACTCATATACACACACACACATACACATACACACACACACTCATACACATACACATACACACACATACAAACACACATACACATACACACATACACTCATACACACACACACTCATACACACACATACACTCATACACACACACACTCATACACATACACATACTCATACACATACACACACACACACTCATACACATACTCATACACATACACATACTCATACACATATACATTCACATACACATACACATACACACACACACTCATACACATACACATACACACACACACTCATACACATACACACACACACACACACACATACTCATACACATACACACACACACACACACACACACACACACACATACACACGCACATACACATGCACATATACATATTCTCCTTGCCTTCTTCACTACCATACAAGAGTACTTTTTGGTTTTGTTGTTTGCTTTTGTTTTGTTTTTAAGCTAAGCATGGTGGTATGTCACCATAGTCCAACAGTTATGGTGGCAGAGAAATGAGGATTACAAGTTCAAGGCCAGACTCAACATTGTTGCAGAATCCTGCCTTCAAAAAAAAATAGGGCGCCACTTTTCTGAAATGTCAGTACATCTACGGACTGCATTCGGTTATTGATATCATTTCTCTTTCTCTTAGCACACTCATCCAATACCTTTGGTACTTTTTTTCCTCCTACTGAACCTGTGCCAAATTGCCTTTGGATTAATCACAAATTAAGCCCATTAGCTAATCTAAGAGCCCAGAAATGGTATCTACATCAGTCTACCTCTGCCGGGAGAGATGACTAAAATGTTGAGTGAGGCGATCAAAAAGGCACAAAAGAAAAAGCAAAAGTTGCATCATCAGTATGTCACATCCTAATTAGAATAATCTGGGGAGAAGCCTCCCCATAAGAATAGCAGTTACTGCAGTATCTTTTGGACTAAGAACATCAGCTCTAGAAACAATGATTTCCTTAGGCATAAGTTCAAACCTTGTAATCTATTTGTATGAGACAGAAAAGTAATTAGTTCAGGCATTTCAAATCACAGCAGACACTTATTTTCAAAGGCAGCACATTGAAAGACAGATAATACATTACAACTCTGCTGTACTTGCAAGTAGAAGCTGCAGAGAAAAAAATAATATCTGTTAAGGATCTCTCTTTGCATTCTTCCTGTGAGCTAAATGTAAACATGTGAGCTATGGTCACAATAGCTTAGACTACAACCTAAAACAAGTTTAAGATCAGAAATAGATCTTTGACCTAAAGGATAATGTCATACATAGGCTCTACCATGGTCATTTATGCAGGAAAAAAAATGGATATTTTTTAATACGGAAAAACTAATATTAACAGTTGCCTTGGGAAGGGCTACAAAGCAGAGCTTCTCACAGGCTTTCTCAGTCTTGTCTTCTAATGGTTTCCTCTCTGAGGATATCCTGAGGTGATATTCAATGTTTCTAATGGGACTAATACTGTACAACTCCCCAAGGGCATTCAGCACTTTAAACAGGAACTCCAAATTGTGCTGTCTTTAAAAGGCAAGAGATCATTGGGAAAGGCTGTTTTTCAAAGCTTCAGTGAACTGGCACCAGACTTTTAGCTAGCCACAGAGATAAGGCATATAGTCTTAGTAACTGAATAGCCTTTCTTTAATTTTTAATGTCTGTCCACTTCACAGCTTCCAGGAGGAATCAGTGGCTTACTTATGGTATCATAAATGGCTGGGACTGTGAGTATGTACCGTGTTCTGACAAAGCAGGAAAGAAAGTCATCCATCAGCTATGCATTTCAGTGAACATTTGCTAAAGGTTACAGAAGTTACATATTTAGGCATCTTCCTTGTCACCCAAAAGAGAAAGAAAAAAAAACAGTAACAACCTCCCCAATGTCACCCTGCAGAAGAGCTTAAATGAAAATAAAGACTGTGGAGGAGACACATGTTTTTTATTTCACATTCAGAAAGCACACGCAGGTATAAATGTGTTCAAATGGCAATGAGTTTCTCTGGAATGTGAAAGACCATGGGGTTCACACATCTAAAGACCAACAGTTGTTTTAGAAATTAACTACACCATCTCTTAAACGTCTACACAACTTCTAAGCTGATCCAGGTGTTATCATCAGGATAGGAGCAGATGTAGTGCTTGCAAACTGAACTGTGAAGCCAGCTCCAGCATAGCCTAATGGGCTCCACATGCTAACAATGATCATCTTGGTAGGAAGTACGCTCAACAAAAGCCCAAGTTTCCAGCCAAACAAGGGTTTCATTATCAACATTAAGTCCACAGATGACTACTTGGGGACAGAGGCTGTTTTCACACGGATTATGATTTTGAGGGAGGAAAGGATTGTGGGGGAGTAATTCTGCAGCAGAATAACAAAGTCATGGTTGTCAAGGGGATGGTGATGACATGACACCAATTTGGACACCACAATAAAGTCAGCACTGTTTGCGCCAGACAGGCTATGTCCTAAAATCACATCTGGACCCAAAAGAGATTATAGGTAGAAAACTGAGGAATGAGCATAAACTAGTGGGAGTGTAGACCTTTCTAGTCTTCAAAGTGTGTGTGTGTGTGTGTGTGTGTATACATACATATATATGCATATATATGTATATATATGTATAAATAGATATGTGTATATACGTATAAATAGATATATGTAAAAATATATGCACATATGTTTGAGATATAGCAGTATATATCTATATATATACATAGGAGATATATTGATATATATATAAATATATGTATAGATATATGTATAGATATATAGATAATTATATCTATATGTATATATAGATATATCTAGGATATATCTATATATCTCCTATGATCTCAGTGATATTTTTCCCCATAATTCACTGACAAAAAATGAGACATCTCTGACAAGACTGTAGAGGATGTAGCAGAGGCAGGGACAATCCCATCACTGAACTGGTTGTCACAGAACTGTTCAGTTATACCAGAGTATCTACACAGAAGCATCTCGTACTGGAGAAGGAATTCGCCATTTCCATTCATAATTCATGATTCCTAAAAAAAAGATAATATAAAGCTAACCTATAAGTAAAAACACTGCACAATAAAGGAGCATAAGCTTCGCTCAATTCCCTGTGGTCCATTTCTTTTGCGACTATTGGTACTGACTAAAATGTCTAAATTAGTGCGGCACACTGGACAGCTGCGTGGCAAGGAAGGGACTTTGACCACAGAGCACTACGCATCTATTGACTTTACTATTGGCCAAAAGCCATATACCTTTTTAAATAACAACTTCAAAACATCCCGTTAAAATAACATCAACTTCTTTCTAATTTCTCTTCCAGAATTCAACTCCTATGTTACAAAACAAAACAGGATATGAAGTGTGAAATACACAAACCCTATTTCTCGCATAGAGTGACAGACCCAGAACTGATATTCAAAACCTAAAGGGAATGGGAGCAGAGTTTTACAGGCTTGTGTTAGGTTCAGGAAAGTCAGGTGGGAAGAGGGGGTAGCTATTTCCCAATGACAATGCTCATACTAGTGGAGCTATCTAAATACCAGGCACCACGACAGAATCGCTACACATAAGTAATCATTGCCGACATGAGCACGACCCACATGACCCACATATACAATTGGAGGGGGTGGTTAACTTGTGGAGAACACCTAGTTTTTAAAAGTTGATGAATGTCAAAGAAGGAGGTGGGGGATGACTAGGTTAACAAACTGTAGTGCTTATGAAAATCACAATGGGATAAAGTGACCAACCCAAGAAAGTTGAGTCTATAGGAATAAGGAGCAGAGCAAGATGTAAAATATAAATTTATATATTTTATATAAAATGCATATTTTATATAAAATATATTTATATAAATATAAACTCAACAATTTAAACAGTTAGAACAGGTGTGGTAGCATCGCAGCCGTGGAAAGCCACTAGAAAAATGTAAGAGAAACAAAGTATCAATGATCCAGCAATGCAACCAACTCCACCACCAGTCAAATGCAAACTCAGACGTCAGGAAAACACTCAGAACAAATGATCAGAAAGTTAGAGTGTAAATGGTCAGTATACAATCTCCCAACTTTTCCTAAGTGTTGCTATGCATCAACAGTAGTCATCAATATTCTTACTGACTTGATATATATTTTTAAAAAATGGCGATAAAAACCCAAGCATTACAAATCATGAAACAGAGTAAAAAAGAAATATAGATTCATCATCCACACTGCGGTGTTTCTATGAATTAAAACATCATCCTTGTTCTCAGAATGACGAATTATTCAAAGTTACAAAAGTTTAAAGAAGCACTATTTAAAATACCCTGAAATTGGAAAACATTCAAAGGCAGAGACACCTTGATCAGTCACTTTGAAACATTCTGAAGAATAGCCTCATCTACTCAGAAAGAAATAGCTCAGGAAAAGGTTATTTTCTTCAAATTAATGAAAATACACCAGACCAAAGGAAGGTTGGATGTTTTTTATAGTTGGTAGAAAGGCTGAAATCTTGGAATAACTCGTAGATACTGAACTAGGAGCAAGAACACTGACAGAATTTTATCTAATAATACACCAGGATTTCAGAACTCAGTGTCCTGGAAGTTCAAAAGGCTGGGTGCTAAGAGAGATCCACTAAGAAAATATTAGGGTCACTCCAAATTTTCAGATAGCAACCCACTACTAATCTCTCAACAGACCCACTATGATTTGTATTACATTTACATGAAAGATGGAATTACATGCTCTGTGCAGTGATAGACACCTTTAATCTCAGCACTCTGGAGGCCAAGGCAGACAGATTTCTGTGACTAGGAGGCCAACTGGTCTGAAACAATAGAAAGACTGGCAAAATTATACTACATACTATTTAACATCCTCCTTTCAGTTTCCTCATTTTGATTGTCTTATGTGTTGTGCTTTGTTCTCAGCATTAATATCCATAGATTATCTGACACAATGTAACAGATAATTTTCATTGTTTTCTTGATTGAATTCAAAACCATCTAGGAGACACCTCTAGGCAGGTTTGGTCTGTATGGAAGTTTCCGCAGGGGGTTAGCTGAGAAGGAAATGCCCATTGTTATCACTGTTGCTTCATGCCCCTGGCAAACATCTTTGACCAAATAGAAAGGGCAAAGAGAGAAGCCAAGTGAACAGAGTTCATAGGTCTCTGTCCTGATTACAGACTAAGTGGGACCTAGTGTCTCACCCCATCCTTACCACATCATCCAGCCTTTAAGGACTGCATTATGTTTTCAACTCTAAGCCTAAATAAGATATTAAGTTCTTTCAGAGAAACACTGGGTTGCAACAATGAAAAAAGCAGCCAAAGCACACACTAATTGCAATATTCTTTAACATATAAGAAGGTGTGTGTGTGTGTGTGTGTGTGTGTGTGTGTGTGTGCGCGCGTGTGTATGCATACTCTTAAAAGCATCAATATCTAACCATTCCTTAAAGAAGTTATAACTTAATTTTTGTTAATATCTATCCCAAATCTCATAAGCTGTGAAACACTGCTTTCAAGAGGTACTGTGGATAATTCTGTTTGTACAAACCTCAAGTTGTTGTTGTGTTTGTTTTGTTTAAGAGCAGACAGTGGAAATCCCTTCCCCATGCTCCCCACTTGGCTCTACTGGCCTCACGTTTTGGAAACCAATTATGTAGTTAATGGATAACAGCCTTAAGTGTCAAGATACAGCTCTGGTCAACATTAAAATTTCTTAAAAGTTGAACAGAAAAATCTTGAATGCATTATTGAATTTGTCAATATTCCAATTAGCTGACAGATTAGCAGCTGTATATCTGGCATATTTGTTTGGGATTTTCATTCCCCTTACAGATTTATTTGGCAATAATTCACCACACATTTTGTTTGAAGACCTCAACTGAATTGAATAAAGAAGCATTTTAAGAGGGGAAGGAAAAAAATAGATGTAACTAATTGGTTTTGTTCTCCAATGTCCTCCAGAAAGGGCTTCAACAAACAGCAGAAATCAGTAAGAGGCCCAACTACTGAAAATTTAAAACATGGAGGCTTTTCTTGGCGTCTTTCCAGTTGACACTGCTTTGTAGCCTCAGTACTAATCTTGCAAATAATCTGCCAGAAACGGCAACAAGGCTCTTAGCATATGTTCGAGCTTCATAGACGGATTCTCGCCTGGCTTTAGCACCTACTTCAGTGGATAAATGTTTGTCCAGCTGGCTTTATTGGTTTATTATGCTGCGGTCCTACTAAACTTTTTCCATCTTGCTACCTTAAAAAATAAACAACTTTGTCCTTTAAAACACTTCAGAAAATATGTTAACTTTATATGTTCTACTCCATAAAGTTTATTGATATTTTGGAAACGATGGGGAAAAAATGCATAGGGAGAATGTCTCCACTGAGACAAAGCCTCTTGCCTAACTAGAGTCAGACTGAAAAAGAAGCCATCTTGGATGGTGTCTAAATGGGACTCAATGTCTTGGTTGGCATCTTCCTTGAACACAAGCTAGACATTACATTCCATGGGGGGCAAAAGCATCATAAAAATGGGAATTGATCTGAACTACAACCTGCTCCCAGGATTGATGTACTGTACCATATTCTGTCAGCCCATTTTGCTGTTTTTAAAGAAGTCATTTCATTTCCTTGGATGACAAATTAAGTTAGAACCATAATTCAGATAATTTAGAAACTTTCTGCCCAAATTCACAAGCTGCTTCGAATTAGTGGCTGCCACCGGCACACAATTTATTTGTAGTGAAGACTTGTGCCTTTCAGTAATCATTCTTATTTTCTTTGGCTAGGCATTATAAATTATTAAGAGTTTAATAAAATTTCACTGCTGTTTTTCAAAGGAAATTGTGTTGGGATTAGAGGAGATGTATCCCAGGCCATAACGTGGCAGAAATTCTTACATAAGATAAAATTTGAAGCCCTTCACTAAGGAAATAATTTGCAATATAAATAACTAACGAAATAGCTTAATAAACAATAGTAGATATTGTTTCTTAAGCCTAAAAGTGATAGAATAAGTTCTTATATAAGAACTGCAGACATAATTAAAAACAGCAACCACATTTAAAACACAAAACAGAATTGTGCAAAGTACCTGGCCATAATGTGTGTGTTGGGAAGGGGGGCAGTGATTCTGAAGTGCAAGTATAAAATTTTATTAGATAACCACTTGGCTCGGATTGTCACATTTTAGGACTTTAAAAAAAATGGCATAAGAAAGTAATCAAAGATACTAAGGATACTCCATGAAAAGATATGGTTATTCACATCAGTATCCAAGAAAAATTTATCCAGGTCTTCAGGTTACTTCAAAGCAGCAGCATTCTGCTCTTCCGCAGATAAGAAAATCTATATAACCACATCCTGTCAGGCATCAAGGTAGGACGTGGCTGGCAGTATAAAGCAGACATAATACTGAGATGCCAAGAGGGCTGACGATTGTTTTTTCAAACTCTGAGCTTACCTTTCAGTTTCCCCAAACGTTCTTAGCATAACCCACACTATGATCCTTCAAATAAGCCGCTGTGCTAAGGATAGCACTTTATGATCATTGGAAAGGAATACTCGGGAACACAGAACAGGTACCAAAGCAAACAAGAAAGAGTTGACATTCCTATAGCAAACCCGTTTGAGCATCTACCATCTTATCTGGGGAAAACTATGGAACTCGGACCATTGATCCATTAGATCTCAGTTTTCAAAACAATTCACTTTGAAAATGACTTAACAAAAAAGAAGAAGGAGGAGGAGGAGGAGGAGGAGGAGGAGGAGG
>JANHMN010000021.1:26150055-26163334 GCA_030674055.1 Rhabdomys pumilio
TAGGAGAAGGAGAAGGAGAAGGAGAAGGAGAAGGAGAAGGAGAAGGAGAAGGAGAAGGAGAAGGAGAAGGAGAAGGAGAAAGAAGAAGAAAGAAAAGACACATTTTACTAACCATTAATTATCATTCCATAAAAAAACAGCATCAGTAAGAACTCTGGACTGAAACAAGAGTTACAAATGAGCTCAAATCTCAGTCATTACAAGCTTATTTAGACTGTGCTAAAGGGAAGACCTTCAGCGATGTGTAACACCTACAGTCTCCCAGGTGCTGTTTAGTGCACAGATTGAGTGTAAGGGCTTGCCAAAGAGACGTAATGTACTTCTGGAAAAAAATACTTTCTTGTTGATGAGGCACGGCATCAGCCTTTATGCTTGCCACCTTTCGGGACTGTCCCAGTTAGAGTTTCCATTGCTGTGATGAAACACCATGACCAAAGCAACTTGGGGAGGAAATGGTTTGTTTGGCTTACAACTTCTACATCACTGTTCATCACTGAAGGAAGTCAGGACAGGAAGTCAAACAGGCAAAGAACCTGGAGGCAAGAGCTGACGCAGAGGCCATGGAAGATGCTATTTAGTGGCTTGTCATGCTTGCTCAGCCTGCTTTCCTCTAGAACCCAGGATCATCAGCCCAAGGATGGCACTACTCCCAATGAGCTGGGCCCTCCCTCATCAATTACTAATAACAAAAATACCCTTCAGCTTTTCTTCTTTTTTTGTTCAAGAGTTTATGATAAAGCCTTTGAAAACTTATGCTCATAGAAATAGGAAAAATAATCTTTGTGGGGGGGATATGATTTATACACCAAATCCACTAATTTGCTGGACTAGGCATTTTGTCCATGCATATCTCTTATCAGAAGGTTCTGTTTTAAACCCAGCCTGCTTGCAGGATGCTCTCTAAGCCTGACACTGATTCCAGATACTCATATGCTCTACCCAGCAGCATGATTGCTGCTTCCATTCATTCTTTTTCTTCTCCTTTTCTTTTCTTTTTTTCTTTTGCTGATGTTTTAAAAAAATTATTTACTTATTCACATTGCAATTGCTGCTCTCCCTCTCTGTCCCCACCTCACAGAGTTCTTCCTTATCCTCCCTCCCCTTCCTCTCTGAAAGGGCGAGGCCCCTCCTTGGTATCCCACAACCCTGGCACATCAAGTCTCTGCAGGATTAGGAGCAATCTCTCCCACTGAGGCCAGACGAGGCAGCCATGGAGACCAAGCTGCACATCTGCTCCATATATGCTGGGGGCCTCAGTCCACCCAGTGTCTGCTCTTTGGTTGGTGGTTCAGTTAGAAGCATTTTCTTAATTGAGGTTTCCTCCTCTCAGATGACTCTAGCTTATGTCAAGTTGAGCGAAAATTAGGCAGGACAGACATTTATAGCTAGGACAAATTTATAAAGAAGAGAAACTGCTTGTGGACAGAAATCAGCATCTGAGTCCCTCGCATTGAATTCAAATTGTAAAACCAACCCTGAGAATGCTTTCCTATAATCTTCTTGATCATACATAAGAAATGCATAGCGTTTTTATTTTGCTGTGAATTCATGTTATCTTAGCTTCTCTGGTGCTGGGATTAGAGACAGAACCACCTCACTTGTCATTTTTAAAACTACTTTTAATTGGCTGTGGTTTTATGTCAAGTTCTCAAACCATAAACTTCCTTTTTAAACATTTATTTGGTTTCACTTATAAAATTCACCATCTAAAAAGGACAAAGTGTTCCACTTGGTATTATTGATTCCCAGTATGCTTTCATTTAAAATTATTTGAAAAATAAATGATACAGTAAATATGTTTTATCTAAGTCACCCAACCATGCCTTCCTTGAAGAAGTTACCACCCTTTTGAAAGTGCTATGACTTTCTGCTACACTGTGTACACACATGTCTACTACTAAAATATTTTCCACATAAGCTCCAGGCTAACTTCCTGAAACATATCACACACTAAACATTCATGTGCACTCTTGAAAACCTTTGAGACTTAACCATATCCATACATCTTTTCCACAAGGATTTCAAGAAATGAAACTTCCCAACCCATTTCTCTATATACAGATGCTGAGTTGAGCCTCTTCCCAGCTCTCTGTGTTCCACATATTCTAACATACAAAATGAAAAGCTACTTTTCAGTAACCTTTAGCATGAAAGTTGAAGCTGAGGAGTCATTGAACAATAGCCTCAGGGACTATTGTGACATGGTCAGATGCCACAGAAAGATGACACCTTGCCAAGGCACCCATGATACTCAGAGTTCTAAGAATATCGCACTCAGCTCTTTGTGACATAGTGCCACTGTCACTAATAAACTATTAGTAACATTAAAGAACAAAATGTGATGTATGCCAGTAAGTCTTAAGGTAATGCACTTACCACGCAGAGACATACATAGTGGGCCAAGGAGATACGAGATCAATAAACACTTTAAGCCTACTGCTGGGCAGAGGCACAAAGATACACATATAAAAACAGTAGAATTCAACCTGAGACAATACAAATATGAGAAAACACTGTCTCAAATCTCCTGACTATCTATTGACCATTTATGAACCAAATGAGACCTTTGGAAGGAAAATAATAAAATAAAACTGTTCAGAGGTTGCTTTCTCCACACCAGGGCAAGCCTCTTCTAGCTCCATTCCTTTAAATGGTTTTAAGTGAACCCCACTGCTCTTGGGACACAAAGAAACCCTTTAATACTCCCGATACAATTCAGCATTATGTGGCCTCTGCTTGCCTTTATGACTACTTCTGAGGCAACTTCCCCTTTAATATCAAACCCCATTCACAGGACCTTGATCCTCGGCCTCAAGGTCAGGTTGTCCTGACCTCCTTTGTATCTTTGTAAGACTCTCTAAAGTGATTCTTTCCATTTCAGCCTATTCACCCTCACCTTGCTGGCACCCTCTCATTCTCCAAAGTTCACCTTCTAGTTGGCTGCAGAAGCCCTCTGGACATTTCTGAGTGGATAAATTGCCCCTGGTTTGCCTTTGTGGAGCCTAGCTCAACTCTAAGCATGTAATGGCATGACCTCTACCTTATCACTGTAAGATCACACTGTCAGTTCTTCATACAACTTCTGCAACTTGGAAGAGAGCCTGGAACATGTTAAATATATATATATATATAAAAAAAAAACCTCCAAAAATAAGGAAAATATCACAAAGCAAATTTCACAGAACTTGCTCCCTAGCAGATACTTCTCAAATGCAAGTAAATGAGAACATTTCAAATAATTTCACCACACAGAACACAATTTGAAATACAAATGATAGGCTTGAATCTCCACGGAGGTAAAATGATACGGAACATATTTGGTCTTTTCTACCACTAGGAACATAAATATAACATTAGGACAATGACAACAGTTAAGCAAAAGTACAAATACTCTCATGCAGTCTTTACTCTGAGCAATTCTTTATACTGAAATGGGCACAGCCTGCATTTGCCCTGAGTTTTATGTATATGTATATTCTATCTTCCAAAGAGCAGCAGTTGAGTTAATCTAGTCTTAGGAAAACCAAAAGCTAAAGGCATCTACATCTTAAAAGATAAATGATTTAATGTTTCCAAATGACATTTTGATAATTCACAGTATAAAAAATGTGTTTAAATTTTTCTCATATTTTCTTTCCCTGAGGAATAACAAGGCTTAGTCATTCATCATTATCTATTATATGCCTAATATTTATTTACTTATGGAAACACATTTATACCACATGGTATGTGCCAGGCACTACCCTAAATCACTATAAATATAAACATATAAAGTATTTTGAAAGTTTAAGTAACTGAAAAACAAAAAATTAAATATGAACAGCATTATATTATATACATCTTAAATGGCTAGGATATTACTTTTTAATTAATAGAAGGGAGAACATTTGCCAAGGATAGTTAATCGCACAGTCATTGTTATAATTTTTTTATCAAAGAGCTGGCATTACTTTTGTGCTTCTTGATGAAATACTATTAAAAATTCATACACATGCACTCTCGCGCGTGCGCGCACGTGCACGCGCACACACACACACACACACACACACACACACTCACACAAATTCTTCATGACATGAATATTCCTTAAAGTGAAAACAGAAAAGCTACTCTAAAGCCAAAATTCAGACAAAACAGTAGCAGGTAATCCCAGATTGGATACTAGCACACTATAATAGAAAAGATCTTTTTTTTTTTTTTAATTTGTTATAAAAAGGTGACTTCCAGGGTATGGGTAGAAATGACTCATGCACTAGAACCAAGTTTGATCTGAGGGTAAATATTAGTGAAAGCCCTGAAAGGCTTTGGTTCTCAAGTACCTTTCTGATCTTCGTGGGTTAACAAAAGCACACAAACTGAAGATGGTTGGTACAACCACAGTGTGATGAGGAAATTAATTAACTAAGTGTATTTAACATACTTGTTGGTATGGACAGCCCCAGTACCATACAGAAAAACACAACTAGATATTCTTCTATGTGAATTAAATGTTTTGAATGAGAGGGTATTAAAAATATACATATTATTGTGTAATCTTATTATGCTATGTAATTTCTCTATTTTTAATAGTTTTCCAAATACTATGGTTATTTCAATGAATGATAATATTTCTGTTTTTATTTTGAAACTATATTATGTAATATTGCAGTTCCAACATATTGATCCTGAAACTAAGAGCCTTGAGTTATTCATACTGGTTTATTATATTATCTTAACATCTATACTATGTTACTGGTCCATCATTTACTCACTTAGCAACCATCTGGGAATGATGCATATGATTATATTAGAGCTATATAGATGACTTAGCCGGGAAGAGCAACGCCTATTCTTTGAGAAGACACTGTTTCAATACCTAGCACATGGCACATATATGGCACCTCACAACTTTCACTAACTCCAGCTCCAAGAGACCCAGTGGCCTATTGTGACCTCTGCAGAAACTGTACAGCAGTACACAGACATACAAGCAAATAAATTACCAGTATATACATAAACATATACATACACATATACAATAATATACACATATACATGTAAAAACATTTGAATTTTTAAAACTAGAAGCACTTTAAGAACACAGATATGCTACAACTACTAATAATAATACTACTTTTTCCTCTCCACAGCCTAGCACAGCCTATTCCTCAAAATAAATGCTAACTATCTGCCTGTTTATAAAGACTCTTCTGTCCTTAAGCTTTTCAATGCCATAGAGCTGGAAGTGCTTGGGGTGCCTGCACTGTATTCGGCTGGTCACTGGTTGATGCTGACCATGAGATGGACTGTCATCTATCCCCAAACTCTAGCTATTTTGCCATAATATACTATACTAAAATAATATATCATTTATGTTGAAATTAATTGTCTTAAGAGTTCACAGAAATTACAGTGATGTTTCCTTCTTATATTTAAAAGTCAATGATAATTGTGGGGGGAAGGGCACAGAGGAAAAGGATATGCACTTAACACAAGCTTTCACTGTGTACTCCAGATGAGCGTGAAACCTGCACTGAAGTCTAGGCTGGCCTCAAATTCTCCAACTTGTGATCCTTCTGCCTCAATCTGTGGCTTTTGCCTCCCAAGAGCCCAAGACTACAGAAGTGTCAAACTACACCCAATCTCAAAAGAAAACAGGCCTTGGTGAGAAGAACAATAACAGCCTTGAATGCTAACAAGCCCGAGTGCTAGCCCAGCTTGGCTCCATACTACGACATGAACTCAGTCTGTTTCCTTTCTGCGGCTGTAACTCCAACTGTTTCATAGCAGGTACGTGCTTGGCTAATGTGGCTTTCCTTCCTCTCGCTGTGTTAATGTGAGAAAGGGAAGAAAGAAGGATTACACAGTTAAGCTTTAACTCTATACAAAGCAAAACCAGATTACTGCAGCTACTGCAAGGATCGTGGTGACTTCTCAAGCCTTGGAGTGTTGTTACGTCTCTCAGCACTGCCTTCCCACTTTTTAACTTACAGTTTAGATTCTGCATTAAAGCTTTATTATTCCTATGTATGATCATAGATCATAAGGATCAGAGACTATACAGAACTGGATTCAAGTGATGACATCAGTAACTTTTAGATGAACCATATACAAAACCATCAGCACCACCCATCTCCAATCTTCATATCATGAAATTCTGAGTTCCCCACAACGTTCTTGAGTTTAAAGCACATGCCTAAAACTTCAGGTGTAATATGCTGAACAAATTTATTAAGCTTTTAGAGACAGTATGACCAATATTCAGATCTTAATACCTCACAAATAGGAGCAGAGTTCACAGACAATAAGTTCAAAGGCTTCTTGAAATCCTGTTCATCTCTGAAACTTTGCAATCCCCAGTAAGCAAGTGTGCATGTTACATGGTCCTGTCAGAGAATTTCAAATAGCTCATCAGGAAGGCCACATACACTCAACCAGAGGGGAACGAAAAAAATCAGTCCAGTCAGTAATTAAGAAATACTTTCTACCCCCACCAAAGATGTGCAATGATTTGAAGCAAATGTTGCCACATAATTACATATGAACATAATTGAGGCACTCCATCTCTGCAAGTCCTTTTATGTGAGCAAATGATTCGAAATGGAATGCGAAATTAAAAATATCCTTCTTGAAGCACACCATCAAAAAACGACGCTTTGGACTCTAAAACTTTGTAGAGGACAAGCAAAATCTTCAGAAGCACAGAATAAAAAAGAAAATGTAGCATAATCTCTCTTAAAGCAAAGGACTCTCTGCATATCCAGTGGAGCTACTACTGGGTTGTCAGCACAGCACTCTTGGGTTCAAAAGTATGCAAACAGCATGGCAGAATGCTTGCTCAGTCTCTTCTAATAAAAGCCTCCTTTTCATCTCCAATCTCTACAGGAATAAAGGCTATACCTGGATGAATACAATACATGCAGTACTGATGTCAAAGCTTAGCCCACTGTGAACAATGTCTTTATATACCAGTCTCTTCCACATGGTGAGAATACATTCAAAGTAGACTTAGAAAGCGATCCCTAAGTTTTAAACATTCCTTTGGAGATTGAAATGAAAAGGAACCTGATTCGGGTAAGTTGTTCTCAGCACTAGGTTATCTTCTTCAATCCTCAACTGACTATAGCCACCACTGGGAAACAATTTGTTTGAAGCTATGGCCAAAATTTCAATTCATTATCATTTTGTGTGCTGAAATTGGAAAAACTGGGACAATTCCAGCAAACAAGGATGACGTGTGAGTGTGTATAAGTGTGTTCTGTGTATGTGTGCATGGGCATGTAGATTGTGTGTACATATGTGTGTTCTGTGTATTCATGTGTGTATTTCAATGCTAGTAAATAAGTATACAAATCAGAAAGGTACATTAATTAAGAATAAAAAATTATGAAACCTCCAATAAAAATGTTTTCCTCTTAAGCAAAGTCTTGTGCTTCTCAAAAGTTGTATGCCAGCAATTATTTGAATAATTACACTGTGCAATATATGTAAATATCCTGCCAGGCTGGGCAAATAACAGACTGACTGTCGGGAGGAGAAAGGATTAGGAAAGGAAGCAATTATCTATAAAGTCCATAAGAAGCAAAGAAGAAACCCTACCACAAACAGGGCAAAGCACCCTTGAAGAAGGGAAAACATTGAGTTGAGTGAAAAAAATCACAGTTACTTTACAAACAGCCTCAGTTTTCCCTCCTGTGTCTTGGCTCTGCACAATCTCTCTCCCCTCCCATGGCTGACTGCATCTGGCAGTCCGTACTCCCCCATCCCCACGCCCTTGAGCTTGGGTTCAGTGAGGGGGGAAGAGCGGTGAACATCCCCTCTCACATTTCCAACTGGTTTTGTCCCATTATAAATCTTTCCTGAATCTGCTGGTATTTATAGCTCAATTTCCTTTTTCAAATAAAACTCCTTCTGATGTCAACTTGGAATTAATTTAAAGAAGTATTCTCAGGTTCCTACCTATGCTGTCAAAGTGAATGCTAAATCACAAAGAGACAAGTACATACACTTCTGGACTGCCTAGATGTCTGGGGTTTATTTGCTTGTTTGTTTGCTTCTAAATCTCTTTTTACACTTTTCACTTAGAGGGGACATAACCATGGAGGGGAGGACATAGGAGACCAGACAATATTCCAAGCAACTTCCTCTGTTGCTCCATGTCTGGTGGACTTTAGACAGCGTCTCACCAAACAGGAGCTCATTGTTTTGGCTGAGAAGCCTGGGAATCCAACTCCTAAAAGGCTCCTCTAACCCCACCCTGACCCAGTGCTAAGGCTACACTTCTCGTCAAAGTTCAATATGATATAAATTAATTAAATGAATTATAACATCTAGCCAAAAAATGCCTGCCTTAAGAGAATGAGTCAGCCGCATGACCACGACTTCATTTACAATCATGCCTGTGTGTTTACAAGACTGCTGGGGAGTCAAACTTAGCTCTTCTTGTTCGTAAAGCACACAGTCTAACCCACGGAGGCATCTTCTCACCCCTATATGTGTGTTTTTAATAAAGTGCTTTCCAAAAAATAACTCCATAGTTAACTTGTTTCTCCCTCACTTAACTAGAAAACGTAAACGCAAATGGCCAGTTCAGATGATTACAAATAAAATTATGTATATCATCTATATCAAATACGCATTTATTTCTAACATATTTACTTCTAGTATATAGTCATTTTCCCAGTCACTCAATTTTCTTAAAGATCTACAGGCGGCAAGTTCTTGTTAATTGAGTCTACCTCCTTCCTCACACAGAGTTCTGATATTATGCCTTCTTTTGCAATCATGGATATGTGTGATCCAATTTAGTTTTCATCCCAACAGCCTAAATAGCATTCAATTTGACTCATTTAATACATTTTTCATTGAGTGTGAGCTATGTGTTTGATATGTTGATCAGCAAAACAGTAAAATGATCCTGAACCACCTTCTTAAAATCAATAGCACAGATTTTTACCAATGCATCAAGCCTCTGATCTACCCTGGCCACAAAACTTCATCAAATTCAAAGTTGACTCTGAACACACCCTGTTAAATAAATTATCATTATTTTGTCGTCAAGGTTCAAGATAATGTTATATAATATAAATGGCCAGATCTAGCCAAAATATCTGTTCTAAGAGATAGGCAACAGCATGACTAATTCTTCATAATGATACTTAAGTTTCTTTTGGTGGGAAGAGATAGTAGTAAGCAGAGTAGACACAATAAGACAATGAGATAAAAAGAAACAATGAAGACAGATTTAGGGCCAAAGCACAAGACCAGCATAATAAATGTCTACCTATCCCAATCTCAGCTACAGAGCTACCTGGGTTTGCCTTTGAAGATAATGAATGCCAATCCATTGGATAAGAATCTTTTTTATTTCTTCCTGAGATAGGGTTTCTCTGTGTAGCCCTGACTGTCCAGGAACCCTATTTGTAGACCAGGCTGGCTGCTAAGATTAAAGCCATGTACCCCCACCGTCCCCACAACTGAAAATAAAGACCACTGAAGGATGTAAATCATAGAATACTTGTGTATTTTCCAACTACAGATTTGTATCTGCCTTTCATTAAATGAAAGTAGATGTGTTAATAATTATCCATTTATATTCACATATATTTAAGGTTACCTACTTTGATTTTTTTTCATATCATAGTAAATTATATTTAGTAAATGAGGAAATGTGCAAAAGCCACACAAAGTAACACCTAGTAGCTCAATTTTTTGTGCACACATACAATGCAAAATGTTTTAAAACTTTCCAACAGAAAAAAACGAATCTAACACATCTGTCTACCAAGCTCCTGAGTACATCTACAAACCCCACCGAATGCTTGCTTTGTCATCATGATGACACCGAATGAAGAGATAAAAGAAAGCCAAGATGCTTTACTAGGTAGACTGGGAAACAATCTCTACTACTTTACGGAGTAAAGTGTTACCTCACATCAAATTATACTAAGAATTAATTTATAAAAGCCAGGGAGCAGGTTTGGCAAGGAAGGGCCCTTGCTGCTAAGGGCCCTGAGTTTCATCCCAGACACTCACATGGTGGAAAGGACATAACTGACTCCCATATGCTATCCTCTGACTACACATGAGCCATGGCATGTACGTGTGCACACACACACACAAAATCATTAAGTGAATTCTTTAAGTTAATATTCTAATCTTCTCTTAGAAACACCACAAAATAATTCCTATCCCACAAAGAACGCTGAAGAAGACCTAGTGTGGTGGTGCATACCTTTAATGCCAGCACTTGGAAGGCGGCAGAAGTGGGCAGATATCTCTGAGTTAGAGGCTAGCCTGGTCTACATAGAGAGTTCCGGCCCAGGAATTGTGATGTACTAAGATCCTGTTTCAAAAATAAAGTAAAATAAAATAAAATAATTAAATATATAATTTTAAAAAGAAATATAAAAAGAGCACAAAAAAACACCGAAACCCCCTCAGACTGCTGAGCCTCCATTTCCTTTTTTGATACCATTTTCAAGGAGACATTTTTACATACCTTCTACCCTCTTAGTTTTTTGTCTTTTCCAACATTTTCTTCAACACCTGCCCCTACACTGGGCAATCACACCCAGGCTGTACAAAAGGAAGCTAATGTGTTTGACCAGGGCCAGATCACCCCATGGAAAATAAGTGCCGTATACTACATACAATGTGCCCAGATGCCCTAAGGAACAAGGTGATTACGACACATGGGAGAGTCACTTGTATTTGCATAAAACTATTTCAAGAATATGTCATCTCCTTTTAGTACCAGTCAAATTCTCGATTTGTTCCTGAGAATTTAAAAGGAGATACATGTACCAGGAAAATCAGGTTGACTACAGGGAATTCAGCATCACAGACTCATATGGTTAAGTACATATACAAATGGAATATACCTATATGAATATGCCTATGTTAATTATTATAATCACAGTTGAGTACTACTCTGGTTTCATAAAGTCTTCATGATCTTTGTAGATAGTCTTCCTTCAAAGGAGGAAGAAAAATGGGCTACATAAAACGGTGGATTTTTATAAAATGAACATTTTTAAAGCATGTTCAGGATCACAGAAAACCTTAGAAAGCACTGTGAGTTCTCATCTGCCACCTACTCTCATATGCACATTACATGCCACTAAAGAGTGCCGCACCATGGGGGCACTTTTGTTATAACTGATGAGCCGGAGATCCATGTTTAACCTTAAGAGTTTACTCTTGGTGAACTCTTGGTGGTGTATTCCTTGGGTTTGGGGGATGTGTAATGAATCTACCATTACAGTAACACGATGAACAATCGCACTGCCCTTCAAATCTGTTTTGTCTCACTTTCTCCCATACTGTTCCTTCACACTGCAGAATAACAGTCTTTCACGGCCTCTGCTTCTTTCCCTTTTACAGCCCATGAGGTAGATGGAGCAATGCAGAAGCTCTGTCAGATTAGAAGTATTCCATCCAGCTGCATATACCTCCAGAGCCTCCAGCACTTCATGTCTCAAGGACTCATTTCTTTGTAGCACTGAGTGACACCCCCGTTGTATTAGAGAGTACTTTGGTAGAATTTTACAGAAGTTTGACAGAGGCACAAGGCAAAATCAACTGCTACCATGGCTGCCTGTGTCCCTCTTCCTGCCCCAGCTTTAGTGATAAAAACAGGAGAGCTCTGTCCCTTACTTTCAATTTCTATATGCTTGTTACAATGTGTGATTGCAGCACACAACTTATGGAAGACATACATTATCAAACAAATAAACAGAAAATTAAAACGTCTCAATTTGTCCAAGCATCATATTCCTCATCTATAAATGATATTTTAAGGTTACGTAAAATACTACTTAAACCCTGTAGAATTTTCATCAGCTCAATCCTTAGAAGAAGCTGGACTTAATGTTTACCTTCTATTAAACTAGGTCCATGACTTATCTTTAGGGAACATCTTTTCACATGTGATTTTTTTTTCTGTCCAGTATTGTAGACCTAACCCATTGCCTTACTTCTGAGGTAAAATTTGTCTACTGCATATTTTTGGATTTGGGGCGAATCTTAAGGCTGCATAATTACCCATCAAGTGAACAGTTTAGCACTTTAACATTAAAAGAATTCATAATTAGCTTAGCATCAAGGAGGTTCAAATGAATCTCTTTCAAAACAAATCTCACACCCTCATAAAATTCTATAAAGCTCAGAAACAGTAAGTCAATGGCTATTGAAAATGCTAGTAAGTAATAAATATTATGTATTTAATACCTTGCAGTAAGGAAGAATAAGATATTAATTTCATACTTCACTAAGAAACTATCAGTTAGCACTGCTAGACATAGCATTTCTAGAAACTCAGAGAACTCTTGAAGTGTTCATGGAGATGTCTTTCCTCTAGTGCAATTACACATGGAATAAACAGATACCTCACCCATATCCACTCTCATTGCTACCAATGACCTAGAAAGCTCTGTAATAAACCTCTCATTTAATAAATGTCTACATCACTCTCATTCGGTCAATTAGATGGAGACAGGCAAAATTTTATTTTACATTACCATTGAGTTATCCACAGGAAAGACTTAATGTGGAAAGAATTTACCTTGAGAAGGAAAGGCAATATAATATTTAAAAAAGAAGCTTTTGAAAAATATAATATACATCAACCGGAATTATTTCAGATAGTGGTTTTTGTGCCTGTTAGCATAAAAGTATTTTAAAAGGCAGTGACTCCATGGAGGTTGTTAGCAGGTCTGGGAAATATAAATGTTAAAATTACATTTCTAAGAAGTGTGAGGGTATTTTTATGAAAAAACAAAAAAGAATGAGATACAGATGCTGAATGAAGACACCCTTAGAAAATAAAGCACTTGCTCCATTGGCCCGATGCTTATACAGCAGGACATTCAGGGACAACGAGGCACTTGGCCACCATCTTAAAAACAAAGCTCTAGCTTCTTTTCTCTTTTAATATGGAACTAAAACACTGGGTGCCTGAAGGGCTCCAGGAAATTCCAACGTTGGTGGAGTAAATAGATATTAGGGCCCTAAAATTTTTCCATTATCAGAAAGGTCAGCACAGGCATTAAAGAACAAGCGGTGTGTACCACCATGCTTGAACACGCCAGTAGTAAGAAAATGGAGACAGACAAAAGACACTGACCCGTAGTTAAAATGGCTAAGTTACTGGGGTCATCTAATCGATGATGTGGTTTCCTTGGAAGCAGAGCAGAGAAGTCTTCACTCTGGAGTAATGGGAGCAGTGATGGCTTCTTTTATGGTCTCACTGTTCTCTCTCTCTCTCTCTCTCTCTCTCTCTCTCTCTCTCTCTCTCTCT
>JANHMN010000021.1:26163344-26197248 GCA_030674055.1 Rhabdomys pumilio
TCTCTCTCTCTCTCTCTCTCTCTCTCTCTCTCTCTCTCTCTCTCTCTCTCTCTCTCTCCCCCTGAGGAAATGGACAAAGCTTAATGACTGGAGACACAAATTACCTATTCAGTAACAACAATGAGGAGCAAGATTCAGAGGACACACACTCAGAGGGATTCTGTTTTTCCCTTGCCAAGAGCAATGAGTTTTAAGACAACAAATGGTCTTTTGTCGGTCCACATTGTAAAATTATTATTGTATACACCCCAAACTATTTTCAACTGCTTAACAGAGGGATATACACAAAAATATACCCAACAGAACGGCTGAACTAGAGGCTGGACTCCTGCAAAAACAGAATAAGAACATCAATTCAAAGTGATTCAAGGAGAAAATAAAGCCTTAGATACTAAATGAAATGTACAAAATGGTATTGCATATAATAAAAGAAAAATTCTTTGTTGGACAATGGCTGTCAGGGAGAGGAAATAAGGTCTTATACGCTATCAAAAAGTAGGACAGCAATGATAACTGTAATGTGTCGTGCTTAAAAGTAGAGGAATTTTTAAAATACTTGTGTTACATTTAGTCATTTGTGTGCATACACGCATGCGCACACAGCAAAGATGGTATATAAAGGTCATAGGACAACTTGGCAGAGTCAGTTCCCTACTTCCACCATGTGTTTCTGGTGACTAAACTCAGGTCATCAGGCTGGGCTGCAAGCACCTTTACCATGGAGCAATCTGAAAAGAGATTGCTAATGGCTTGACATCAAAGAAATGATGTATCTGAGGATGCAGGTAAGCCCTACTGTAGCATCGCATAACGTACACTACATGTATGGAAATATCACATGCTATCAACGTGTACAATGGTGTACCAATTAAAAATAATATATCAATAAAGACTACCACAGTGCAAATTTTAAATAAAGATACACTCGCATGCATACATACACACACAGACACACACACAAATAAATGAAATACAACAAGAAATTTTCCTTCAAAAGTCACTTTGGCAAAAAGTAGTGTATACCTATGATCCCAGCTCTGGGAAGGCTGCAAAACAAGATTAGGAAATCTAGGTTGGCCTGGGCTACACAGTGAGATAGTGTCTCAAAAGTCAATGGAACAGCAAAACTAAGGAGGTTCCTCCATATTTTCCTGACCGTGGGTTCCTTCGAAGGATTCTGGTGCTGAACCTGACTTCAAGAGAGTTTCAGAAATGTGCTCTATTGTGAGCCTAAGATGAAAGCATGGTCCATTAGATAGGAATTCAATGGTTCTAAGCACAAGAAAAAAAAACTGACTTATGCAGGCATATTATGCTAGTAACTGACACAAAGTCTGATACCTCCAAATCAGATAATTGAGCGGTAATTAGAGAATTTTATTTATTTTCCTTTCCTTTAGCCATCCTGTGACTATAAAAATGGAAGGAGGACCGATGGCTGCATTTAGAGCCAACTTTTTCATGCACTGTAAAAAAGTACTAGCTTGTATTTCAGGAGATTTAGGTGGGGAAAGAAGGAGATGCTAAAATTACATAATCTTTCATAATTGAGAGGTTTGGAATGTCAAATACTAGAACACTACAAAACCAAATGAGTGTTATCTGCTAGATGAATTAAGAATTCTTTACTAATGGGGCCGCATCCTTCCAGATATCTATTACCAGACTCAGCAGCACTACTGACTCCTAACCTTCCTTTTCTCTTGGCAAATGTGAGATCCATAAAATATTATTACAAAAATAATAGTAAAACATACATATGGTTTTCTAATGTAAGTGTTTTGTGGCCAGAAAACAATCTAGGCAATATCCACTTGTTGAAATCATTTTGTGGCCCAATTCATAAAAGTTCCCAATAATAAGCATCATTTACTTATTTTTAATTATTAACTTAAGTCAAAGTGAAACCACATTGATTCTGTTGAGTTTTGGTTTTGTGTTTATTGATGGTGGAATATCCAGTTCAACAGTCAACCTGAGCAATTTTTAAACTCTGGGTTGGAGTAAACAGAAGAAAAATCTGATCTTTCCAAGACACAATGAATCCCACCTTCCTCCCAATGGAGCATCTTCTCAAATTCTCTCCAAATATACTAAATATTCCTATTAGAAAAACAGCAGTGAGAAAGCTATGGCCCTGCCGTGCTACTCTGCCCATTTGTAAATGGCAGGACAGGCAAAATAAGTCCTTTCCTCTTCTTGTAATACAAATAGTATAATGTTGCAAATTCCATGCAATGATCTACCTGTTTATATACTCAGGAAGATTCTACACATATCCTGGATCTTAATGCAAATTCATGCTGTAGTTCAGAGGGCATAGCATTAGAAAGAAAGAAGGAAAGAAAAGAAAGAAAAGAAAGAAAAGAAAGAAAAGAAAGAAAAGAAAGAAAGAAAGAAAGAAAGGAAGAAAGGAAGAAAGGAAGAAAGGAAGAAAGAAGAAAGGAAAGAAAAGGAATTTAACAAGATAAAAGAAAGGAAAACAGAGAGAGAGAGAGAGAGAGAGAGAGAGAGAGAGAGAGAGAGAGAGAGACCCAAGGATATCATCTATGTGTGTTTTGGAGGGAAGTCACCCAAAAACCTTCAAGGTGCTCAAAAAAACGTTAACAAATATAAAGTAGCCCCTGCTGCAAGTGTGAGGGGCATAGATAGTTCTGTATATGCACATCAAGTGGATACATCTAAATTTTAAATGAAGTCTGTAATGATGGAGGTTAACTTTGCTAAATGAACTTCAGCTCTTGTTATATTTGGTCATTTTGAACAGATGTAGACTGACAAACCGAAGTGTATACACTTTATAAATAAATAAATAAATAAATAAATAAATAAATAAATAAATAAATAATCCAAGGAAACCTAACGTGTTTAACTCAGCAAGAATGTATAAATTTAGGGGGGAAAGGGTGTTTCCATATATAGCAATCTGAATTGTATTTACTCTGTCAGTCCTCTGCTTCCTTATGCCAGTACACAGATAACCACTGTCAGCTCACGTAGGGAAGAAATGTTAAGCTAAATAGGTTTGTGATTCTCCATCCGAGGAAAAAGGGAAAAGAGACTAAATCTCGCCTACAACAATCTCAGCCCATGCACCTGCTCAGTCTGCCTGAATAGGAGACACTAATGCTGCTGCTACTCTCCTGGGGATGGACGGTATTATCCTTCAGATTGATTCCCCACGTCACTCTTGAGCACTGTGGACACTTCAGATTTCCTGGGTCACACCTTCACCGTGCCGTTAATTAAATGTTTTGGCCTACAAATGTCCACTTCTGCTTCTTCCAGGGATAGAGTAAGCAAAAAATGTATTTATCTTGAGCAGAACAGATGCCAACATCAATAAAACGTGCAGTGGGGATTTCCATGAATAAACCACAACGGGAGTGACTGGTATGATCCCATTAAAATTCAAAGATAATAGAGAATTCAATTCATGACCCTAAATGTCAGTGGAGCTGTATGTACTCTGTAAATGTTAAGTGTAAGGTCAGATCGAGCCCCAGGGGAAGCCTTATTTGTTTCTCTAAATTTTTCAAAATTAAAAATGTGGCATTTACAAGCAGAAGAACGTCCGTGATACCTCCAAATGCAATAAGCCACTAATAAGTTAAACACTAATAAGCCTGATACAGTGCCAAAAGCATTTGAGTCCGTGGGTTCTGAAGACTGTAAAGACCACACAAGACTCCCAAATAAATCGCTACAATGTACAGTAAGTTGAGCTACATTTTGGTATCACCACTAAATACAATTTTAAACTACTTCAGAGCAAAAATTGGTGAGAGTCAGAACCTGCTAGTGAAGCGTATGGACGACTGGCTAAAACTACGTAAAATAACTAAACAGGGCCTTTAAAAACATGCAGTGAGAAGTGGGCACAGCGAAGCTGTGGATTATAAATGGGAACGTTCAGAGGACTGGCCCTGATGATTTTAAGCTAAATGGAACTGAAATAAAAGGCAGGAGTGTGATTGATCAATCTAAAGTAAATCTAAAATTTAGGCAGAGATATAAAAAAAAATCGGAATCTGGTCTAAGCAACCCAGTGCTTGACATTAACTCACAGGGGTGAGTAGGGTAGGGTAGGGTAGGGTAGGGTGGGGTGGGGTGGGGTGGGGTGGGGCAGGGTGGGGTGGGGCAGGGTGGGGGGGCAGGGCGGGGCGGGGCAGGGCAGGGTACAGTAGAGTAGAACACAGAACAGTACACTACACTACACTATAGGGTAGTAACTCAGGAAAGACACAAAAGAGTTTAAATTGAAACAACATTCTTCAGAGAATAGTCAGGCCAAAGTCTATTGCACGGCACATTCAGAAAATGCCACTAGAGATCACCCAGCCTCAAAGCTGCAACACTCAATGTCCTGTCCCCCCTCCCGTGAGCCCTCATTTACTCTGTCCCCTCCCCACTAGCACCAAATCCTTGCTTCTGTATGTACTTTAGAACTTTCACCTATGTCACTCATGTTCAAACTTAAGCCTTCTGTCCACAACTTTCTGCAGAGCTCCAGGGCACACTATTTCAAACGCAACATCCTGAAAGACCTGTTCTTCCAGGGACAAAGGCCATCTACTTCTGTAAGCAGTAGGGTTATATTCAGTTATAACTCTTCCTTACACCAATATTCACTCGATTTTAGAGTCAAGCAATTCACACAAGTGCCGTGGTTTGTATGTGTCCTTTACCCTCATGTCCAATATCAAGGAATTCTGCTTCTTGGGCTTTTCAGTTTGATTTACTTGAAGTATCTCCCATACACTTCCGACTCCTACCTTCCTTTCTCAGAATTTTCCCTAAGTATCACTGCAAGATGATCCTGAGAATGAGACCGCTACAGATGCTATCTACTCAAGAGCCACTCATGATTTTTACACTACCTGCCAATGGTACATGCTCATTCTGTAATAACATGTTAACTTAGAAGAAGTCCGGACTGCTTACGTAGTCCTCCACAGGCTTACGTAGATAGACACAACAGCATTCAGTGTGGATGCATTTACCTCCAATAATGGCTACACAGGGAGGGTTTCTCCTCTAGAAAGCCACTTCTTCTATGCTGAAAACAAACTTCTTCCCTGCTTTAATGTCTCTGCCAGTTATATCCTAACAGACTTCATAATAACACAGACTTTGCAAATGCATCATCCAGCTTCCAATGATCGTGCTCCAGTCACCATGACCAAATTAATCTGTGTAAACTAAGATCCCTTACGCATTGCCATGAGAGTCTGAACGGCAGCGTATCACAATCCTCTAGAACTCGCCACAATGTTCTCCATCTTCTTCCTCGTCATGTTCTCTGAAAGCATCATCAGTGTCACGTGACACAACATGAAATGCGAGCTTTGGTACCAAACATGGATAATGAGCATTATCCTCATTACCCACTAGGATGCAGTACCGACTAGAGATCAATAAATCTTTAAGAAAACCAGAAGTTGATCCATCCGTTGACACGCTATCAATAAACAGATTTAAATGAAAGTAAGTCTTAAAACGATGGGGAAAAATGACTACATATATAAAAGATAACAGAGACAAAAACTTAAAAGAAAGTATTGGAAGACATTTCCCATGCCCAGCAGTGTACGTCGGCTGCCAGAATGCCTTGTGAAATTATAGAAATACAGTTCACACATGAAGAGAGGGCAAGAGTCTCACAGGGACACTCAGTCTGGAGCCAAATTTACATGTGGCACTGATTAAATGGCACACCTCAGCAGAAGGCACCTAGAATGACGAATGACTTCGAAACAAACACGAATGTGGACCAGGAAAATTAAGAGAATATTTATTTACCCAAAAGGGAAAGGGACCTTTGCATTGACTACCTGAGAGGCTGCCACTCTGGAGAGCAGCAGATTTTTCTGTGGGTTCACAAGGAGAGGTGTGAAGAAGGCCACTGAGACTCCACATGACAAAATGACCCTCTAAAGAGGTCTGAGAACACAAGCTGCCTTTACACAGTGCTGAATCCTCACAAACGTAAGCATCCAAGCAGAAACTAGATCCTAGATCACATCTGGCAAAGAGGTAAGAAAAAACTTTATATCTAGATCTTGTCACAAGTATTACATGGCTGGGGTTATACATATAAAAAGAAAAAAAAATAAATAAATAAGTGTATTATTATGCCAAGATTGGAGAATATGTGAGTGCATTAACCTGACTTATTTTTCTTTTAATCTAAGTCATAAAATGATTAAAATCTGAACAATATTCTAACAAATAAACATATGCGTAAACAAAATCTAGTAAGAGAATCAAAGCAGCTAGCCTGGTGGTACACACCTTTAATCCCAGAATTTGGGAGGCAGAGGCAGGTTCAAGGCCATTCTGGTCTAGTTCCAACACAGTGAGGACTACGCAGAGAAACCCCCATGGGGGAGGGGAGGTAGGAGGGAGAGGCACACAGGCGGAGAGACAGAGATAGACCCATATACAGAGACAGAAACAGGCACAGAAAATCAAACCACCTTATTCTAGAAATACAAGGTATAAGTCATTTTACCACTTTTAAAGATCTGACTTTAATTTTTAAAAAATAAACCATGCTTTGGATCTGCCACATTACCTGCTCAAGAAAACGTAATTCTTAATGATTTTCTTTAGGGTTTCAAGAACTTCAGAAAAGAAATATGAACAATAAAAGGAAAGCAAGACAAGGAGGGAAATAGGGGACAGAGCAATCCAGTCAGGAATTAATCTCATCTCAGCTTTCAATAATCCTGTGGAGACAACCTTTTATCATATGTAAAAGAAGAAAATAATTCTGTCTTAGGTCTCTGATATCACTATTCCACAGGTATGGGAAACGTTCAATAGATCAAGTTAATAAAACTCCATTTGGTTGAAGTTCTCTCTACATTGAGAATTGATTCAGTGTCACCTTAAATACCTGTTCTATTCAGAAGTCAGCTCTGTGTATCAAAGCCATCCAATAAAAAGAAAGGTTGAACTATGTACCAATTCCCAATTTGGCTCTTACTTTAAAAAACTCCCTTACTTACTCTATGATCTTTTTTTAACTCCCAGGAAACTTAATGATTCATGAATCAATTTCTCTACATAATCACTATTACATAGCGAAGCAGTTAAAATAACTGCTTCTTCGAGACAGGGTTTCTGTATGTAGCCCTGGCTGTCCTGGAACTCACTCTGTAGACCAGGCTGACCTCGAACTCAGAAATCCGCCTGCCTCTGCCTCCCAAGTGCTGGAATTAAAGGCGTGCGCCACCACCACCCGGCAGGATTTTTTTTTTTTTTTTTTTTTTTTACAGCTAGGAATTTACCAGTGTTTTAAAAAATTAAAAAAAAAAAAAAAAAAGAGTAGAAACTGAGGAGGAAAAAAATATAAAGCACTAACATCTTCATTGTTTTTCTAAAATTTTGTGTTAAGAGGTTGTAGGAAGCATAACATGATGCAGAAAGTGCCAATGAGTTTCAAAAACACAGTCAAATCACCTATATCTGGTAGTTCATTTTATATCATAAAAGGTTCAATAATTCATAGACTCTTACCGCACATTACCCTAAGTGCTTGTAAAGAACTATATGTTGGTTATCTAAAATAATGGACAATATATAAAGCTTAATATGTCATTTCATTCAAAGTAATAAAATCTTGAAGTACTTTTTTTAAAATATTCCTCATGACAATATAGATTTTTACAGTTCCACCCTTGTAACCACGTGGATTAAACACAAAATGACACATTAAGAAGTATGTCTGGAGATCAATCAAATCAGTGGATTCATACTAAATATAAAATACATTACGAAAAGCCACATTAATTCAAACGAGTATAGTCCTTACTGAAAACAAGACACACAGTGTCCAGAAAAGGCTTAACACAAAATAGAGAACAAAGAACTCCTATAAAATAAATGAAGAACAATACGTTTCAATTTCATTAAAAATCCTGTTAGAAACTACAAAACTTTCTTCTGTCTGAAGGATATCACACAGTCAACTGGGGAATCAATATCTTGTTTGTGAAGGGTTGGCTTTCTATTGTGATCATCCTACTAATATAAATTATAATTGCCTTCCATGTTTACAACAAAAATAAAGCAGCCTGCAATGGGAATTCACAGGATCTATGTTTTTGCATATGAGTCGAATGGAAATACCACCCGCTATACTTTAATGAAAATAAAAATGGAACATTTGAAAGTGATCTGTATAAGCCTCTGCAGCCGAGGGAAAAGCAATGACTTTTATGAAAATGTTATCCATAATCAAGTGGTCGTCATTTCGTCTTTTTTTCTCATTATCTACCCAGAGACCTGGACAATCAGCATCTCCTCTCAATATCTAAAACAAATGGTCTCACAAAACTTACTCGGGCTGGTCCTGACCTAATTCTGTATTCTGAGGTAGCCTGCACAGCCCTGTTTCACAGAGTCTACCTCCCGATAGCTAAGTTACAGGTTTGTATCATCAGGCTGAACTCAGTGAACCCCTATCTACTCTAAAGCTATCCTTTGCTCCTTTCTAACTGAACAAACACTTCGTGATTGGTATTGGTGTAAATCTTATGACTGGTGCAAAAGCAAGGTCTGTAGCAGGTAGAACCAGAAGCTGTGCACATGTGAAGGTGAAATGAGTTAAGAAGACTTAAAATTCATGTGCAGGCAGGACACACCCCTCTTCCAGTTTTAAAAGAAAAAAAAAAATCAGGCTACTTCTACACTCTTTGGGCTAAAGGAGAGGAGGCTTTACATCCCATGCCAGTTACACCATATTAGTTAGCATCAGAAGAGTCTCCCAAATGGTCTTTTACCTACTTCTGGTCTTCATCATGGGAAAAATAGGCTACAGTAGTTGCAGGTAGAATCTAGGCTTCCAGTCATAGCAACATCAGGTAGCAGTGGAGGCACGGAAGCAGTTAAGAATTCCAGAGGGTGAACCAGTATAGAAGGACAACAAGAGTTCAGAACGATAACAGAAGAAGCCAAGCAGGTTTGCAGAGCGCTGAGGCGTAACCCTGGAGCACCACTGAAGAGCTTCAGAAAGCAAGAGCAGAAACTCCAAGAAGCTGAGACTGACTATGCCGAATGTATTGAGAACACAAGGGATGGAGGACGCCAAGAGAATATAGAATGCATAAGGCTGAGAAGAACCAAAGGTAGGAGCCAAGCGCATAAGTTACTACAATGCACATCCTGGTCACTACATGAGTTTGAGGTAAGCCAGGTGATGGTAGCACATGCCTTTGATCCCAGGACTGGGAAGGCAGAGGCAGGAGGATCTCTGTGAGTTCGAAGCCAGCCTGGTCTACATATCAAGTCCAGGACAGACAGGCTACACAGAGAAACCCTGTCTAAGAAAAAAAAAAAAAAGGCAAAACAAAATGAGTAAGGTATTTGAATAGATGAAAGTTCTGACACAGGAAGCTTGGGGACTTTGGTGTATTAGCACTCTAAGCCCAGGGTAATAAACCTTCTCCTTAAGCACTTGGGACAATAAGTCTCTGACTTGAAAAACATGAAGCCATAACCCTCTGGTCCTCAGAGCTAGGCGCTTTAAGTGTCTGTGTTTGGAACGCTGCACTTTAAAATCTTAATAGTGCTGCTATCTGTCTATGTGTCTATGTTTGCTACCAGATTTAGCAAAGAACCTCAAAGCCAGCCTCTTGTCACAAAAATAGAAGAAACTGCAGTTATTGATTAGGTGTTTGTGAGACAGCCTTCAACCAGTAAGAACATTACTTCATCTACTGGGAACTACCAGAACTATTTTAACAAGCCCAAATTTTTCTATACTTTCTCAAAATTTTTGCAACATCATCTACGAATGACCATCTATCTCCCTGTGGAAAACCTCCTGGTCCTCTGACAGCAGTTCTCATCCTGTAGGGAGAGACCCCTTTGGAGGCTCAAAAAACCCTTTAACAGGAGACCCCTAAGGTCCTCAGAAAACATATTCACATTAAGATTCGGAACAGTAGCAAAATTACAGTTATGGCATAACAGTAAAACTAATTTATGATTGGGGAGTCACCACAATATGAGGAAATGGATTAAAGAGGGAACCAGTTGCTCTAGAGGAAAGTCTCCCTTCAATCTGCCAGTTCTGCACACAAAGGACTATTTAGCCCTTCCCCTGCACAGCCAGGGAAGCCTGTCTCACTCACTTTTACTCCCTCAGAAATGCAGAGCCCTCATCTCTACCCAACCAGGTAAAATTCATAGAGAAGGTCGGGTCTGGGCTTTCTTGTCATTTCTAAAAATCTCAAGCAAAATATTAAGTCAACACTCAAAATTTTATTGATCCAAAGTTCTAAATTTCCATCTTGTTCTGGCACAAATTACTTGTGATCAGCTTGTAAAGTGAATGCCTTCGTTTACTGTTACTAACCACATGGACATTTTAAGCTTTTTTTCTTTTTTTCTTTTTTTTCTTTTTGAGGGCTAGAGAAATGGTTCATTGATAAAGAGCGAGCATGTATTTGTTTTCCAATAGAATGCAGTTTGATTCCCAACAAGCACATCAGATAGTTCACTGCCACCAAAAACTCTACTTCCTCTGGCTTCTGCCGGCAAAAGACGATTGCACATACCCACATACATACATACACATCAATAAAAGCAACAAGAATAAATTTTACAAAATACTTTTTGAAACATTTGTTTCACTCAGGACCTAGTGGTAAAGAGTTGCTTCTTTCTCCCCACCCTCACCTCCCTCATTTAAAGTTATCTAATTTTAGCTTGACATAGCATAGGAAAAAAAAATTTTGCTTATGCAAATTTACACCTTAAACAATAGGCGGATGACAAAAGACCTATGTTTAGCCTAAGTTATCCACAGCACGTATTCCACAACCCTCACAGGACACCCAAGACCACAGAATGCATCAAATTATATTCATTCTGCTCTAGATATACACACCAATAACAAAGTCACCCTTTCACATCAAGTGTTGGGAGCCGACTTTAAGCAGAAAGCGGCTAGAAAGCAGCTATCAGCTTTGCAGCCACCTGGAGCCATTTACCCTTATAGAGACTTGGTTTTCAACAGCCTACAACAGCTGAGCACACTCTAACAAATATCTTGTTTATCCCACATAGCTTGTTTTGCTGTTTAGTGACCCCAGGTGCATAGTGCACGTGGTAAAATGTTTTCACCTGTGTTCTCCTGCGTGTGCTTATAAATACCCAGGATTTCCTTGTAATAGCGTCAATACAGTAAAGAGGAGTGAACAAGAGTGAATATGCATTAGTAGAGAGTCAAGAGGAGTCAAAGAGGGGAATAAAGGAGTAACCAGACTTGACTATGGACCCTCTGGCTTGTCATTATTCTTCGAGTCTTTCCCCTACTCTCTCTCTTGCTAAACCCTGACCCGTGGACCTGAGCAGCAGCGCAGGCCGGGACATTTTTTTGGCCCCCAAAGCCAGCCAGAGTACGGGCCACAACAGTGTGGCTCCAAGTGTGGGGCAGAACGGTCCTCAACAGTCAAGGGAATGCTTTAATACAACAGTCAGCTCTCCACCTGGGAATCGTGACCCCTTTCAGATCAAAATGCAGAGATTTACACTGCAATTCATTACAGAAGCAAAATGCAGTTTTGAGGTAGCAATAGAAATAATTTTGTGGCTGGGGGGTCACCACGACATGAGGAACTGTATCAAAGGGTGTCAGCCTTGGGAAAGTTAAGAACCACTGCTGAAATGAAAACCACTCATACATTCAAATCCCTGTGGTCACTACCTTTGTACCCTACGGCTGCTATTAAGCAATACTAAGTAACAAAGCTATAAGAACTGCTATGCTACCACACTGGATCGGTCAAAAACAAGGAAAACTGCTCCCAATAATTTAAGAGTGAGAAGCACACACTGTGACTACATGAGACAGATGGATGATCTACCTACGGGCTGGGAGACTTAGGATGGCTAAATACTTTATTATACCACTAAGAACAATACATCATTTAAAAACATATTAAATATAAAACAATTTATCATTTACTTCTGGGATTTTTCCATGCAGTAGTCAGAACACAGTTGATAGAGAGGAACTAAAGAAATTGCAGGTAAGGAAGCCACCCGCTGTATAAAACTGTTAGCAGAAGAGGACTAAATAAAGTGTACGCATTACAAAACAGAGCCTGATATTAAACTCAGTCTGGTTTTATTTAAAGGGCTTATTGTAACAAATCAGAAATTTCTGAACTGCGTTTAAGAGTAACAAACACTAAGGGAAGCATACTGAGAGAGAAATTAAAAGATAAAAGTATAGGTTTTGGCTCAGTTACTAATAGGGGACCTTCCAGCATATAAAGACGATCCATAAGTATCTGAAAAAGAAATGAGCAAAATGAAGAAGTAAAGGTCTATTATGCTTAAAGGCTAACTTTCTGAATGTCCCACCTCACTTCCCTGTCTCCAAACTGACAGCAATAATTACTATTACTAAATGGTTATTTTAAAGATTAAGTGAGATTACAAGCATAAAAGGGTTGTTTTAATCTACAAAGCACAAAGCAAAGCATTTTCCATTAACATATTATCCCCTTATATAGAGAAATAAAATTATACTGTCAAGAAATTGTCAAGCAAACATAGCGGTTTTCAGGAAAACAGTTTTTAAAATGATGTATTGTGCACGAACAATATCACCATGTATTTCCCACTTCTGAAACTTTTCCAAGAAGTTCATGTTGTTTCTAGATAATCTAGTTAATAAATTCTACTGGGAAGTATCTGGAATCTTAATGAAATTTTGGCTCAACTTTTATTAGCATTCTCTATTGCTTTTTATCCCCCCGAGAAGTAACTATAAACATTTTCTTTCAAAACCTAAATCTAGAGATGCCAATTTCTGCAGCCAATTAAAGTCCATACAAGCCAGCAGTAAACAGTCTCAAATAAGATTTCAAAAGGAGACTCTAGAAGAGGCCAAATAATTTGCAGGTAGCTATAAATACAAACTGGATAATTCTGCTTTCATTTATCCATCCAGTTTATTTAAGTTTCAGTTTATTTAACTTACTTGTAATTATTCTTTCTATTTTTTTCCACCATAAATCCCCATGTAAGTTGGTCTTCTAGGAGATATCATCATCCATCCTGTACAAATATTCTGTCACTTGTTAGTGAAAGAATATGGTATCAACCTTCCTAACACTGCACCCTTTCATCACCATTCCGCATATGGTGGCCCCCAACCATAAAATTATTTTCATTGTTATTTAGTAACGGTAGTTTTGCTGTTATGAATCATAATGTAAATATCTGATATACAGGGTATCTGATATGTGACCCCAAAATGGTCACGATCCGAAGGTTGAGAACCAGTAACTGTCGTTGTCTTAAAATAACATGTCATGCTTATTAGTGATCTCTGTAATTCTGTCTCACACTTAATTCTGCCTCACATTTGGAGACAGGATTTTCTCGAATTCAGGAGCAGATTCAGGAATTTTGTTTTGTGTCAACCACAGAAGCAGCCAGTCCATAATGGATCCTCCCCTCACCCCCCGGGATACATCTATTTGGCTAATATATAACTGAAACGCAGTGAATTTGTTTTCCTATAGTGGCTGTACTTTCACCTTATATGAATATCATATGTCATTTTCTCAACGACTGATGGTGAATAAAAGTGAACTAGTTGTCTTTTTTTCTCCATTATAAACAATAAAATTTATAGGCTTATTTATAACACTGTAGTCTAATAAGCTCTATGCCTCTCCAGTCTTCTGTCAAGGAGTTAATGGTCTGGAAACAAACACTTAAGCACACTGGGTAAGCTACCTAATTAAAGGAACCCTGGGTGAATCCTTTTATTAAGAGAAAATTCATCTGGCAGTAAACACAAACTTCCTTATATGCCAGCCCCATAGACTAAAACACTCTAACGAGTGAGGTGTGGCACATTTGTTTCTAGAATATTTCTGAATTTTCCATTAGTTATTTAGAATTGGAAGACCTACATACCAATTCCTTCAAACTCAACAAACCTATATCCAGGAGGCCTCTTGAACTGAACATGGTTCTGTAGGAAAAGATATGAAAAGTGAGTTTTTAAAGAACAAATAAAACATATTCGTGATCCATGTACTAAAGGGCAGCGTATATACAATCATGTTCTGTTATTCCACACTACTTGGGTTCCTACCTCCAGTTGGTTTTGATTGGTAAATAAAGTTATTAGCAGCAGACAGCTGAGCAGGGAGACAGAGGTGGAACTTTAGGATTCCAGGGTAAGGGGACTAGGGGAGAAGGAGGAGATGGAGCCGCCATGCTAAGAGAGGAGTAGCGGCCAGGCCTGAGAAGTGCAGAAGAGAGAGCATAACCTGCATGTAAGAGTCAAAGATCATGATTTTAGTATGTGATGAGCTGGGAATATAGATTTTTACTAAGTGATGAGTTGGAAATATCAGAGGGGAGAGAGTTTTAGCCACAGGAAGGTTAAGAAGTGGCCCAGCCATTGAACTGGCCACTTTAAGACATTTTAAAATATAAGGCTGTGTGTGTGTGTGTGTGTGTGTGTGTGTGTGTGTGTGTGTGTTTCATTCAGGAACCCAAAACATTGGGGCAGGTAGCAAGGACCACATGTAACTGCTGCTGGAAAGATTTCAGCAGGATTAACTGGCAACTGCAACAAACTCCCTACCCCTGTCCCCACCTCTACAGTCACCTCCCAAAAAGAAATTAGGCCTCAAAGAATTTTCCACTTGCATTGCTAGAGAGCCAAAGCTGGGAAATCCTACTGTAGGTTTGAGGTGTTAATGGATTACATTCATAAATCTTGGGTTAGTAGAAGTTAGTGCTCTGTTAGCACATTGAAAAAGCAATGGATAGCAGTCAGACTTAAACTGGCCCAAGACAATAAAATTCTTTTGTCTGAGATTATCTTTAGTTTAAAACTGGGTTTTTCTTTTGTTGTTCTGTCTTGTTGTTTGTTTACTTGGGGAGGATGCTGGCATTTGTTTTTGATGTTTTCTGGGAACTTCAACCTCTCATTACAAACATCAAGACATCTTCTTTCAAAAACAGTTCAAGTAGCAAAAAGAGCGCATCCTAATTTCCCCATTTAAGAAATTCCAAAGATGTTCAAAGAAAGAAAAGAAAGGAAAAGGAAAGGAAATGGAAGAGAAGAGAAGAGAAGAGAAGAGAAGAGAAGAGAAGAGAAGAGAAGAGAAGAGAAGAGAAGAGAAGAGAAGAGAAGAGAAGAAAAGAGAAGAAAAGAGAAGAAAAGAGAAGAAAAGAGAAGAAAAGAGAAGAAAAGAGAAGAAAAGAGAAGAAAAGAGAAGAAAAGAAAAGAAGAAATGCTTCTGATCTGGATTGCTTTAGAAGAACTCTTCTGAATGTGACCAAATCCCCTCTCCATCTTATGAGACCAGGTGGTATGCACTACTGTGTGTCCCCAGGACTCTCTCCGCCACTGTTCTGTGAGGCCACAAATGCTATGTTCTATTGCTTGTTTCTCTTGCTTCTCTCTTTGGTTTCCACTTCTCAGAGTTAGTTTCTAAAGCTATTGTTTGCATCTAACAAGCACCCTCCCCCATGGAACTCATTCATCTTGTCAGTGTTCAAGGAGCAGGGGCTTACTGTTGATCCTTCTTACCGAGTCTCTCTCACATTTCCATGGATACCATGATGCCACACTGTGTCTATGGATACCATGAGGCCACACTCACCATCCCAAGCCATCCTGTGGAAGTGTAACATCTTCCTGCACTCTTGGATTTGTTAAAGGTATCCAATCTTTCTAGACATCCTGGGTTGAGACACTTGGGTGACCTTTAATTTCCTCTCACAAGCTGGTATGTGCTGAGTTCTGTTAGGATGACTCAAACATCCTACCACTATCTCTACACTCCGGTCGTCAGTAACAATACCCAGGCTCTGGTGACTATAAGACAGGAAGCTTCTTAAAGGCTCTCCAGGTCCCCGGGTCACTTACCCTAGATACCTTACACTTCCAGACTAATCTTATAACACAACAACATGCAGTTGTTCCTGGTGTTCTGCCAGAGGACTCAGCCCCTTAGCTCACCATTCCCAACCTCGTACAACTTGTTCTCACTCTGCCTTTTCAACATTATAGCTAAACCTTATTCGCCAAGCCAGGCAACTCATTCTGGGATACACCATGCTTTCACTGGTAACTGTTGTCTTTTTGTACTATTGTCAAAATCAGTTTCGGCCATTAAGAAGTACATTATTACTATTATTATTATTATTATTATTATTATTATTATTATTATTATTTGAAAATGAATTCTGCTTCAAATGCCTTTAACCAATTACCTCATGCCCCAAGTCCCTTTCACTAAACCCTTCCTCAGTCTTTCACCAGGAACTCAAATACAAAATGGCACACTTAGAGATGCTTAAAAAACCAGGGTGCTAACATTTTAAAGCTGTTCAAATCACTGCCTCCCTTAGGAGAGAACGTTAATATAGTCAATAAACCAATCCATAAAAGTTATAGAAATACAGGCTTGCATCCAAATGTGTACTCACATGTCCTCTGAATATACCAGTGTGTTCTTCTGACTTATCACCAGTTCTGTTGTTGAATAATGATCTACAGCCAGCAGGGAAAGCACTAAGTCACGCAAAGATATGCACTACCTTCCCAAGTAAATGCTCACAACAATGACATAAAAAATGTGTTTGTGCAGAATTCAACCCCACCAGTTAAGAAACCAATACCGAAAAGCCCTGTTTCCTCCTTAAACCCTGAGAAAAGGAGAGAGAATAAAAGTATGGCTTGGAAATTTTTATTATTTCATAATGAGATTAAATGATACTTTTCCAAGTTCACACGTCTGAGCACACTAAAACTGGTCAAATTCCACCGACTGGGGATTTTTAGCTTGCATTTATTATTTTAGGAGCCTGAAAGAATTCTTATATTTACCCAGCCCCCTTTCCTCAAATAATCTACTTTGATGATAAAAATGAGTTGTCTTTGAAAGCATAATCATGGAAACAGCTTGAATAAGAAGAAAGGGCTCTGATGTCCAGCTGGGTGCCAAGTACTGAGACCAAGTATTCAGACAGGGAAAAAAAAAAAACAAAAAAGTGGAGTAGTGAGAGAGAGCCTCGCAGAGCCGGAGAGCATGGCAGAGCCATAATTGTAGCAGACATGGATGAAAGAGATACTTTGTGAGGTAAGGAGCCAGAGGACTCCAGAGATGCTGATAAATGCTTGCTTCCCAGCATGCCATGGGCAGCCTATCTTTTTGTTTACTGTCTTGCTAACTCATTTAGTGACTCAGACAAAAAGGCCAGATACTGTCTTTAGGGTTTCGGGAGTATTATCTCATTTATCTCAGAAGCAGTTCTCTCTAGAAGACAGGATTATGGCTGCCCGATGAAGAAGATAACCTGTATAACATGTGAGTGCCTTGAGCAGGGTCATGAGGTTACTAGAGACAAGATATGAAACCCAGTTAGACTCCCGAGTTCAAATCCCTCAAATGTATGCTTTATATCTGCAGGCATGTATTCTATTAAATTATGCTTAATTACTACTTATCTTACTTATTCTAATATGGGCAACAAAAAGCCAGAGAACCCAAGTGGAGCTTGGAACGCCTGCTCTACAAATAAGAAGAGTAACTGGTGACAGTTAGGCTGATCAAAGTATCACCAGGAAGTCTCTGTGGTGCAGGTAATATATACCACAATAAGCCACTCTGAAGGGTTCATACTGCATATTATTAGTCAAAGAGTTTCACTTTAAAAAATGATCAAGCCATCAATAGTATCTGGAAATGTGTCATTAATTGACTAGAGTGTCCTTAAAGAAATAATCAAATTCCAGTGAGGTCATGCATGTGGGCCCAGGTCCAGTGTGGCTGATCGCATTACAAAGCAAATTTGCACAGGGACTAACAAGTGGAACAATTGATGAAAACAGAAACTAGGATCAGGGTAATGATTCTACAAGTGAGTAACACCAAAGTTTGCCAGAACGCCACCAAGGTTTGTTGGATGCTGGGACGGGGGAGGAGGGAACCTGAAATAGTCTTCCCTTGGCACTTACAAGAAATCATTGTCCCTGGCACCTTAATTTCAGACCCCCAGGGAAGAAGATAAGTTTCTATCATTTATGTCACCCATTGGGGAGCACTATATCACAGTAGCCCTGAAGAATTAATACACGACCACACCCCTTTCAAAATTGTGAAAGATATGTGAAAATTGTGCTTATTATTAACTACTTTTCCATACAGTCCATACAGGATCTGCCTCTAGGTATCAAAAGGGTTCACTGTGCCTGCACCCTGGAGCCTGAATGTCCCCATAGGATAGGCTCAGTACCTCTACTCTCTGATAACCAGATCGCTGCTATCAGGCTGAGCTGTCCATGTAGGGTTTCAAGAGTGAAATAACTTAAGGTACATTTTAAAATTACTTAAGTAGCTACAATGAATAATTCTCCATAATGATTCTCCCATGTAAATACTTTACCTTAAGGATAAGCGAACTGACTGTACAAGGTAGAAGAAAGGAATGGTGTATATTCTGAAGAGGAAAGGTGGCATCTTTTGACAGAGCTTCAAATATATCATGGGTTCTGCTGAGTGTATCAGTTACAGGTCAAATGATGCAAAACCATTCCAGCAAATGTCAAATTTGTTTGGACCTCTACGAAATGTACCTTTTCTACTTCCTGTCCATTAGATACCATTTCCCTGAAGTAGCAAGGCTTACACATTTTTAAAAAGGAAATTGGATCAGTTACTTTAAAAGCAAGGATTCTGAAACATAAGGCACTTTGAATAGTTTTAGGGACATCAATGATACCTAACACAGGTTCAATAGTGTTTTACATAAGGAACCAAAAGTCCACCACAATGTTGGCACGGTTCTTTCTACATAAACTACTTCAAAAAATATTAATTAAAAAATAGGATTGAGCCAGCAAACCACTGTCAGATACTGTAAAGGCAGATAAGAACATCGTGTTGTGTACGAATTGATTTACCATAGAATGCACAGAATGTGGAAAATGGAAATACTGGGGGACATTTTTATAGATGCTTTTTAAATGACTTTGTTTCTTTTGTCTGCCTTGAACTTATCTCACACAGAGACCAAGATGTATTATGATACTTGAAGAAAATGGCACTTCTAAAAATTCCACATATCATATCATGACACCACAGAAGAGGCTCCATGCAGTCGTTTTTTATGAGGAATTTGGTTCTTGTCACTTGACAACAAGCATTGTAAGCCTACTGGGAACAGCACACAGCTCCACATTAGTGTCTAGGCTGAGTGGAAAATGTTTCATCAAAATGTTTTCCAACCGTATAAATAAAAATGTTGATCCCTTACAGAATGCCCACACTGCTATTAAAAATGAACAACATGTGGAAAACAGGAGAAATAATGCTGGGAATAATATAAACAGTAGATTATAAATACTAGATATATATATGAATGAATAGTTGGTACTAAAGAGAAAAAAAAAACTAAAGATAATTGTTTTTTATTCCTGGCATAAATCGTAGCATGAGTCACCATTCAACCTCATCTCAAATAGACCTGTCTTCATACTTAAAATTGTTTTATTTATTGATAAGTGTAAGATGAATCTCTAGGGGCATATAAGAGACAAGTTAAATGTGTGGAGTTTGGAAACAATCGTAGGAAGTTGGTTCTCTCCTTCCTCTTACATGGGTTTGGAGATAGAACTCAGGTTGTCAGACTTACGGAGCACAAAGTTTTCCCTGCCAAACCAACGTATCCACTGGAATGTCCTTCTTATATGCTACCTTTTGATTTGATTAGCTTTGATTCACAAGGTTATTCTAACAGACTTCCATTAATCATAAAACAGAAACTTCCATATCCTCATTTTACAATTGAGGACACCAGCACTTACTAATTAAGGATTTGCCCAGGGCTATAATCTGTAGCTGGCCAGTCATAACTTCCACTTAAGTCCCAGGCAAACTCAGAATACATCCAACCCTTCCTAGTCAGGATATCCTACATCTGTACAGAACTGAGAAGTTTTGACTAAGATTCAAAGAGGCTGCTGAAGAAGGCACTCTCTTATAAGGTAAGTCCTCTGACAGAAATGCTAAACCTGCCCATGGAAAGTTTGAGGATTCCCTCTGTGCCCATCTCCTTTTGCCCTTCCCCCAGTCTCCCTCTCTCTCCCAGAGAGAGGCTCCTCCACTCCTCCACTGTTTTAACCCTCAAAGAGCAGACCTCCCAGAGATATCAAGCAAACAATGCATAACAAGTTGCAATTAAGGCTAGGCACATGCCCCTCTCATATGGAGGTTGGATGAAGCAACCCAGTAGGAGGAAAAGTCCCACGGAGCAGGCCAGAGTATCAGAGACAGCCTGCACTCCTATTAGCCCATAAGATGAGCAAGCTATACAACCAGCTGTGCAGAGCACCTGAGTCACACCCATAAAGGCTCCCTGATTGTCACATCAGCCTCTGTGAGTCCCTGTGAGCCCAGTTTAGTAGAGTCTCTGGGCCGTGTGGTATCCTTGACCCCTCTGGCTCCTACGCTCCTTCCTCCTCATCTTCTATGACGTAGCCCAGCCCTGGAGAAACAAACATGTTATGTACTCACTTATAAGTGGATATTATCTGTAAAGTAAAGGGTAATCATGCTACATTCCTTAGGTTGAATGTCTTGCCTGGCTTAACTGAGACCTTCTCACAACAAGGTCTGAAGCCTGGACCATCAAGATGTAAACGTAGTTTCTAATGACTGAAGATCATACACCAGACTGATCCTATAATGCCTCTCTAAGCTCTCAGTGGCTGCCAAAAGAACTGGTTGTCCCAACCACCATCTGCAGACAGAGCCTTCTCTATGGGAATGCAGAAGGCTGACGCAAAGATGGTCCCTTGAGCAAACAAACGCAGTGGTTTTCACATGTTTTATGTGACTTTTTCCTTACTAAGCTGAACTCCTTACCTCATTCTGTTAAACCTTTGTCTCTCTAAAACCCATGTATATAAGATGAAGTGGAGTTTCGCTCGTGCTGGATATTTTCTGTATGGCATAGTGTGTCAGTGGTTAAAAGCTTTTCTATGCCCACTTCAGCTGTGACGAGCATGACATTTAAGCATGTGCTAACAAACTTGGAGCATCCAGGGAGGATGAAGCATCTGGAAATGACCCAAACAAGCCCAAATACAGGAAGAATACTGCAGGACATGTTTCCACATATATGCCCAGAGACATATTTTGTCTTTTTTCTTTTCTTTTTTTTTTTTTTTCTTTTTAAGAGCTGAGGACTGAACCCAGGGCCTTGTGCTTGCTAGGCAAGCACTCTACCACTGAACTAAATCCCCAACCTCTCAGAGATGTTTTTTAAACTTAGGGGTAACAACAGTCCCTGGAAATATAAAGTCAAATAAATATTATTGGTTAATATAAGCCTTTGGCTATACCAGGATAGCAAAAGCTAGTAAAGTTATTAAATGTATTCAACCACATTTATACATACGTGTGAACTTAATACCAGCCATTGTGCTTGGTACTTTAAACACACTATCCAATACGGAGAAATTTTCTTCCAGGGAGTTCCGTGTTCTCAGATAGTGTTCAACAGTTAACAAACAACAATGTTGAAGTAAATTTAAATTCTCTGAGGTCACACACCTACTAAGCACAGCAGGATTCGAGCACGGCCCCATCAGATTTTCTTAAAACACTGTTCAATCAAGGGACTGCAATATTACCCAGGGTATGAGATGGCTCCAGAAGACTGTGAGGTCTCAACCTAATTCCTCGCCATCATTTGGGCTCTAACACACGAAAAGGCCACACTGTCAAAGCACTACATTATTAAACTACACGGTACTATCAAAACAAGGAAAGGGTAAGCAACAAAGCTAAAACAGAGTTACCACATGCTGGAAAAAAAAACAGTATTTATTATTTTTCACTTAAAAAAACTGTTCCTTATCAGCTAAGTGTCTACTGAAGTGGTTTCTAAAAGTCTTTACTGTGCATTTCTAAAGCCACTCTCCAATGGTTGCAGAGATCACTCCTTTGAAATGCTATATTTTTAACTCATGAAGAGCTATGATATCAAATACACTGTCAAAATTCTACTTTTCCCATAAACTAACCGCTCTAACAAATGATTTTTAGAGCAACTTTTTAATTAAACTGTAAAATAGGATGATGTTACGTTTCTTTCCCCCCCCCCCAATAAAGAAAGCTATTGAATTGGTTAAAATATACATTAAGAGACAAGAAATAACTGTTCATTACATATATTGGAGGAATGCCACTAGTTTCTCTTGAAACTTTTTCACATCCAAAACTGGAAGCGAAAGGGCACAATTTTACCATGAGAGCCTTCAGCTGGTGTTGGGCTCTATTATAAAACCTTTCTTTTTTTTTCTTACAGCAAATAAAATCATTCTTCAGACTTGTTTCCAGATACCTTAGTAACCAGCTTTGTCTCCCCACCCCACGCCCCCTGGAGTTCTCAACACTTTTGCTGAAATACAGAACTGAATTAATCTGGGCAGGTCTTTGGCTACAGTCACAGCCTCTTTCCAATAATACCCTTGAACTTCACGTTATTAAAATCCATCCCTAGCCATAACGCCATAGCCAGCCTTTCATATCCATCCCTGATACACACTACTGCCTGTTATGTGGCTGGCACCAATCTGAGTCTGCTGTCCTGATCAATTCTCGTGTTTTCAGTCACATACTACCTCTTAAAGGTCAAAACTGTTGATAATATATAAATCTACAGCATAAAATAAAGGCAGGGAAAATCACTTTATCATGATCTCTAGCTATAAACCTGTTGTCTCTGTCTAGGTTGTGATTTATAGAGAAAAGAAAAATATTTCATCTCAGTGGTAGAGACTGAAAAGTCCAGGATCCAAAGTAACACCATCAAGCTAAGTGCAGAACTCCTGCAAGAATCCATTCATGCAGAAACCCTCTTGGCTTGATGTCCCAAGGTTCTACTCCTAATACCATTATTCTAGTTTTGACCAACGTCCTCAGCAAACATCAAACCATCATTTAAAGCAAACCAATCTCTATCCCTCAGAATCAAACACTAAGCTAAATAAACAATCAGGATAAACAATTAGGATGTAACTGAGAGTTATCTACAACCAGTAGGTACCATGTATTAAACAAATAAGCTGCCTCACCCTATTCAAGTGAGTCATGAATAAACTGTTCCATGATGCTTTTTATTTCTTGAGATCCTGGGCATCTTTTATATATTTCTCCAAAGTTTTAATAAGAATCTCTCCAACCTTTCTTTGAGTGCCTCCAATAACGCAGAAACTGCTACCAGAGGCTTTGGACAGGTAGATATTCATAAGGATTACATTATTCTTCTCTTTTTTTTTTTTTTTTTTTTTTCCTACAGATTGTAAAGACTGTGATTTAGGGCAATTCAATAGCATCTGTGAAATCAGTCACCAGCAGGGATAGCACTCATTCTTCACGTGCTAATCTCTGAAATTCTTTTCAGGAGAAAATGGTTACAATCTTTTTAAGTTCAATCCAATGTCACAAACTAGAATAAAAACATGTAAGTAAATATATAGGTAAAAAAGAAAGGTAAATGAACACAAGTGTAGGAAAAAAAAATCACTTGAATGTGTGACTGGAAGCTACACACACACACCCACACACCATCTCAAAGACTCATAATATGAGTACCTCTTTGAACAGAACATGGAATAAAACCATATAATATAAACCAGCAAGAGTTGAGATGTATATTCCATCTACTCCATTTATTTGAAATGAACGTTCTGTAGATATACAAGGCAGGGCTTTCCTGCTATACGAAATGTTACTAACAGTATTTCTTAGTTTATTAACCCGAAATAAACCATTTTGTTGTTGTTGTTGTTGTTGTTGCTGCTGCTGTTGTTGTTCTACATGATGTATAGGGGAAACTTTTCAAGAACAAAAGATGAACCAAATTTCAATGACACATAGAAAAAAGAAAATCAAAGAGATCAAGGCTACCGGGAGTCTAGGGAAAAAAAAAAAAAAAAAAAAGGAGTATGCCCCAGGAATCCACACTAGCTGAGCAAATTGCAAGCCTGTATTGACTTCCACACACCAGCTGAAGCAATGCAGGACCCTGAGACCAAGTCACATGTGTCTCTTCACACACACATCCACAAAACCTATGCAAATATGCAAACAACCTCAAGAATGACAGCAGACCCTAAAGCCATCAGACAGTAAAGAAGGTTTTCTAGCTCAAAGCCGAAAATCAAACACATGAGGTTTACTTTGTGAGTAACAAAGGATCTGACATTGAAAGACTTCCCCCCAGGGGATTGAAGGAGCATAAAAGTTAAGTCATTTTCCCAAGTCTCATATACAGTAGATAAACCTATTAAGAACATTGTAAGCTATGCTAATTGGTTCAAGGGTCATATATCTCTTTTGTTCCTTCCAACTGTGCCTTCAAACACCACAGTGAATTGTAAAGAAAGACAGTGTAATAAATCTATCAGAAACAAAAGAGCATTAGGATTTGAAAGATGTTAATGAGCTCCAGTGTTTCAATTTGAGCTCCACCCCCTCCCAACCTCCTCCACCCCACCATATCACAAACCCCCAAAGTCTCTCAATGCCACAGAAAAAAGACATTGGAAAATTCTTCAAATGCTCTTATTAATTCTTCTTGCAACTAATACTTTTGAAGTTAAGTCAAGTGTCATTTGAGATAGCAACACTAATTGAGTCATTTAGTAGGAAAGCACATTCTTCCCCACATAAAATATTAGAGATAAATTGCATTTGCATTGTGTCACTGGAAAATTTAATCAGCATTAATTTAATAGTGCTTTCGAGAACTTGCTAGTTTCAAAGTAAGACCACGCCAAAATGTACAACCAATGATATTTTTTTAATTAAAAAATAAAAACCTAAGTCAACTATTCTCTTATTCTAGGATAAAAAGTGAATGATCTATAAATAAAAATATTGAAAATATGAAGTATTTTATGGAGAGTAATATTATTTTTGAGTTCTTATGAGTCCAAGATCCATCTAATCATATGCAGCAGTTGTTTTCAGGCTTTGTCTGACACAGATTGCTTATTGATTTGGTCTAGGAAAGCACCTGAGGATCTGCATTGCTAACAGTTATTCAGGGATGATGGTGGTGATAATACTCTAAAGCTAGGCATACTGAGCCACTGATGCAATCCCAGCAGCAAGAGGTAGCAAGATCACGAGTTTAAGGTCATCCTCATTCATGTAGCAAGTATGAGGCCAGGCTCAGCTATAAGACACCCTGTTTCAAAAACAAAGCAAAACAAAAAAAGGAAATGAAGAAAAAGAAAAGAAACTCTGCTTATAAAATATTGAGGTTTGAAATAGAAGTATCCAGGGCAACATTTTGATTGGCTGCGATGGTGCACACCTGTAACCCTAGCATTTTGGAGGCTGGAGCAGGAGAATCTCTGGTTGCGGGCAAAACAAGTGAACAAAACAGCCCTGGGAATATGAAATAACACCCCAAGAACTGGAAATACATAGCATGGAGGCAGCCATTTTCAGAAGATGGCTAGTCAGCTACGCATCAGGTGAAATTCATAGTTGAAGGCAAAACTTTTCTTAGGCAAAGGATGAGTGGATAAATTATGGCCAGCACATACAACCACGTGGCAAAACCAGACCTACACCCTACAAAATGAAGAGTTATGCTTTTTATCATTAAAAGAGATGCCAAAGCCTTTCTCCCAGATAAAGACCACTTCAGAAGGGAGGGGACTTAGTAACTCCCCTGCAGATAAAATTTCCCTCCAGACCATGGAAGGAGATGTCTTAACTTGTCATCAATTGTTCTACACTGAGGAGCCTTAAAACGCTAGTTTCCCCCACTGACCACGCCTACAACTAGGAAGGAATGTTATGTTTTGACTGCCATTTGTAAGGTGTATCTTGAGTCTTCCCTCCTGCAGCCTGAGCAGAGCATGACCTGAATTCTGCCATGACTTGCAATAAGTGGCTTCAGAGACCAGTAGCTGACCCTATTGTCAACCTCACAGGGGTGATGACTGCCACCTTGGTCATCCAGTGCTAGATATAGGCTCATTCAGGCAGCACTATCAAACTCTGATTAGGTAGAGTCCTGCAACTGAGCAATTACTACATAAGTATACCAAGAAGAAGGGAAAAGAGCCAAGAGACAAAGACACAATGTTTTGTTAAGGCACAGTGACTAGTTCAGCAATTTATTTCATCCAAGAAAAATTGCTATGCACTTCTTGTAAAGGGAATTTACACCTGGAAAAATAAAACTAAAAGTGCAATCAAACAACAATCCCAACCCAAATGAAAACAAACATCTTGCACTAGAGAAATCTCAAATCCAGACTCTAAAACAGGGGAGAGGAGACAACCAACTCCAAAAGACCAAACTCTACCTCCTACAAACAAACAATTTTGTTAAAGATTTATTTTTTTACTGTGTGTGTGTGTGTGTGTGTGTGTGTGTGTGTGTGTGTGTACATACCATATTTGTACATAAACTCATGGAGGGTAGAGGAGAGTTTTGAACTCCTGAACATGGAGTTACAATTCTTTATAATCTAACATGCTTACTGGAAACCAAGCTTGGGTGTTCTGGAAGAGCAGCAGGCATTCTTAACTGCTGAGCCATCTCTCTAGTCTTAACAGACTCATCCTCTCTCTTCCCATCACATCTCATAACAGACTCAAAATTACATGAAGAAAAGGATAAGCAATCGCATGCCCATCCATCAGGGCTCTTTGGCTACTATTAAGAGACCATGTTTCTCAAGTGTCGAGATGATCGAGAACCTACGCTGTCACTTATCACAGCAAAGAGTTGGTACTTGTACCTATCAGAGATGGCATTTCACTTCAAGTGAATGTTTCTCATATTCCACGGAAAGGAAATATTATTGAAAGGATCTGCCCAGTGTTTGCGTGCCTAATCCATCACATTGAATCCTCTCTGGCCCTGCGTCCATTTATTTTCCGTTTGAAATATTTTCCTGACCACTGTGACATGCTCAGAGTTATCTGTTCTTCTGTCTTTCTAACAACCTCCAGAATTCAGCACAACCTGTATCTGGGCTCACAGGTTGTAATCCTTTTCTGGTAATTCTCTTTGGAATGACCCTGATTCCTTGGAAGAGCCAGGCACACCGCCTACATCTATCTGGTGGTCGCCAGGCTAGAAAACTCAGTAAACATTACCTGGTCTCCATTTCTGAGCTAGTTTAAACAAAAGCAGAAGGAACAAATCTGGCGGCTCAAGTAAATCATTTGGCGAAAAGAGATGCTTTAGCACCTCAAAAGAGCATGCTCACATGCGTTGGGAACAGCTGCTGACAGAAATCTGGGACAGGCTTTCCCTTAAAGTCAATTGGGAACTTCTTGATTCCAAAAGTTTAAAAAAAAAAAAAAAAGCAGCTGAGAATTTCAGTACTTTGGGAAGTGACACAGAACAGGCTGAGACCTGAGGAGCAGGGGAGTGCTTCTAGCAACTCCAATAAGGTGATGAGGATGTAATTATACAGTCTCCAGTGACACTGAAGTGCCAGCATAAAGGACTGGACATTAGTTCTTGAACACGCAAAGGGCTCAAGAAGGCTGTGAGGGAGAGAAAGGGAAGCAAGCTACCCAGTGATTATTCTTCCCTTTATCTTAGCAAGAACCCAGATTATAAGAAGGGTGGACTGCAGCTAATGAGATCATAAAGATGTTGGATCACAGCCAAAATAGATGACTGGCACCAATATGCAAAATAATTCAGAGAAGAGAGGAGTCTGGGAGAAACAGAGTTACAATCCCAAAGCTGTCAGTGCACCTACCAAACCACCCCACTATGGTTGTATGGAAGATTCTAGGCTATCAAATGTGGCGATAAAAAGTTAAAGTCATGTATAAATAAATACCCAATAAATTGAGGAAGCTTAACATCAGTTTTACTTACGGTTGTGTATAGATGCAAAGGTAGATATGATTTTTTAGTATTCCCATTGAATTCTCAAAAACACCAATTATTTCTCTCATTTAATAACAACAAAAACAACAGTAACAGCAGTAGTAGGAATAAACGTGTCAGAAGTTCTGTCTCGCAATCCTTGGGATCAAAGAATGTTGCTCTCACACCAGCCACCACCCCCCACAGGAGTCAGGTTACTCAAAAGATACATCCAAGTATGTTACATGGCAGAATATCTGTATTACTTCACATTGAAGATACAGGAACTCTCCCTTTCTTGAAGAAAATTCAGGACAGACTCTTCATAAAAAATTATTTCAGAGGTTGGAAAGTGAAAAGTCTGTTCCCACCTCTTGTCAAAGGACAGTTTTGGAAACAACATTATCTCTAAGATAAGAGGAACACTGTCAGAGGGAACCAGATAATAATAATAATAATAATAATAATAATAATAATAATAATAATAACAATAATAACAACAATGATGATCATGACAGTCATGAGATAATTAGCCCACTGTTACACTGAAACTATAGAATTCCTGGATAAACATTCCTAAGCAGTCAGGAGAATTATAGAAATACAAATTCATGCCGACAGGATCACATGAATTGGGTCAGAGATAATTGTAAAGGATGATTTTTTTAAGAAATCTAAGGGAAGCCACAGTCTGAGAAAGTTTCCCAAGTCCTAACACTACAGGGGATCCTCTAAGTTCATTTACATATAAATGAGTTCCGAGGTATTCAAACCCTGGAAGAGGAAAGCCTAGGCATTATCACCCACAACTCCTGAATGCCCCCTTTGCCAAATCAGAAGCAGTTGAAACAACAGTTCTCATACATCGGATGAAGGACAATTCAGAAAATACATCGAATGACTCCTTATAAATAATATTCCTCACTTATTACACCCTACCCATGGCACCCTAAATTAGCTAAAGGGGGAAGAAAAACAAACTATAGAAAAATAGCAGAATCCACCTGAGTACATAGTAAATATAACATAGGGAAACATTTTCACCAGTTGCTATTGGGAAAGATAAGTAAAGCACACAGCCCAACACTTCAATTAAGCATGGCGTTTGTTAGCAGAAACTTCCGGCTTCAGCTCATTGAGTACCCACAGAAATGGGAGTGCGGAACGCACACTGCATTGCGAGCCTGTCTCCTGCACCCTGATGAGGACAAATAGGGCACGTTAGGCGCTTTCCATTCTCTCTACCTTGTAATAAGAGAGAGATATGCATGAGAGATTCATTTTGAAGCGTTATACATAAATCAACTATAGCGTAAACGGTAAGAATGTCCTTACAAAGAGAATAAAACAGGTTCTCTGGCAGCACTCTGTGGTGCTGGGACTATTTCCATTGCAAAGCATTAGGAAGAGTCTAAGAAAAAACAACTCAACTTTCAGGGGCTTGAGAGTTTCTGTTCAATGATTCCTGCCCTAGACGGATGGAGACAAAAAGATGCGCTACGCACTACCCTGAATCAAAAGGCTCCCAGTAAAGGAATGTCTGCTTATACATATAAGACCCAGTAAAGGGATGTTTGCTTATACATATAAGACGAACCACCATTTCATAAACAAACAAACAAAAAAAAAGCAGCAGATCTATTTATCTGTAAGGAACATCAGTCAGAAGAAATGGTCCAAGTAGGAACTGAAGACAACGAACACAGCGCCCGATCTCTGTGTGAGCATGAACAGATGATTACAATAGAAAGAACTGGACTACTCAATGTTGTTGCAAGAGGCAGCTTCACCCTCATCTGGGGGATGGCATATCCTATAAAGGTTTGTTCTTACTGAAATCCAAGGTGAGTGAGTATAGGTTTACAAAAAGGATTTGCCTTTGGGCCTTCAGTCTCAGAGAGGGATTGAATAGATCAGACACATAGATTGGCATGGCGCTGTACAGAGGTAAACATGTGACCCAAGAGAAGGAGACGGACAAGGAAGGAAGGTAGAGACACGAGGTTTTTTTATCACATGCTTAGTTCATTTTCTGGGCCCAAATGATGAGTCAGCACCTTAAATGCCTTATACTACTGTGTGTTGTGAAAGATTGGCTTTACTTGTGCAGTACGACAGAATTCTATGTACATACATATAGCCTATGCGTGTACACGCACACGCATATACACTTATATACAAAACCGCATGCACTGCCTTATAAAACCTTTTGTGTGTCTGAGAGTGAACTTCTTACACCTACCAGAATAAACACGTCTATTTATCCACACAAATAAGTGGTAAGTTTTCAGTAGCTTTATGTTGGTTGTGAATGTTAACAATTAGACCTTCAAACTTCCATGAAGGCAAAAACCATGTAGAAAATGATATCGGTAAACACAAACCATTTCTTAAGGGATTCCTAAAGAATAAATAACAATAATCCAAAATTATCTAAAAGATTCCTTCATTTCACGCTAATTTTTCATCCAGCTGTCAAACAAATTTCATAAAAATGTATTTATTTTCCTGTTTCTAAACAAGAAGGCTACCTGCCACCAATCAACACGTTAAAAAAAGTAACTGATCCCAAGGGAAAGCTCAGGACTAGACAGACGATGAAGAAAATCTTCCTGAAGCATCCTGAAACTCTGATGAAATCAAAGCAAACTGGAACTTTCTCTTCAAAATCTGCATCTGCTAATGTTTTAATGCTCAGGAAAAAAAAAATCCTCTGCAGGCCCTAAAGACAGCCTGAAAAACAAAACTCTGTTCTCTTTATTGATATGAAACCCTATGAATCTCCCAAATTGCTGCATCGTAAAAGACGACAAGACTACAAAGAGACAGGATAGGCTTCCTCCCCTCAGTGCCAAGTCATATCCCTCAGTTATGTGCTCTTATTATGCCCAACTATTTGCTCAAGAAAAAAAAAAAAACAAAAGAAGAAGAAGACATAAAAATTACAACCTAGGCTATTTTCCGAATACACTCTCCAAACAGCTGGAAGAGAATATAAAAATAAAAATCAACGAAGAGAGTAGTCAATGATGCTCAGAAAGCCTCCAGGCAGAATCAAGGAACAAGGCAGATTCTCTCCACAGAGGAAATTAATATGTTGTTACCTCTCACTGAATAGAGGCTGGAAGAGTAAAACCCAAAACACCAAAAGCTGAAGCAAAGAGTTACTCTGATCAAACACTGACAACCTGACATAGGCTATCCACTTCCTGACTTGTAGATGGAAGTTAAGACAATTCAGCCCTGGCCTGCAGCTGGAGGTGGCCTTGCGTTAAACGCCAAGAAGAAAGCATAGAGTCCTCTTTCCATTAGGCTCTAGCAATAAAATAGAAGGCCGTGATGCAGAATCAAATAGCATCCCTCTGTTAACTTCTGGACAGTGGTGAAAAGCAATGTTATCAAGCCCTGGGAAGAGCAGGTACATGACACCTAGCACTGCTCTCCATTATAAACATTGTCAACTTCATGTACCTCTACCATTTTCAAAGAACACAGGTCCTCCAGTGACTGAGCCCATGCTCTCCAGGCTATGGTTGCCAGTGCATGCCTTTACAGGGAGTTTCCACACCTAAAAGAGGAAGAGCTGGTTCAAGGTAATTAATTGAGGTACAGCTTTTGTTTAGTATATTATTGTTTTTGTTTCCACGTTTGTAGTAGTGTACCAAAAAATACTACTACAGTTTAGCCTCCTCTGGAATTTGCATCATTCCTGTGCATCCTGCTCTGTAAACCGTTAGCAACATCTCAATTATCACAGGCAGGTAATACAGCAGAGGGACAGAGGTATAGTATCGTCTTACTGCAGTTAGCATTGGAGAGGGTCATCTGAGGCTGGAGGATGCCTGAAACTGTGCCATTTCTCCTCCAAGGCCTTTCCAGCATAAACTTAAACCTGCAAACAAAATTCCCTCCTTGTGTTCTGTGCACATCTACTGAAACTGCACTGACTTGGTGTATCAATAACACCCTGGAAGAAAAGTCATTGCCTTGAGATTCTTGTAGGTGGGTGGGGGGAAAAGGTAAGTTCTATGGTTGATTGGCAGTTTGGTAGTAAGTTCTTTCCTCTAAGATTTCTACTTAACTGTTCTTCTGACAGATCAAAAGCCTTTGATGAAATCCTAAAACCCCCTCCTTCAAAGGACAGGTATTCAGATATTAAGAACAATCGGTGACCCATTAAAGTAAGTCAGAACTAGACAGCAGACATGGTTTGACTTGCTGGGCTCTGCATATGCTAGTTTCTAATCTGAGATAACTAGAAGTTTGCCTCCATCCAGACCCTTCATGTTCATATTTGAAAGAAGGATGAGAAGTACGTAAAGAAAAGTGAGGACGATAAACCTTTCAAGCCACTGAGAGCCATCCATCTGCCTTTGTCTCTCCACACAGTCAACATGCACAGGTCCCTACACATGTCCACATAACCAATTTCTTGTAGAAAGTTACCAAAAAAAACCCAAAAAACAAAAAAAGAAACCAAGCACAGAAACATAAACCTAGTTAATCTCCTAACACTGTGTATTGTTTTAAGGACTTTTATTAAATAGCTGACCTTACTTGCATTCTAGTATCTATTAATCCCACCCCCAAAACCAGGAAGTCGTTGTAATGAATTCAGCTCTCAAGCTCATTTGATCTTAATTGAAATGCTTCTAATCAAAAATTCTTATGCCCTCCATTTTCATTGTTAAAGAAACTCCATAAACAAGTTTACCAAGCAAAGTAGCCTATCACCACAAGATTTATTATGCCTACAAAAGATAAAATAAAGACATTTCCCTTACACAGACTCCATAAGCCATTATGTAAAAAGAATGCATAACATTTCTGTGAACTTCTCTACAATAAGTGGGCCACACATCAACATGTCAAACAAGACTGCTTAGAAATAACTCAAGATTCAAAGCTGTGTGGTGCTCATTCCACAAGTAGCTGTCTACAGCCTACTTGTCTATGAAGAATAAAGACCGGTGTCAACATCCAGGATCCCACCTTTCAGGGACTGTGTGGTGCAGGGACTATGCTCTACACTGAGCCCCTAAAGGTGTCATTTGAAAATGCAGCTGAATGAGCCGTTCTCTGGAATAATCATAAATGAAAGTCTGGCCTTTGCACTAGCTTTGGCTAACATCAAATTAGAATGATAGGTGGTAAGAAGATCCGTAAAATACTCCTGATCCAACATTACCCCCCAAAACAGGAAGGACAGCAACGCTTTCAACGAAAATGTTGATAAAATTCCATAGAGATTAAAGAAGATAGGAAATTCAAGGTCATTATGTATGAGGTCCATAGAACATCACTGCTGTTACTGTTCAATTTGTTCATCCGAACAGAAAATAAAGGCCACATAAATTATTTCTAAACTTGGAGCCATTTAACCTACCCTGCCTATTTTAGCATCTTTATTCACAGAAAGAAGCATCCCTGAGATGACCTGTTTCTCTGGACTCCAAAGTTAAAAACTAAAGCAATTCCAAAGAGCATCCTCAAAGAGCATCCGGGTCAAAAACTCAGCTCTTCAGTGTTTATTGATTTGTTTATGTTAATGATGTGATTATTACGTATTTCTAAATAAAAAAAAAAGAAATGTTAAGAGGCTTTTCTCTAGGGGCCTGGGAGGTCTTCAATCTTACCAGTTCGGTTTAAGACCACCAATGTGGACTTTGGAGAGAGACCTGCTTTTCTAAAGCACACAGTTGTAAACAGCAACTCCTTGAAGGACTAATTAGCATTAAACAGGACCCAGGAATGAACAGCAAGAGGACAAGGGTCACTACACTAAAAGGGGGGGTGGGGAGGGGTCAAGCTCCCAGAGTGCAGAAGTACAATGCCCAAGGTACCCAATGCAAATTAGAGAAGCAGTCTAGGCTTGTAGGGATGAACGCAGGGCTAAGCCTCTCAATCTCCTTTGCTTTCTCTTCTCAGAGGAAGGAAGGAAGGAAGGAAGGAAGGAAGGAAGGAAGGAAGGAAGGAAGGA